>JAOTOL010001490.1:892500-975000 GCA_034440575.1 Imbricaverruca yamaguchii
ACATTAGATGAAACGAAAAATTTTGCGACTTTTTGCCACGCAAAACCACTAAATGTTCGGTACGATGAGCGCGCGTATATCTCTCTGCTTCTTCGCATCTTTTGGGGATTTGCCCCAACCCTTTAGCAAAATCCTGGTTGCGCCACTGATTCAGACCGTCTTCAGATATAATTCTGTTTTCAGTCTGTGATCCAGGTCGTCTGTCTATTTGCCTGTGAGCCAGGCCTTATCCAGCCGCCTCTTCGTCTGTGGTTATAACCGTCTCCAGCTATTTCTGTTTTTCTGCACTTCTCGCACCGCACCACACCAAGCGATCCGGTGAGCGGAAATGTTTTGTTCATGCCCTTACCTGCAGTTCCTTCGCCATCATGTTTTGAGACGCACTGAGGTCGACGTTTCTTTGAGGATGGAGTAGTGGTATATTGGTGTGCCGGTATGCTGATGGTAGGAGGCTGAGCTGGTGCACTGATGTGCCGGTGTACTGGTGGTAAGCGGGTGAGATAGTGTTCTGGTGTACTGGTATACGTCGTGTGTTCAAAAATTAATGAGGAATTGCTTAAAGAACACTTTGTTCAGGCGATACAGGAATTCACACTTAAAAGCCCTCCAAGTACTCTCCTCCCACATCTATTCGCCGGCCCAAGCCACGCTTCCACTCTTGGAAGTATCTGTGGAAGTCGTCCTTCGACAGGAGTTTGAAAACGTCATGTGGTTCCTTCTTCATGGCCTTTACGCCGTTGAATCCCTTCTTCTTTAGCTTAGATGTCAGCTTCGGGAACAGCCAGAACCCACAGGGAGTCGGATCTGCCCAGATGGGTGGGTGGGGAGCCATCTTCATCCCTACATCTGTCATTCAGCCGGTCGCCAGCAGACATGTGTACGCCGGCGCGTTGTCCTAGTGGAACAACCAGTTGCCGGACGCGCACAGCTCAAGCCACTTCCTTCCGACGTCCCCTCAAAGTTGCCGAATAACTTCTAATTATAAACTTTTATTGAACATCTGCTGGGTGGGGGACCTACACAAAGTGTACGATGCCTTTGAAGTCGAAGAAGACCATCATCGGCTTCTTCGTGTCCCTTGCCTTCCTGGCCTTCTTTGGTCGTGGTGATTTTGGATGGGGCTGACTGCAACAACATCTTTTGCTTTCAGGAGCATAACAGTGGAGCCAACTTTCATCGGATGTGATAATTTTCTCCAGGAACATTTGGTCCACCCTCAACTAGCTTAAATATCTTGACAACACCATATCCTGACCCCTTCCTGGTCATCAGATATAAGTCTTGGCACACGTTTGGCAGTGAAATTTGGCATGTTCAACTTCTCCGTTACGACATGATGCATCATGCCTTTGCTGAGTCCGCACTCAGCAGACAGCTATCTGACGGTGGCTCGACAGTCATCTGCGAGTAGTTGATGTATCTGTCCCACACGTTCGTCGCCCGAAGCATAAACAAGACGACCATCCCTCTCTCTGTCTCGGGTTTCCAAATATCCGCTGCTGCACCTTGAAAACCAGCGGTACACCTGTACCTGTGTTGTGGCCTGGTAACCATAAGCTTGCTAATGTAATCCAATGGTTTTCCGAGGCGTTTTCTGAAGAAGAAAGCTGCGCTTGATCCAATACCCCCTCCCGAAATTCGCCTCCATGACGCCAAATAGGGGAGGGTCTATCTCGGTAACTACTGCACTGATTTTTATGAAAATGGCTCTAAAATAAACTTCGACATCGATTTTGTGCCCATTGAGTCATTACCAGCCGATATAATTAGGTAGAAAGCCATGAAATGAAGGATTGAAATTCGACTTGCCCGATGGATGATCTACGACATTAATTTACAGAATTGCACCAAGCACACACTAAGCAATGCCTTTCCACCGTATTAGATCAGTTAAGGCAGCCAAGAGAAAATTAACATATGAAATATGAAATAAACTCTTAAAAAGGAAATCAGTACAGCCGTGAACCAAGCTTTCATTCATCCTACAAATATATCACCCATCTCCAATGGAAGTGTGATTTGATGGATTTCTACATTTCATATGTGAATTATTGTCTTAGCTGCTTCAACTGATCTAATACGGTGAAAAGACATTGATCAGTTTGTGTTTGTCGCAATTCTGTAACTTACTTTCGTAAATCGTCCATCGGGAAAATATCGAAGTTCAATCCCTCATTTCGTGGCTTTTTACATCGGATGTAAAGGACTCAAATGTCCCAAAACCGATGTCAGAATATATTTTAGCCATTTTCATGAAAATCGGTGCATTAGTTACTGAGATCGTTCCTCGGGAACTTTCTATTGTTATGATTACAGTGTTTCATCGCTATTTGTGGGGCGATTTAAAGTCATTTTCAAGGCAAATATTTAGTACAGTTGCAGGTCAAGACCACTACATTAATTCAAGGACATCTATTACTGCGCCTCCCATCGACATACACTTTATAGCTACTGAGAGCATCCATTGGGCAAAAAAGTGGGCATCTTGACCTTCCCGCCAACAGGGCGAGTACCACGCAAGCATCTCAGGAAAAATTAAAGGCCAGAGCGTTAAACGCACGTGCAGCAGCTCCTTCCTGGTGGTCTGACAATTCTAAAATTCCGCACCAGGATGTGTATAATGCCCAACCTGCCACGAAAAAAAATAATGGATGGGAGGTCCTTCGTATCTGGTTTTAAAATAATTACTTTTGAATACACCACGTACTGGTGGTAGGACAGCGAGTTGGTGTACTGGTGTACTGGTGCGTCGGTGTTCCGGGTGGAAGGAGGATGTACTGGCATGCCGGTGTGCCGGTGGTACGAGGGTGTTCTGGTGTCCTGGTGAAGCGGGACCGGTAAAAACGGCTGACCACCATGGCTTTTCATAGCTGCCGTTTCGCCGTTTGCTTATACAGCGGAATACTCAATCGTTAAGTGAAATATGAATATATACGAATTGAAGCATGCTTGTCTAGTGCACATTTGGTGTGGAAGTAGACAAGCGTCGAGTGATGAGAAAGTGAGATGTCGTTTGGAGGAGCACAACTGGAAAGCGCATTTTGTTCAGGATGTTTTGCGCTATCTGATGATGCTTCTAACTACCGACCCATCGACCGGGATTGATTGTGCGAGTCGATGGCCCGATATGGTAATATTTGATACGTGAATACCCTTAGCGAATTCCACTGTAAAAGAGCCAAGACAGCACTGCTGTGACAATGTTTCTGCTGAGACAATGTTTCTGCTGTGACATGTTTCTCATGAACTCCATTGCATATATGCTGCTGTATGATTTAAGATCCAGTATATCTATTGTGGATTATGGAAAAGTTCAATTGCACATTATGGAAGTAGCAATGGTCAAAGGCACATTATGGAAGTAGCAATGGTCATTTTAGAAGTTGAAACACGAGCTCTTGTCAAGGGTAAATGATAGCATCCGATGCATGTGCCACGAAGTGGTTGTGAAAAGCAGGAACGTGTTCTGGGCTGGCGAATCTTCACCAAAGATTCCCCATTTTGGTGGTCGTTGGCCATGGTTTTGGAACCTCTTAAAAATATGTACACATCCGTCGAAAAATTTATATATTTCCGTTTTGGACTTGATCTCTTGGGTGCGTGTACAAAGAAGTCACGTTAACCGATCCACAACTCTTCCCCCGGCATGCACTGTCGCTCTGCAGCTGCGCTTCCGTGCCGTCACCAGCCGTCCAGACCCGTCACACCACCAGCCGTCCAGACCCGTCACACCACCAGCCGTCCAGACCCGTCACACCACCAGCCGTCCAGACCCGTCACACCACCAGCCGTCCAGACCCGTCACACCACCAGCCGTCCAGACCCGTCACACCACCAGCCGTCCAGACCCGTCACACCACCAGCCGTCCAGACCCGTCACACCACCACCAACCGTCACACCACCAGCCGTCCAGACCCGTCACACCACCAGCCGTCCAGACCCGTCACACCACCAGCCGTCCAGACCCGTCACACCACCAGCCGTCCAGACCCGTCACACCACCAGCCGTCCAGACCCGTCACACCACCAGCCGTCCAGACCCGTCACACCACCAGCCGTCCAGACCCGTCACACCACCAGCCGTCCGGACCCGTCACACCACCAGCCGTCCAGACCCGTCACACCACCAGCCGTCCCGTCACACCACCAGCCGTCCAGACCCGTCACACCACCAGCCGTCCAGACCCGTCACACCAGTCCAGCCGTCCAACCCGTACACCACCAGCCGTCCAGACCCGTCACACCACCAGCCGTCCAGACCCGTCCACCACCAGCCGTCCAGACCCGTCACACCACCAGCCGTCCAGACCCGTCACACCACCAGCCGTCCAGACCCGTCACACCACCAGCCGTCCAGACCCGTCACACCACCAGCCGTCCAGACCCGTCACACCACCAGCCGTCCAGACCCGTCACACCACCAGCCGTCCAGACCCGTCACACCACCAGCCGTCCAGACCCGTCACACCACCAGCCGTCCAGACCCGTCACACCACCAGCCGTCCAGACCCGTCACACCACCAGCCGTCCAGACCCGTCACACCACCAGCCGTCCAGACCCGTCACACCACCAGCCGTCCAGACCCGTCACACCACCAGCCGTCCAGACCCGTCACACCACCAGCCGTCCAGACCCGTCACACCACCAGCCGCCAGACCCGTAGCCGTCACACCACCAGCCGTCCAGACCCGTCACACCACCAGCCGTCCAGACCCGTCACACCACCAGCCGTCCAGACCCGTCACACCACCAGCCGTCCAGACCCGTCACACCACCAGCCGTCCAGACCCGTCACACCACCAGCCGTCCAGACCCGTCACACCACCAGCCGTCCAGACCCGTCACACCACCAGCCGTCCAGACCCGTCACACCACCAGCCGTCCAGACCCGTCACACCACCAGCCGTCCAGACCCGTCACACCACCAGCCGTCCAGACCCGTCACACCACCAGCCGTCCAGACCCGTCACACCACCAGCCGTCCAGACCCGTCACACCACCAGCGCCGTCCAGACCCGTCACACCACCAGCCGTCCAGACCCGTCACACCACCAGCCGTCCAGACCCGTCACACCACCAGCCGTCCAGACCCGTCACACCACCAGCCGTCCAGACCCGTCACACCACCAGCCGTCCAGACCCGTCACACCACCAGCCGTCCAGACCCGTCACACCACCAGCCGTCCAGACCCGTCACACCACCAGCCGTCCAGACCCGTCACACCACCAGCCGTCCCAGACCCGTCACACCACCAGCCGTCCAGACCCGTCACACCACCAGCCGTCCAGACCCGTCACACCACCAGCCGTCCAGACCCGTCACACCACCAGCCGTCCAGACCCGTCACACCACCAGCCGTCCAGACCCGTCACACCACCAGCCGTCCAGACCCGTCACACCACCAGCCGTCCAGACCCGTCACACCACCAGCCGTCCAGACCCGTCACACCACCAGCCGTCCAGACCCGTCCACCACCAGCCGTCCAGACCCGTCACACCACCAGCCGTCCAGACCCGTCACACCACCAGCTCCAGACCCGTCACACCACCAGCCGTCCAGACCCGTCACACCACCAGCCTCCAGACCCTCCAGCCGTCCAGACCCGTCACACCGCCAGCCGTCCAGACCCGTCACACCGCCAGCCGTCCAGACCCGTCACACCACCAGTCGTCCGGACCCGTCACGCCACCAGCCGTCGAGACCCGTCACGCCACCAGCCGTCCAGACCCATCACACCACCAGCCGTCCAGACCCGTCACACCACCTGTCGCCCAGACCCGTCACACCACCAGCGGCCGCAGTACCGTGTAGCAGCGTCCACCCGATGCGGTGCCGCCATGACTCGCCGCTTGTCCAGGCGTCAGTCGCGCATGTGCTCCGAGCCGCCGGCATCAGCTACACGCTGTCCCGACAAACGCCGACAGAGATTCACACTTAATGGGGACGGATGTGAACTGCTCACAAGATACATGCGTACATCGCACTGGAGAACTTGAGATGCCGTCCGTGCAGCCGTGCTGTCCGGCAGTCTCGGCGTGTCCGTATCGGTATCCTTGTCCGTGTCGGTATCCGTATCCGTATCGGACATCGCCTCATGTTTTACGCACGAGGCCGGTCCGAGCGACTGCGGCCGGCGCGCCCGCCCAGGCCCTGTCTTTAGACACGGTGTGTTGGCATCAGCATCGTCCGCTCTTCAGATCTTGATGCCGTTCGTGATGACAACAAGCGCCTCCCATGTCTTTGCGCGCCAGCCGTGCTGACAACATTGTTATTGCGTGTATGACAACATTGTTACGTATATAACTCCTGCGTTTTTCTTGCGCGGGTTTGTAAACTGTAGCATAAGCTTCGCTAATTTTCTTTTTTTAATCAAGGCGGACGTCCGTTTTTAACCGGATGAGATGATGAACTGTGATGCTTCCGCGAGGAAACTCACCTTGAATTGGAGCTAAAAGAGAAAGTTTGTCATGTGCCAGCTCAATCATTTCATAACAATTCGTTCCAAAAGTTTTTTTCAAAAGATTAGGGGAAGGTGTCGAAAATTGTTGGGCTCACTATGATGCTGCTGGGTTTTGGAATAAGAAGTATAAGAGCTACCTTCCGGACTTCGAGTTCACATGACTGGACAATGGTGAAAATGTAATGCTTCAAGATGCAGTGTTTTGTATGATCAGGAAATTGCAGTAAAATAATTATGCAATTTGTCAAGCCCTACGAAAGTGACGCAGGAGGAAGAAATTGTATTTTCCAGTTCAGAAAGTTGAAAGCTGCATTATACGTTTCGCAATTATCTGAACTGTTCCGTGCGACATTTGACATCTGAACTCTTCCAATTTTCTTTTCTTCAAACATTTTTCTTTCGGTATTAATTTACTAAACGAAGGTTAGTTTCATAGGCGAATCACAAAAAAAAACAATGTTTGCAATCCTTGCCTATTCTGACAGCAACTTCTACCCATACCCAACTTGACAGGTCAAATATAGATAGAAAACCGTGACAACCAGCAGAGCATTGGCTATGGTCAGCAGGAGCATGACATCTGCTACCTGATGCACATTGAGCATTCTACCATCTTGATGGTTTTTTATGTTAGTTGTCACTCTGATGCGTCAACCCTCATTCTACCCTAAAGGTAGAATACGGAATTATGTGAAGGCATGTTTCAAGAAACGTGTTTTCAGCCAACTAAACTTTAGTACCTAAGATAACGTAAATTATATAGTCAACTTCGGAGAAGACTGCATCGGATGGCAACTCTGTAGATAATAAAATGCAAAAGGCTCAACATTACCGTCCTACTGGACTTAATATCCCTTCTGTTGCTGGCGATACGTGTGATATGTACCATTATGTCACATTCTCCAAACCAGAAGAATCTTTATTTACAAATTTATCCGGCAGACTGATGGAGCGAAAGAATGTTTTCCCGGGGAAGACCGCGGGGCGCCCCCCGGCCCTGGCACGGGCAGCCCGGCGGGAGGGGCAACCAGGTGCTACAATACAGTTATGCGGTGTACGGCTACGAAAGAACAAACCAATGGACTGTGATTGACCGCTGTGCTGTTTTGTTAGCACTGTCATGCATATTTAACTGAGCGATGACTGGCTACCTACATCTTGCCTACATGGGAGGTTGGAGCAAGGGTGTGCTACATCTAAAACTAAATTTACGGGTCGTGCTACGCAACAGATTAGGAAAAGCTTCGATTTTCTAGATCTCTGCACACGCCGGCCGTACGGCTGGTGCAGGGCTGGTGCAGGGCTGGTGCAGGGCTGGTGCAGGGCTGGTGCCCGGCTGGTGCAGGGCTGGTGCACGGCAGGAGCACGGCCGGTGCACGGCTAGTGCACAGCTGAGACACGAGCGGTGCCGACGCACGCACCATCCACTATCCGCGGCGCATTTGCAGTGGGCGCATTTGCATTTGCCGAGCAGAGTGTTCGGGTGTCCATCTAGCCAAAAGTGCCGGCTGATCAGCTGACTGATGACCAGCCGGCACTCGACCTGGTCCTGATCCTGATGACCTGGATCCTACGAAGACTGCCCCCTCCCACCTTCATCTCCTGGTGAGGATATGGCACATGGGTCAGGTATTGGCTATGGAACGACCTGGGTGGCAAAACCGTGTCACACTGCCAGTCCATGTCGAACACTATGTTCCCTTCTGAATGGGTAAGGTGTGGCAAAGCCGAAGTACAATCGTCCACATTCAAAACAAATTGTTTTCCCACCTTTCGTGACGCGTGTGTGATGTGCATGCATATGTAGACGTTCAAATACTAGTGGTTCATCTTCCCTGCTATGCGCCATTTATTTGCATGGCTGTGTCCGTCGGAGCCACAAGGTTAGCTAGCATGGTACGATATGACTTTCTTTCATCTTATTCGTAATATTTGTGACTTAACTCGTCAGTAGTTCCCGTACACCAATTGGTCAGCGAGGCGAAAGGGCTGCTGTGTGGGCCCAGACAGCCGGGTTCGTCCTTCCAGGAGCAAGCTAGTACTGACACGCACGTATCAAACCAGCACTGGCATGTGCATATCAAACCAATACTGACACGTAGATGTCAAACCATTGCTGACCCGTACATATCAAATCAGCACTGACACGTGCAAATCAAACCAGTATTGACACGTGTGTATCAGATCAGTACTTACACGTACATATTAAACTAGCACTGACACGTAATGTCAAACTAGCACTAACATGTACATATGAAACCAATGCTGACACGTGCACATCAAACAGCACTGATACATACATATGAAGCCATACTGACACGAATATATCAACCTAGTATTGACACGTACATACCAAACGAGTTCCGACACGTACATATACAACCAGTACTGACACGTAAATATACAGCCAGTACTGACACGTACATATACAGCCAGTACTGACACTTACATATACAACCAGTACTGACACGTAAATATACAGCCAGTACTGACACGTACATGTACAACCAGTACTGGCACGTACATATGCAACCAGTACTGGCACGTATATATACAACCAGTACTGACATGTACAGTGACACTTTTATTTGGAGGGGCGACTTCAGTTTGAAGCATTCGTTTAGTTGGGGAGAGGCTGTATTCGATCATACTGAAATGTGTAGCGTCTTTTCGTCTGAAATACATGCATTTGGCGGAAAATTCGATCAGCGGGGGGGGGGAGGGTAAGAGCACTGGAGTCTTTCGGAAGAGGTGCCTTTCCAGGCTGGAGAAGTGTCATCTTTCCATGGGAGAGAGACACATTTCCCCAATGCCTCCCCGTGTATCCGCCCCTGGTGTTCGTCGCGACGACTGACGCTTAGGCGTAGCGGCCACGTCCATACGGCAGCTCGCGTGGCAACTGACTTGGCCCACTCCAAGGATCTGTGGGGAGTGGTGGACGGCTGACGTCACCAGCCACATATTTAGACCCACGCAGGTAAACACCATCAATCGCCTCAGAACGGATCGTCGCGTCACAGCAGACGCGCAAATCACAGGACAGACGCGCAAATCACCGCGGGGACCACAAATTACCAACAGGCGCGGCGAAAATCACCAGCAGACATAGTGCAAATCACCGGTGGGAAACGTGGACCAGCTGAGCAGTGATATTTCCCGCGAGACGCAACGCGTCGGAGATGGTTCTGGCCACTGATGCGTTTGGTGAGGAAGTCTTTACAGACCGGCACTAAAATACCTTCGTACATGAATATGTGAACGATATTTTCTGAAGAAATCATCAAGA
Organism: Imbricaverruca yamaguchii; assembly: GCA_034440575.1. Taxonomy (NCBI): domain Eukaryota; kingdom Metazoa; phylum Arthropoda; class Thecostraca; family Neoverrucidae; genus Imbricaverruca; species Imbricaverruca yamaguchii. The sequence goes on from JAOTOL010001490.1 coordinate 902,251, forward strand.
TTTGTTTTAGGCAATAATTCCATTCCATGCGTGTTACTCGTCGAGATGGAAGCTTTTCTCCACATGACCACACCGGAATTAAAAGAAGAAGGTAAGATTTCATGTTGTCTTCCATGGAACATTCAGCACACGACGTGGCAAGCGGTAGTAGAACAGGGAACAAAGCTCATAACACTCCCGTTTATGAGCGAAGTCGCAAATAACACTGGCATGCATATTAACAAACTCCTCATTTACTTTCACATTAAGTATTTATCTGCCAATAGTGAACAAAACTGCATGGAAAATACAGCCATATTACATTCTTAGGCGTTCTTACGAGCCTTATCAAGAGCCACAGTTAGGAGCAAGGTGACCTGAAATTAGTCATGAGTGGGTGCACTTAAGTGACTTCCTAAGTGGTTGATCTCGGAGTCCGTTTTTACGATACTGAGGGGAATTGTCCGCGGTTCCTCTTTTCAAGACATGAAAAGAGGCTCCCTGGATTGGAATCACTACTGATGTAATGACTGTTTAAGGGCACCAACAACTCAATAAAGTGCGTCCATATTCCTAGGAAACTGCTCTTCTGCGGGCATCTGTTGGGGCCAAGTAGGGGTTTTGATGCAAATATGGCCAAATCCATGGCAAAGCGACAAGAGCATAACACCCAATATTTTATCTTCCGACCAAAATATTTGTGTGGGGTTATTTGATGCGCCAAATCCAGTTGTGACTATTTTAGAAAGATGAGATGAACAGTCAATGAGTTATAGCCTCGGGCATTTCGGATATGTCACCTAACAATGGTGTATATTGAGGTCCTTAACGCAAACGTGAAGGATGCAGCGGGTTATTGTGGTTCACCCTTTTTGTATGTGTGAGTTATATATATATATATATATATATATATATATATATATATATATTACCCTTATATATATATTATATATATATATATATATATATATATATATATTAGCCTGTGTCTTTAATTTTCAAAGTGGTGTTATCACAAACGGTTACTGTTTGTATTATGCCTTTATATGTGCCTAACAATTCGGCATAAAATGAGACCGCTGGGCAATCGGAATTTTTTCTCAAAATGCATTTGAAAAACACCGTTTTCGGCATTCGGCGCCATATTGGCTGTGGGAACCAATCCAGATAAGTCAATAAAACAGTATCTCCTTTTGATCGTCTCGACGAGCTGAGTCGACTGAAACGACGCAATATTGTCGAAAAATCGATAGTTAAGAAAATATCGGTTATCTTGTGCCTTCTAATACACCAGCAAATGTCCATTTCGGGGCATACAAGGAACTCTGAGGTTTAATTTAAACAAGTAAAAATTATGATACAGCCGCGGTTTCTGCACTTACTCATTTGAAGACTTCAGCATCACTCACTGGGCATAGCAATAGAGACAAATCTTCATATTCTTTCGCTGTTTGAACTACATAGCAGCATGATTGAGGGAGACTGCTTTGTACGCATGTGCATCACATATAAAATACCTACCTATTTGTTGCATGTTGAGACATTCAGATAGCTTTTCCACATCACGTTCAGAAAAAAAATGAGATACGTTGGCGATAAAAATGATTGAAATTCGCCATGAATATTGAAATTCGCCGTGATCACCATGGTACAATCGATGCCTATTTCTTCCCCGAAGGGGCACATGTCAGACATTAATAAATGAACACTGGAAATATCAAATGCAAAGATCGCGCGAAGGTGCGGAGCACAACTGACTTGACGGCATGGAGGACCTCAGTTTTATCTTTCATGGAACTCACAGTCGTTTTAGCATATTCTCCACGTCCCTCTTAGTTGTTAGCACGGGCAAAAGCTGCCGGTGCATGCACCTACACTGTACGTGTCAGATCATGGTCTGGGAGACACTGCATGCAAAAACCTCCGGCGTATCGTTGAATTAATTGCGGTGGTTTACTATCCGATATGGTTTCGCGCGAAGGTGCAGCACAACTGGCTGGATGGGCCGCGGCATGTGCTGCGCCAGCTGCAGCTCACTAGCTCACTTGGCTGCAGCATGTGGAAGTCGTGAGCATCGTGATGCCGTACCTCCACTCCGGTGCCTGGTGTGCTCACAGCGAAATGGTGCTCCAGGCACTTCTCTATAGCGGTAACAGAGCAGAGCGCCAGTTCGCTGTTGCACATATCAGGCGAATTCGCGGCAAAAATGAGCGTCTGCAGGAGTTGACATCCTGGGACGGCGCCTCCGAACCGGCCCTTACGTGCCACACGCCAAGCTCCGAACTTGAAGGCTATGTGGACATGCCGATGTCAGTTCTACAATTTCCCGTGCACGGTAAGTCAGTTGAACGATGCGTGAAACAGATGTCGCTAGCTGCAAACAAACGTGTACGGGAAGGAGAGGAGGGACGGCTACATTCTGGCTGGCTACATGCACCGGCAGCTTTTGCCCGCACTAGCAACTAAGAGGGACGTAGAGAATATGCTAAAACGACTGTGAGTTCCATGAAAAATAGAACTGAGATGCTCTATGCCGTCCAGTCAGTCGTGTTCCGCACCTTCGCGTGATGTTTGCCTTGGGTATACCAGTGGTCATTGATTGATGTCTGACATGTGCCCCTTCTGACATGTGTCACGGCGAATTACAATGTTCACAGCGAGTTTTAATCATTTGTATCACCAACGTATCCGATTTTTGTCTGAACGTGATGTGGAAAGGCTATCTGAATGTCTCAGCATGTAACAAATAGGTAGGTATTTGGTATGTGATGCACATGCGCACAAAGCAGCCTCTCTCAATCATGCTGCTATGTAGTCCAAACAGCGAAGAACTATGACGCTTTGTCTATATTTATATGTCCAGTGAGTCTTCAAATGAGTAAGTGCAGAAACGGCGGCTGTATCATGATTTGTACTTGTTTAAACCTCAGAGTTCCTTGTATGCCCCGGAATGGAGATTTGCTGGTGTATTAGAAGACATAAGATTGCCGATATTTTCTAACTATCGATTTTTCTACGACACTTTTGTTTCTATCGAATCAGCTCGTCGAGACGATCAAAATGAGGTACTGTTTGATTGACTTATCTGGATTGGTTCTCACAGCCAATATGGCGCCGAATGCCGAAGTCGGTCTTTGTGGCCCAGCGATCTAATTTGCATGCCAAATTGTTAGTCACATATCAAGGCATAATAAAAACAGCAGCCGTTTTTTATGACACCGCTTCGAAAATTATCGACACAGGCTAATATATATGTACCTATGTGTGTATGTGTGTGTGTGTGTGTGTGTGTGTGTGTGTGTGTGTGTGTGTGTGTGTGTGTGTGTGTGTGTGTGTGTGTGTGTGTGTGTGTGTGTGTGTGTGTGTGTGTGTGTGTGTGTGTGTGTGTGTGTGTGTGTGTGTGTGTGTGTGTGTGTGTGTGTGTGTGTGTGTGTGTGTGTGTGTGTGTGTGTGTGTGTGTGTGTGTGTGTGTGTGTGTGTGTGTGTGTGTGTGTGTGTGTGTGTGTGTGTGTGTGTGTGTGTGTTAGTGTGTGTGTGTGGGTGTGCTTTTGCACACTTCGGATTATTCTTCATTGAGCTGAAGTCCTCAAGGACACCCTTGTTAGGTGACACCTCTAAAATTCCCGAGGTCAAACCCTTGACCGTTGACATGATCTTTCTAATAATGTCACAGCTGGGTTTGGCGCGTCAGATAGTCCCACGTAATTATTTTCACCAAAATATTTAACATTGGTTGCTATTTTGACCCTTGCACTTGTCAATTTGTTGTGGATTGGGCCAGCTGGCATGTCTGATGAGCTATCGTGCCGTTTAAGCATAGAAATAGGTGAATATATGCGAACCCGATGCACAGAATATACACCTGATAAAGTCCACTCTCGCTTATACGAAAAACAAAACTTCACATGGGAGGATCTGCCTCGCCAGACCTGACCTGACCCGACCTGACAGAACCAAAACGTAAAACTATTGAAACATCAACGGGTCAACAACTGTTTTGTGCTACATCATTTGAAGCCGTACTTTCTTGATTCAGATGTATGCATGCTTTGCAAATTTTTACGAATTTGGTCCTGCGAAATTTATTCCAAGCACTCCCATGTTCTGTCCAAGGATGATATTTTATGGTGGCTCTTTCCCTACCGATTCACTGTGGGTGACTGCATGGCGCACTTCCGATATGTATAGTGCTGACGGCTGCTCCACCACCAACACTTGCCGCTTCCACTACCGGTAGAATGTTGCATCCTTCCCTTCAGGACGAGAGCCTGCCTCTTGGTCTGGCTCGTGTAACAGTCGTGCTCGTCTAGTTCGGAGTACAAAATTTGACGACACGATGTCCTATGTATAATGTCCTATGTCCTATGCAATAGGGGTCCAGCAATGAAAGGGGGTGGTGTAATACTCTATATGAATAGCTTATTCAGTTCTCAAAAAGTAGCAGGTGGGGATAAAAATGTGTCTGTGGAGTCCACAGTGGCATGATGTCATTGTGGGAAAAGGCAACAGCAATACTCTTAGGATAGGAGCTTTCTACCGATCAGGAACCCTGCCACATTCTCAGCAACTGGAGCTTGACAAGGTGATTTGTGAGGAAATATGTAGAAACTATAAGAGGAAGTGCTTTCTTCTTGGTGACTTTAATCTAAAAGGTTATGAAAATGTTGGTGTTGGCTCCCCATCATGCAAAATGTTTAGGAAATGCCTTGAAGAGGACCTGTTCTTACACCAGTTTGTATCGGAACCAACCAGGCATGGCTCATTCTTGGACCTTGTATTCTCGGATTTAAGTGACTTGGTTCAATACTTGACTGTAGGCGGAACTCTGGGAAGAAGTGACCATAACATAGTTAGATTCAAGGCACATGTAGAGGAAATTATCAAGGATAATTTTGTAAAGGTTCAAAATTTCAACAGAGCAGACTTTGACGGCATGAGAGCGGCTTTAAGTGCCATCAGATGGGAAAAAGAATTCTCCAATTTAAATACCTGTAAAATGTGGGAAAAGTTCAAATCTTACTTGAAGGAAATTTAGATTAGACATGTCCCCCAAAAGCAAAGACGCAAAGAAGGGTAGGAAAGCCAGCATGGCTTACACCAGACTTGATAAAAGCAATTAAGGCTAAGAAAACTGCATTTAGAGTCTTTAAAGAAGCCTCAAATGTCGTTAATCTAAAGGCGTATCGAAAAGCTAGAGACACTGTGAAGCAAAAAACCAGAGCAGCAAAGCGAACAAAAGAACTGGATTTAGCTAGAAACTGTAATGGGGACAGTAAAAAGTTCTTTAGTTTCTACAAGCTGAGTAAAGTTTCTAGCACAATTGGTCCACTGGAAGCAAACGGGACTACATTGGGTGAGGATAGTGAGATGGTTGAGGAGCTGAGCAAGCAGTTTAAATCAGTGTTTACATTGGAAGATATGACCAATCTACCGAACGTACACCATAGTTCAGTGACATGGGATCTGACAAATGATGTTGATTTCATTGATAGTGATGTTGTTTACAATCGTATCAGGAAAATAAAGCCAAACAAGGCAGCAGGACCTGATGATATTTATGCTAGGGTGTCGCGGGAAACTGAAAAGGAACTGGCATTTCCACTTAGTATAATATTTTGTAGATCAGTTTCACAAAATGAAATTCCAACCGATTGGAAAAGGGTAAATGTAGTTCTTATTTTCAAGAAAGGAGAAAGAGGGAAAGTTGAAAACTATAGGCCAGAAAGTCTCACATCCCTAGTCTGCAAGGTACTCGAATCAATTATCAAGGATAGAATAGTTAGTTATCTGGAAGGTAGCAGATTGATTCAATATACTCAACATGGGTTTAGAAAAGGACGATCGTGTCTCACAAACCTCTTGGACTTTTTGAACTTCGCCACAGAACAATTTGATCAGGGAAATCAGGTTGATGTAGCATATCTTGACTTTAGTAAGGCCTTTGACAAGGTACCCCATAAACGGTTAATGATACAGCTTCAGTCCCATGGTAGTGCAGGTATCATCTTAAAATGGACAGAGTTGTGGCTTTCAGATAGACAGCGAAGAGTGATGCTAAATGGTACAAAGTCATCATGGCAAAATGTTCTTAGTGGGGTCCACCAGGGGGTCAGTACTGGGGCCACTACTGTTCATTATATTTGTAAATAACATTGAAAGTAGCCTAAGCAGTAAAGTTTTGAAATTTGCGGATGATTTGAAGGTCTTTAGGGCAATAACAGGTCAAGATGAGCATATCTCGCTGCAAAAAGACTTAGACGAACTTGTGAAGTGGTCCGAAGTATGGCAAATGAAACTTAATTTTGATAAGTGCAAAATCATGCATGTAGGTAAGCAGCATATGAAGGCTCCGTACTTGATGGGTGGCCAAATGCTATCAGTGACTCAACAGGAGAAGGATTTAGGTGTTATTCTAAACACAAAACTGTGGGCATCAGAACAGACCAAGGAGGCCTGGAAGAAGGCACTGAGAATGCTCGGGGCAATAAATAGGAATGTATCATACAGAAGTGAGGAAGTGATCAGGAAGCTTTACTGTGCATACGTCAGGCCACATTTGGAATACTGCATCCAAGCTTGGTCTCCTAGCTATGAAAAGATTGTTGGCTTTTAGAGAGAGTACAAAAGAGGGCTACAAAAATCGTTAATGGCACGAGCAACCTGGCATATGAGGAAAGATTGAAGAAATTGAATATGTTTCACTTAGATATAGATATGTCTTTATAACAGGAAGCTTCTAAGTACACATATGCACATTACACAATGTTGCCAATACATAATGCACAATGTGCTTGTTGTAATTACATTGACATCATGTACAATTTGCCAATGGATCATAATACACAAAACTTACATTGTGATTTGAGAAACTACGAATAATATGCAAGACTTAAGACATAGCATGGCTCACGTAAGACAATAACGAATTGATCATGGCTCTGTCAGAATAATCTAAGAATGTTCATACAATAATTTGAACCCATGTGCATGTTGCATGCGACTGGCATGTAATTAGCGTTACATTATGTTGCATGCGACTGGCATGTAATTAGCGTTACATTATGTTGCATGCGACTGGCATGTAATTAGCGTTACATTATGTAAGGCCTTCGTCGCTAGAAGAACATCACCACCCAAAATAGTCCCGTGACATAACTATGCGTGCATGACCAGGGTTCCCTGACATGACTATAGCTCCCTGGCGGTCTGTCGGCACAACGTGTCATAGGCTTCCGCCTGACGGCTGGGACCACTAGTGAATAAGCTTGCGAGGTAACGTGACAAAAACTGCGAAGTGGAAATTTCGTAGCTCCCCCCCCCCGTCTGCTGGCACACTTTGCTTCTGCTAAAGTTTTATTTTCATTGTCACGGCCGACCGAAAGTTTACAAGACAATCCTTAACTTTCGGAATGCAGGGGCCAATGCACCAACGAGCTTCCCAAGATTGTTGGCTACCGCTTATACGTGTACAGCTGAGTCCCGAAGAGTTGTCTCAGAGTTACAGCAGAGTTACCGTGCAACTACCACAGAGCTACCGCAGAGTTTCCACAGAGTTACCGCAGAGTCACCGCAATTACCACAGAGCTAGCAATTATGCAAACGCATGTATGTACATGATGTACACCAACAGTGATTTGTACTCATCCCTGCAATCCAGCTACAATTAAATGCGGTAGCAGCGAATTGTTCACATACCCACTGACAGTACACTACTCACGTAGACGCCCTGCGCAGTTCACCAATGTACTTGGAACAATGGCGTAGGGACAGCAAGAGGTTAGGGACGCTTCCGGTTATCTCCCACTCCACCCACACGTATATGCGCTTCGGAAGCCTTAACCACAAGTCCTGTTGACGTCACATGACAATAGTTGACTTAGGCCTGTGCCTCTCCTACCTTTGCTCGTCCTCATTGTGGCTAATATTAGAGATCAATACATTAACCCGTCCCGTCTGGGGGGTCTTCAACCGCCCCCCCGTCATGTTTGTTCGCGGATAGCGGATGAACGGCGCGCGGCAGCGCGCCCAAATTTGTGATACCTTTTCCCACATTAATTTGACATGCTGATTCAAAATTTTTAGGTCAGATCATCTAGGGTCAATGAGTTATTCAAGGTCAAGTGAGTTCACGTCCATAAACGTTCAACCAGTCGTCACGCTCTAACGGATACAGATATTTTAATGAAACTTTCAGCGTTTGCTTATCTTCAGGGATGTAACAAAACGTAGAAGTTGAATTTTTCTTTTTTTCGTTTTTGACTACATATAAATTTTACGTATTTGCCAAATTGCAGTTTTAATAAAGGATACTGGCTAAAGCAAGCATTTTTTATTAGAGAAAGTTGACTTCCAACAACGTTTCTTGGCCTGTTCTACCCATCGGAAAAGGAATATTAAAGAAAACTTGAAAATTCAAAATTTTGAAATTTCCAGAAAAAAATAAAATTTGTATTTTGGGTTGGGGGCAAAAAAAAATTATAGCCCTGGTCCATTTCGCTGTCCTTTTCTCATTCCAAATAAATCTCGTTTTTTCATATATCCCCCAAAATGAACTCCCCAGAGTCAAAAACATAATGTAAGTCGTGAAAAGTCGTGAAAATATAGTCTACTGGTGACGTCACTTTTGGGGGGTGAAATTGTTTTGGAGGGTGAACCCGGACCATACTCGTCGAGCGCTTTCCGATGACACGCTTTCGTTTTCGTGCGATGCTTAGGTTGGATTTTAGAGGGGGTCTTCAACCCCCCCCGAGACGGGGTGGGAGGATTTGACCGGAAAGACGGCGCGAGTTAAGATTGGATGGTGCATCAAAAGAAGAGTGTCGTGGGGCTCATTCGACCTTCAAGCATGACGTTGAAGAAGCAGGCAATAATTGGTGGTACACGGCTGTGACGCTCACGCTAGTCTGTTGGGTTTGGAACTAGTGGGCTTTCCAAAACACTCGAAATAGAATGCAACTCTTCAACAGTCGAAACAAGTTCGGCTAGGCACGTGAACTAAACCGAGGCCCCTGCGGAAGCTGCACTAGTTGTGTATATACAGAGAGTACCATATGACTCCCACCCACAGTCCAAGTGACAAGAGGTCAAATTTTCGTTCTGCACGTCTGATTGATTGACTGATTATGTTGGCTTTAAAACAGCGATGTTCTGGCGCTCTTGCCCGCTTCAAGCCTGCCACATCATACACCGTTGCCTGAAAGTGATTTCTAAGTGAGTGTAAAGTATCAACAAGCATATGACCGGTGCATGGTCCGCAGTTATCTTACAGTTATGCCGACCATTTCTTGTTGGGTTGTTGGGAAGAATATATTGGCAGAATACATCACAGATGCAGACGATCTGGACCCAGGCACTAGGTATGCAGATTGAGAAACGCTTTGCAGAACCTTGACGAAATGTCCTTTAAAATGTGTGTAAGGATTGTAGTTAATTAGTGTAAGGGTGAGATATGCAAGGAGGGAGGCTTAGCCAGCGATCGACGGGACCTCCTTTTGGGAGGATGTCCCAACGACGCTGACCCATGATTAGTTTGTCACAACCCACCCACCCCAGCGGTCTCGTAGGTGCCGTTCTCAGGGTGTTAACAGGAAGCTCCGCCCCCGAGTGACGTAGTGGCCCGGCCTACTAGTAGGCTTGCTCTCTGGATTCTCCGACTTAGCTCCCCCTCCCACTGCCACTGCGACACAGCGGTGCTCTCGGGCGTCGTCGTGAAACTGAGTATTGCTGGCGGCCAGCTCGTCATCGTGTTGTGTGTCCCATCCCTCTCTATAGGTTGCAGCAGGTCACAGGCCCATTTCCGGATCAAACGATAGCGATAGCCTACTGGGCCCGCCTCTGACCGACTGAGCAATCAGTCGGTCAGAGGCGGACTGAGGAATCGGTCGGTTCCTCCAATTCGGTGTCTTTGTCCACCTTTCAATCACAGTTATTTTCACCCATACATTGTAGCACCCCTTCAGGGTGTATATTAGGGGTATAGGATCCTATTCAGTTCGGAGGGCTCCACTCCTCCCTCCCCCCCCCCCACACACACACTTGCAGCTGAATCCCCAACTGGGAAACCAGCCCCCTCAATTTTGGAAGTCAAACCCATGAGAAAAAAAATTCAACAATACTGGATAAATGTCGAGTATGACATACTACTCGTGTTCAATCTAGGTAGGCTTAAGACCTCCAAAATTGATATCGAGTGGTGACAATATTCTGGCAGTGATTCTAGTTATTTTTTAGTATTGGCGGCGACTGTCCTCTCATAAAATGAAATAATGCAAGCAATGCTATTTTAAGTTCTCTTCACTCGATAATCACCCAGCTCTCTTAGCACGGTTTTTATCTTTTTTATGGGGAAATTTTAGCATGTCTAAATTTTATAAAACAATAATGAAAGTAGACACAATGTGAAGCGAAAGCAAAAGTCGTTTCGACACTAGGTGAATTATCTATATTCCGTAGCATTTTTTTCAATTAACCATCTCGTGATTATTTTGTCCCCAGAAAGGATACGTCATGGAGAACTGGAAAAAAAGTTAGTAAGATAGTTATTGTTTAAGGTTTAATTGGTTTAATTGGTTTAATTGGTTTAAGGGCACGTAAGCCATGAAAACTGGGAAAAATAAATAATAATATTTATGGCATTAATGGTTTTTTTGATGATGGCGAAATGAAGTGACCCAAATCTGGGGTAAAATTTGTATTTCTGGGTACCCTAGGTTGATCAACCCAGGGCTGAAACACCCAATCATGCAATGTTCTCCCGATAGCATGTTTGTTCTTCACCCACAACGAATAATCAGTTGGTACAGCGCTGGCTATTGGTTTCGCCATGCCTGGAGAGAAGGCTTGCACCCAAGTTGAGAGGGTCAAAGTGATCTAGCTCGGTGATTTTCATGGATCTACAATGGGCTAGCTCTGTTTGGGCTGATGGCTGCCATGAAAGCAGCTCCAGCAAATTCATTGGGAGGCCTCAGCAATGCATACAGATGCTGATTTCAAAATAGATGAATAGCCCATGGGGTCCCATGCTAAATATGTAGCTATTGGAGAGGCCCAACCGAGCACAGTAGAGGCTGGAGTTGCTTCGAAGGCATAGGAATCTGCACCGATGATACCGTAATCCCCGGGGACGAGTAACCTAGGGGTAAGTTGCTCGTCTCACAATCGAAATGTTGTGGGTTCGAGTCTCACCTCTCGCTACTCTTCGCCCGCGACCAATCGGCGTGAGAGATTGGCGACTCTGCATGACTCAACGGTCGATGTGTCGTAAAAACCAATAACCAACCAATACCGTAATCCCGGGATAAAGTTAAAATAAAATACAATAAAACTGTTGCCCCGATAGCTCAGTTGGCTAGAGCGCTAGCCTGCATTGGTATGCCCTGTCCTACCAAGACAGGGTCCGAGTCGCTTCACGCCCTCGCATTTAGCTACCGGCTGTGAGGGTCAGTTGGTAACTGGCCAAATAAAGCCGGGTACGAGCTACTGGGGCGGCCGTGTTAGTGCATTGATGGCACGCTAAACTCTCGGCCAAAATTATACCGTTGAACTGGAATTCATGGATGGGGTAGTGGGGCAAGGGTTAGCGCAACAAGCTCTGCTTAGCAATGGGACCCTTGTTCATTAAGCCAACCCAGCAAGCATACGGACAATTTTTTTAATCAGATAAAATATCGACTCAGAAGTGTCTTCTACATCGCAATCTGGAATGGCATCTAATACCTTAATGTCTAGGCCGTCATCTCCCCCTGCTTAACTCCTCTATGCGCACCATTGCAGGATAGGCGAGTCTCTGGAGAGCGAAGAAAGGGCAACAGGGCTTTCACCAAGAGCAACTGCTGGCCACTTCCAGTCAACTACACATATATCAACAGTTTGTGCTCAAGTGCCAATGCCCATCATCACGAACAAGCATTAGCCTTTAATGACCTGCAAATGACGGACAACTACGCTTCTGGTTATTGGGAAAACATTGACGCTACCAGTCACACCTTCATTTTTTACTGCAGAACTAGCAGATACAAACGACTGGTGATAGTTTCAGTTCCCACGAGGCATTTGTATAATTTCGATGTGCATTTTCATAGTGGGGTGTGTATTCATGACTTAGTTTGATGATTCCCTAAGCGAAGTAAGGTTTCCAGGATTTGAGTGATTTCAGCCGGGCTGAAAACCACATGCTACATCCGAAGAACACCTTTCGGGGAAAAAGGGGCATTGTGCCATTCATCTGACATTGTGCAGCTTTCTCATCATACGAAGATCAAGTTGATCCCAATTCCTTTTGAGGGCTGAATCGAACCCTGTAGTTTGTTTCATGATGTCCTCTAACTTTGTGATCTTTTTCCCACATACATTGCGCACATTTTGCTATTTCTTCCAGGATGTTGGGTTGCCTAGAAGCAACTCCGGGCAAGGATTTTGGGAGGCGTAATTTCAATTTTTGATATGCCCCGATGTCCGATATAATCTCCTGCAGTCCTCGAACCAATGTGAGTAGGTTCTTGAGTTTTTCTTCCCATTCGTAGCTGTTATTTGTAGTGAATTTATGATTATATAAATTTTGTATTTCGCCATGGGCGCATCCGGAAGTGGATTTGTGTATTCATGAGGTGCCCACGCAACAGCTCCACATCACCAGAGAATGGCTGATGAAATGTTCGAATCTTCATTAGCTATAATTTGCACGCTGTATATGAGTTCAAAATTAACTTGCACAGTGGCGGTTTAAGGGTGATTCTCGGTGACATGTGGAGTACCTGTCATGGCTTTATATTCACATAATGTGTCCCATGTCTCTGGGTGATATTTCAAAGTGAGCAGGTTCATTCAACTTGATCTATGAGGACCAATTTTTTCCGCCAAGGGGGGTTACAGATGTCCATAGGCGCCTCCGTGGACGGATTTTTGGTGGCATGCAATGTCCATGCCATGGCTCCAAATCACAAGAGAAAGGCATATTAAATTTTCGGATCTTCACTTCCCATTCTTCGCACACAGTATGTGATTAAAAGTATCTTGACTTGCTCAAGGGCGGCTCCAGGGCGCTTTTCGGTAGCATGTTGGGTCCCTATCATAGCTTAATATTCATAAAATGTGTTCATGCGTCCGAGCGATATTTCGAAGTTAACTTTATCTACGAAGAACAACATCATTTATTGATGGCAAAGAAGTCTCCAGGAGTTGTCCAGAGGCGCATCCAGGGACAGATTTTCGAAGGCATCCCATAGTTCCATATCGCTGGAGACAGAATCCTGAAACTTTCTGACCTTTCTATTTGTAATTCCACATCATTCAAGTCCATTCGTAATATCATGTGTTGGAAGAAGTGCACCGATGCTTACCTACGCGTACAAAATATCTGACACATAGCACCAAACAACCTCCTTTTTCAATACTTGGCACCGACCATGATGCTTATTTTTAGGCGTGCATTTCCCATGATGCGTTTTAATGGCCCTGGGGATTTCGGGCTCATCATCTATCTTATCATTCGAAATGCTGCACAGATCCATAAAATATCTCCACGCTCACTCATATAAGGCGAGTTGCCTCCCATGCTCACCTCAGCGTCGGGGTACGCAATTGGAAGAAAACTTTCGGATAATACCAATATATTGCTTCAGTTGTATATATACTGTTAGCGTCCACGGACGCCAGCTTCCTGTTTCTGATGCTCAATTGGGAGCTGTGAAATTCCTAAATGTCTCATCCACAGCTTTGTTTCACCTTGTAACGCCATTGCCAGTTTTTCATGAGTTTGCATTTTACAAGATTTTCGTGTTACTTATGGATAAGGTTTTAACTAATATGAAAACAATAACGAAAATTAAACTGCCGGTTTAGGAAACACGATCTGGCTATATTAACTCCATGGTTTCTCACTGAGCCACTGACATTTTTCGATCGTCAAGTGTTATTCATGTAATTTAGGTCAAAGCGAACCGCTTGAGCCCACCCCACAGTTTTTAGAACGTATACTTTCCAAACTTTTATGGGGGCTGATTCGGCCTCCCAACATGCTTAGCTCTAGATAAGCCCAAGATAGATTAGCCTAGATAGCGTTATGTTTTGTATGGTGCTACAATTAGGTCTTGGGTGGACATTGCTTTACGAGAGCTTAATGCAAGCCATGGTAATAATTCAGAACATTAACTCCCTGCTAAAGCTTCTTTCCTCCGTTGCTGCCAGCTCCATGAATTCACCGCCAGCTTTGGGACATTGATAAATGGATGCCGCGAAGAAAATATTAACTTAGACATTAATTTGCTTCTGGCCCAAATACTCAGGCGCAGAAACATATGCGTCGCTGGACTAGCATGTATGTTACCCAGATAAGCACGACAGGCACACATTTGATTTTATTAGCACAAGCAGCACCAGGAGTGATATATTTCACAATTAGCAGCGCGGCTCGGATGACGGTCTGGTGCCTCGTGCCTGGTGCCTGGTGCCTCGTGCCTGGTGCACGGTGCATGGTGACTGGTGCCTGGTGTATGGCGCCTGGTGTATGGCGCCTGGTGCCTGGTGTTTAATGCCTGGTGCTTTATCAGGTGCCCGGCACCCATCGCTGTCCTTGTAGCCCAATGGCGGGGTGTCATCGGGCCGACCTCGGGGTGTCATCGGGCCGACCTCGGGTGTCATCGGGCCAACCTCGGGGTGTCATCGGGCCGACCTCGGGGTACTGTCAGGTGCCTGGCCGCCAGCCTGCACTGCCTCCCCAGACATGTCGCACGTTATGGCAGAAGGAGCACCGGTCGCCTTCCGCTAGTGGGTAGGTACGGGAACAGCTGACAAGGATATCGCAGAGGCACCACCCGCTTAGCCAGCAGCAGGCGAGTGCCTGGTGCTTCCCTGATGTCGTCCGACACCTCGTCTTTTTCTATGTCAAACCGGCGTGGTGGTGATGCGGAATGCCAGATATCTGCCAATGTTTGCGTTGCTCTGTAGAAGGACCGTGTACGACTTGAGCTTGAACTCCATCACAGGGGGCCGGTGCATCAGGGGGAGGGGTAGATGGATGCCACAAGTTGGTTGGCACATGCCATTACGTCTGTGGTTTTTCATTAGAAGAATCCACCCAAGACTGCGACACCCAGCAACTGTTTTGATATACCAGATCCCTGAACTGCTGGGTACCGTGACAACCAGCATGGACAATATTGATTTTGCATAGTCCCTTCTGTCATAATCTTCAGCGTTTCAGTTTTGCTCGAGCTTTGATGAAATGCTTACTATTAGTGAGACTTAAAAAACATCTGACATGCATATCTGCTTAATGCACCGACAGAATTGAAGCTGGTCATAAGTGCTTATAGACTGTCATGATATTTGACAGTGAATGATTTTGTCTGACAGGGTGAGTGAAGGATCGTTCGACCTTCACAATGTGCGAAATTGATGAAGTTAATTGTACTTAAACAGGGTTTCATTTTTACTCGGAGTGAAATATATCCCGGCCAATGTTCACCCTGAGAACCAACGTAGGCGTTTGTGACATTCTGCAGCCAAAGCCACAGCCTGACCACATGCATATCAGGCACATTTCTGGCGAAGGTATGGCAAACATATAACATACTGATATTTCGCTTTCTGATATAAATAGCGGTTTGTCGATGTGATTCCATATGCATGCATTGTGTATGCATGTGAAGAACAATTATGTAGAACGTTCAAGTGTGACTTTACGATAAATGATAATAATGTTAATAATTAGTATTGATAGCATTATTATTTGTTATTTTAAGTATAGTTGGTGCCGTCCGCCATATCTCGAACATGGCCTAACACTCTCCTGTCAGAGATCTTGATGAAAATTGACACACAGGGCTACCTGAGGCCCTGAAACGATGTCTAAGCTTTTTAGCTCAATCGGAGAAGCAGTTCACGAGTTATTGTTCGCGGAGTTTTTCTGAGTTCGCACTGAAGATAAAACTTTCAGAGTCAATATCTTAGTGTTGTGTAGAAATGAATTATGAACATTATTTATCGTTGGAATCACAATGAGTTCATCCTTCGATTCCTGAAGTCAGTTTGTATATTTGTACAAATTTTGAGAATATGACCCCGTGACCTCGGATAACGTGATGTGTGGTGACCCCTAGTACAATGATATTGATATAATTGTTTATGCACAACGAAAGCCTCATCATTTATCTTTCTGATGCAAAAATATAAATAATGTATATTAAGCGTCTAATACCAGTTTCTGTAACAAGTATTGCGTGACTTATGCGAAAAAATGCCGCTTAAATAGGCCTGATGTTCAATAAGCTTTGTTTTCCGGTTTTTCGAAAGAGCGCAACATCGTAGTGTGCAACGGATGTGTTTGACAAATTTTGCTAAGCCTCTTAATCCTACTTCCAACACTAAACTTACATTTGGACCAGGCTGGGATGCGATTAAATGTCAGATGTGCGATATTACCTGATGCACACTGGTAAGTACGCACGGGCTTCAGAGGACAATGGACGTTCGGCAGTCGGCATCCACGCAGACCCCAGTTGATACGAAACGGGATAGCGTTATCTGTGAACTTCGATCCCAGTTTACGCTGCCTTGTCGTTTATCCCCGCTGTCTAGGGGAGGGGGGTCTAGTTACGCCGCGTAAACCGACCGGGCTGACTCGAGCGGAGCGGTAAGATAAGGGATCCCCTCATGAAACCGTGAGCGTGGAATCTGAATCGTGTGCTCAGTCGACGCCAGGTACGAGGTGAAGAAGTCTGGTTCTTAACAAAGTGAAACGTGCTGGCTTATTGTGGTATTTCGCAAGGCCGGAGCAATGGTACGGCGGTGCTGATCTGATCCGAATAAATGCCATAAATCTCATATAACTAAGGGTGTGAGGCCACCATCTGAGCAACTGGCCGAACTGGTGAATGACAGTCGAACTCAGAAGGACGTTTTCCTGTGCACGAACTGCATTGCAAGATTGCTTAAGGATCCTAAAATTATCCCAATGCCAGAGGTATCGCCGATTTAGTTAAGTGGCCCCAGCAGCCAAACTCCAGCGGAAATGTGTTAAGTCCTGTGTCTGGCGAGAATTACGCACCCTCGGATGAAATCGACCATGCAGCAAGCCGACATGACCAAACCTATTTGAGGCGTATCGCCGTTGAGGACAAGTGGCTTCTTATATATCGTATATTACATAGACAGACAGACAGACAGACAGACTTTATTGACGTCATCCACAATTGACTTGTGGCTATTACGACATCGCGTCAAATAGATAAAACAACACAGCACAAAAGGTAAAAAAGAGGGTCAAAATCACAGACTACAAGTTAAACTATAAAAAAATATATATATATATAAAATAACAGCAAGTCGAGCAGTCTATCAGTCCGGCGCGGGCGGCACGTCACGTAGATATTCCCGTAGGTGGCGACCAAAGATCGACACGGGAAGTCGCGTCAGCTCAGGTGGCAGTGAGTTGTACATGTGTGGCGCTCTGGAACTAAAGCGTCTCTTCCCCATCTCGGTGCGGGACCGGGGGACATACAAGTTGTGGTCTTGACGGGTGGTCCGGTCACGAATCTCCGCCATGGTGGTGAGATCGTGAGCCAGTGACTCTGGCTCACCATGGAGACGCACCTTGTGTATGAGGCGAAGGGTGTGATAACTCGCCAGGTTCTCCGCGCTGAGCCAGCTCAACCTCCTCAGCAGATCCGAAACGTGGTCAAACTTTTTGCGGCCGAAAATTACCTTAGCCGAGTAGTTTATAATTTTTTGAATGCGAGATAGGTTCTTTTTGGCTCCGTTACCATACACAGAAATACAGTAGCGGATCTGCGAGAAGATCAGAGCATTGACCAGCGCGGAGATGACGGCAGGTGGAAGGTGCCCCCTCAGATGCGACAGACCACCCAGAACTCCGAAACAACGCCGAGTCAATTCTGAGACGTGCGAGTCCCAGCTGAGAGAGCGATCGAAAATAATACCGAGATTTTTGCATTCCGAAATGGTGGGTAGATGATGATCGCGAAATTTCACTGTGACATCCGGTAAGGCACGCAGATTTTGTGGGCTGCCCAACATCATCAGCTGTGTCTTTGCTACGTTAATTTTCAGTCCATTTGCTCGAAACCAGATATCGAGGGAGGCCAGAACTGTTTCCATATGAGTGACAACATTTTGAATTTGAGATTTCTTACCACTGACCAAAATTTGGGTGTCGTCAGCGTATTGAACAACTACTGCACCTTCGGCGAACAGGCTGAGGTCGTTGGCGAAGACGCAGTAGAGGAGAGGTCCGAGAGATGATCCTTGAAAAACGCCGATGCTGTTGGGCAACGGGGCAGATTTGTGGACGACACCCAGACTGTCAGTAAGGCTGACACTCTGGGTGTGGTTCTGAAGATAAGCCGAAAACCAGGAAGTATCGATGCCATGGAGACTCAATTTTGACAGGAGTTTCGAGTGATCTATCACATCAAAGCACTTGCTCAAATCCAGCAGGCAGAGAAGGGACACCTCTCCATGGTCACATGCGGATAGGATCTGGTCAGATATGGAGGTCAGTGCGGTTTCCGTCGAGTGACGAGGACGGAAGCCGTGCTGAGTTTGGGAGAGGAGGTGGTTATCGGACAGGTAATTGTAGAGTTGCTGGTGGACGGCACGCTCTACAATTTTCGCAATGACTGGGACGATGGAGATAGGACGGAAATTGGAAGGGTTACAGGGATCGCCGGACTTAAAGATGGGATGGACGAGGGAGTGCTTCCAAGAATCAGGAACATCGGATTGGGTAATGCTGGAATTGACCAAATGCAGGAGCACCCCACCTAACGAGTCGAAGCACACCCTGAACATGTGGATGCTGATGCCGTCTTCGCCACAGGCCGACGACCCGCTCATCCCGAAGACGATAGCTCGCAGCTGAGATAGCGACAACGACTCCAGGGTGAAAGCACAGGCACCGACACGCGGCAAACGGCAGGAGATACTCGGCGTCGCTCCCATACTCCTAACCTCGTCAGCCACGCACGGGCCCACGCGGACAAAAAATCGGTTAAGCTCATCAACTGTCGCGTCGGGCATCTTACGAATGGCCTGCTTGCCGCCGACAAATGACCTGATATGTCGCCACATTGACCTCTGCCCATCCTCACGGATTCGCCGCCAACGTCGTTCCGGCTTTACGTCTAATCGCCGATCGTACAGCTCGGTTGGCTTCCCTGTACTCCGTGGACTGGTGCCCATAAACGGTCAGCGCACCACGGCGGCGCACATCAAAGCCTTAGTTCCATCGATACGACCGGGGCGCTAGGGTTCCTGATTCTAACAGTCCTGATGGGAGCATGGATGTCAATGGTGGGTAAAAGATGTTCAGAAAACAGTCCCACTTGAGCGTGACGGAGGGAGAATTAAAAACAGAACTCCAGTCAGCCAAACAAAGATCGTAAAGCAAAGCATTCGGATCGGTACGGCGAAAGCAACGCGTGCGAACGGTGGCGCCGCTCGGTCTGGATCTGGGCACATCGACTGAAAACGAACGAATCTATGCGGACTAAAATGACAAAATTGTGTACGGCAGTGCTGCACAATGTCGACAGTTGGTGATAACTACGTCAAGGAGAGAGCCAGTTGAATAGGTGGGCGAGGTCACACGAAATAACGAGTAATCAAAATAAAATTAGACAGCCCGCCTACCTTGGTCGAGTCTGGTTTCCGTAAGTCACATTTAAATCTCCGCAAATAAAAAGTTTGGACTTCGGATAGTACAATCACACGCTGGATTGTGCTTCTAGGTCTGCAAAGTCCGCTTTCAAGTCGGTAGATTCCGTCTCGGTGGACGATATGCGGTGCAGATGATGATTGGCGCTTGCTGTCTGGTTTAACCAACATCCCAACGTCTCCAGCTTGCTGTTGGGATGGTTGGCAGCCGTTGTGATTTTGCGGAGACGCGTTGGTCCTTCCTGGCGGCCAGTGCCACTCCTCCGTCCCTCGCCCGTCGGGGCGTCGGCCCGGTACAGCTGGTCCCGGCAGCGAGCAATCTGTTGGGGTCTCAGGCTTAGCCGGTTTCATTGGCTTCTTATATATATATATATATATATATATATATATATATATATATATATATATATATAATGAATTACCTGTTTGCTGTGTGCATTGATTAAAAATTGGTGGTCAGATGTTCGAGTGAAGATACATCAACCTCTATACCTCTTTGGTGTAGGGTGGTATAGGCATGACGTGAAGCATGTCAGCACTCTCAAGTTCGTCTTTGTCAGCTCTCAGGAAGTGAAAGAAGCAGCGTCTTATCGTAGGTCGAGAGGAGGTGATCGAGAGGAGGTGTCCCGGCGGTCGGGAGGAGGTGCCCGGGTGGTCGGGAGGAGGTGCCCGAGTGGTCGGGAGGAGGCGGCCGGGTGGTCGGGAGGAGGCGGCCGGGTGGTCGGGAGGAAGTTTCCGGGTGGTCGGGAGGAGGCGGCCGGGTGGTCGGGAGGAAGTTCCCGGGTGGTCGGGAGGAGGCGGCCGGGTGGTCGGGAGGAAGTTCCCGGGTGGTCGGGAGGAGGTGCCCGGGTGGTCGGGAGGAGGCGGCCGGGTGGTCGGGAGGAGGTGCCCGGGTGGTCGGGAGGAGGTGCCCGGGTGGTCGGGAGGAGGCGCCCGGGTGGTCGGGAGGAGGCGCCCGGGTGGTCGGGAGGAGGTGCCCTGCTGGTCGGGAGGAGGCGCCCGGGTGGTCGGGAGGAGGCGGCCGGGTGGTCGGGAGGAGGCGGCCGGGTGGTCGGGAGGAGGTGGCCGGGTAGTCGGGAGGAAGTTCCCGGGTAGTCGGGAGGAAGTTCTCGGGTAGTCGGGAGGAGCTGGCCGGGTGGTCGGGAGGAGGCGGCCGGGTGGTCGGGAGGAGGTGGCCGGGTAGTCGGGAGGAAGTTCCCGGGTGGTCGGGAGGAGGTGCCCGGGTGGTCGGGAGGAGACGGCCGGACCATCTGGCAAAGAGACGATTGTGTGGGCAGTTCGCATTTAATCGACTCACAAGCATGTCCCGTCCATTCCTGCCATCGTCGAATATTTATGGTGCGTGCATATTCCAATTATTATAATAAATAGCATCTATGGCAAAACATGCAATATATGAATCAATGGAATCGATTCCCAAATGCTGCAATATTATTTTTCAGCCACTTATAGTAGGTACAAGTAGGTAAATAAAAAGCACGAAAGATTATTTAAGTCTTTCGCTCCGAGCGAGCACCATTTTGCCAATGGGTGTCACCTTGGAAAATTAATGAGTGTGGGGGAACGGGTGTTTTTTTATGGTATTTTTCTCACAAGACTGACGCCATTATATGATAAAAATAACTCGGGATGGGGCTAACACGAGCTTTCTGGAAGAGCGCCTCCATATCCTCAATGATTTAGCTTCCATCTGATTGGAGGGCCTAATAGATTGTTTATTTGTTTATTGTCCACAATCTCCAACAGCATATTGTGCCCTTTACAGGAGAAGTCAGTAGTTAAAAACGTACACAGAACAGGTGAATAGTTTTCAGTTAAAAACAGGCAAACGGCTGTCAGAACTCGTCGATGTCAGATGGCTCCGCGTCTCAGATGTGAGCGTGTGACGCAGCACAGAATCTCACCACCTGTGTCTTAAAAGTATTCAGCGAGTCTGTGAAGATGTCCGCACTCGGTGTCATCGCTAAAAATGCGTTCGCTACTCTCAATAATCTATTAAACAAGCCGCACCTAATGGTTTCTACACGTGCATACGGTACATGGAATAAAACAGGTTGCCTATTTCTCCTGACTGGGACACTTAATCCAAAGTTTTGCAATAACATTGATGAGTCTGTCCTGCCACATAAAACATTTCGTAAGAACATGATGTCGGATTGTATGCGACGAGTGGACACAGATGTCATGTTATAAAAGCGAAGAAGGTCCTGATATTGTAGAGATTCCGGTCGAGGTGTGGCACGACAGTGTTGGGCAAGCCACATTAAAAATTTATGTTCTACCCTATCAATCCTGGCGAGATGTGTTGAAGCTGCGCCTGCCCAGATGACGGAGCAATACTCAAGGCGAGACCTAATGTTCGCGTTATATGCCGTTATAATAGATGATGATGGAGGGGAAAATTACGATTAAACATTGAAAAATAATGATTGGTGAACATGTTGCCATCCCCTCCCCCTCCCACCCTTAGCGCATACAAAGTGACACCCCTGATTTGGGCGCTTGCTTTTCCTGGTGCAGAGTGCCTTTAACACGCGCACTGGAGGGGAGGCGGCGAAATCCGCCCACCCCTCCGGTTTTTCGGAGATAACTCCAGATTTTACCGGCCGATATACGCCATTGTTTGTGTACCTACCAATAAATGACCGGCACGTTCTTTGAAGTAAGAAAAATGAAAATCGACCGAAGGTTTTTCGAGTTAGAGGTCGCTAAAGTCAAAAAGAATTATCAGCGCCAGATCGCAAGTATCGGCGCTGATGCGCTCCCCGTATATTAGCAAAAAGGAAGTGTTCTTGGCAAAACTAGCGACTTGTTTGATGTACATTTTCACGCAACATTGTTCCAGAGTCATGTCAAGTCACCGAGGTCAAGTCAGGTCAAGTTCATAACAGGTTAACACACGCCCTAGAGGGAGTATGGCGAAATCCGCCAATCTTTCCGATTTTTCGTACATAACTTCATATTGTACCGGACGATATAGGCCACATTTTTCGCGTGCCTGCTTAGAAATGACCGGCGTATTGTTTAAAGCAAGAAAAGTGGAAATCTGCTGAGACGTTTTCAAGTTAGGGGCCGTTAAAGTAAAAATAATTATCAGCGCCAGACCACAAAAATCGGCGCTCATGCGCTTCCCGTATATTGGCAATAGGGAAGTGTTCTTGACAACACTAACGACTTGTTTGATGCATATTGTCATGCTATATAATTTAAAAGTCATGTTAGGGCGCCGAGGTCAAGTCAGGTCAAGTTCATGATAGGCTAATGGAACTAAATTTGGTCAACTGGAATGTGTCATAAATGCAAATGACTGTCATGCGATTGATGTCACTTTACATGCCACTCCCTATACATCCCGAAATCTACTGTTTGTCATTGTGTGCCTAAGCGTTTCCATACTTTATTCATGTATTTCACTCCTTTCTTTGCGAAGCCGATTGTGCCAAGCCGCCCAACGGAGCAGTCGGTATGGGAGCCCGGTTCCGGTAACTGGAGCAGGTAATGACCTAATAAAGTGCTCCTATATAGGTGACCTGAGGTCAAATGGCGGATCTGACATCTGTATTGCATCATTAGTAATGTCCAAAACATCATTAATGCTAATTTTGGAGCATTTAAACACAACCACAGCGATCCATAACAATGACAAGCTAAGCCACGCAAAACCAGAAAATTTTGCTATTTTGACCTCATTTTACCTTGAAGACATTGACCTAAGGTCATGAACTTTGCACACAATAGAGTTCACTATCGTGCCCATCCAGCCTGTGAATTTCGTTGCTTTAGCCTTCATAGAAGCTGAGATCTTAGGGGGGCGGAATCCGCCCCCCTCCAGTGCGCGTAATTTTCAGAGGCCCTCCAGGGCGCGTGTTAACATGCAAAGAAGTGAACACCAGTACTTTGCAACTGCCCGACTGAACGAGATAATGGCAAGTATCCAAACGATCAGGATAATTAAATCGGTTTTAGTGCGATTCCAATCCACATACCTCGTGAATGTGCAAAGTTAGATGTGCCAAACGGTCAGCCAATCCGAGTTTGAGCTGGGACAACTTCAGCCAATCAGTGGCGTCTGTGAAGTGAGTCGGTAGTCGTATGCCCGGTTGTGCGGTGTTCAGTAGGGCCGCGGCGTGCCTCTGATCGGCGGCGCGGTGGCCGTGGTCTGGTCTGCGCGGTGTGGACGGTGTTGGCCCGGTGTGGATGATGAAGACCAGGGGTGGACGATAAAGGGCAGGCGTGGACGATAGAGGTTAAACCTAGACGGTGCAGGTCCCCTGTGCACAATACAAATCACATGTGGAGGGTACAGTCCGAGTGTGGACGGTACAGGTCGCGTGGACGGTATAGCTCGCGTGTGGAGGGCACAGATCAAGTCCGAACGGAATATACCAGTTGCACTGAACAGGCAAGTTTAGATGGCGTGGAGTAAATTTGACCGGTGACGTCAAGTCAGCTGTAAATAGCGTGCGACAACAGGGCTAGCGTTTCCAACAGGACTCGTCTGAACGGCGCTGGTCCGTTCTGGACGGCGCAGGTCAGCTCTGAGCAGCACAGATCAGCAGTGGGCGGCCAGAGCGGGCGGCGACGGCGCAGGCCAGGTGCAAACATGAGTTGATCGCGCAGTGGTCCGTGAGCACACGCACACATGGAGCAGCTGGTTGGCTTCCTGACGCTGGTGGCGACCATCACCTGCGCCAACTACGGCTCCTGGATGTAAGTACCCGCGCCAGCTCCTTGATGCAAATAAGCTGTATCAACCTTGACCCTCTACTTCCCCCCTCACTTGTTATCTTATTTCTCTGGCTTGCTCGGTTGAACATAATTAGATTACCACCAAGAAAGGTTGAAATATAGCGAATAAAATATGTCGCCCACCAGGAATACATGGTGGCATAGACCCGCGTTCCACCGTTCAACTGTCTTCCGAGCTTATTAGCGCTTATCAGCGCTTATCAGCGTCTGTAAAATATCTGGAGCCGAGCTACCAGGAGGTGCGAGCACGCTTCAAGTCTGCCAACTATAGACACCGCTGCTGGAACTGCACGGCAATGCACGAATCAGGGATCGCGTTGGGATCAGGAAGCAAGGACCGCTGTGGGATCAGAACTCAGAGACTGTAGTCGAATCAGGAATTAGGGACCACGATAGAGATTTGTCGTCTGTCGCCAGCATACCAGGAAATGGCCATACCTGTCGATTGCACATGTGGCAACGTAGCCAACGTGTTCATGTCTGCACGACCACGTCGATTGTTCGTTGAGCTGAAATATCGGTTTCAGTCGACCCATTTCATTGGGCAATCAGCGAAAATATTTTGACGGAGTTGTTAACTGTACCGACATCTGAATGATCACTGCTCTTTTGCTCTACTTGGAGACATGTTTTTTATATACAATGTAGGGAATGCCGTGATCATGGTGAGCCTTTGCCGTCGAAATTAAAGTGTGTTAAAACGACCCATGTTCTCTGTTACGTGCAGTGTAAATAAGTAGCTGAAGTTCAGGTACCAAATCGTCTCGTCTGTCCTGTGAATGTGTTGTCTCCTACAGGAGCTAGCCGTTACGTGCTATTCATCTAAGCAGACCATACGATAGCTCGAGTTTTTGTTCTGATTCCGTATCACATTTATCGTATATGTTCAATCGGCGATATGGTCTGCGAAGCTTTGATATGGTGCGGCTATCAATGTTATTCGGCGCTGTTTAACCTTGCAATCCATGTACATAGCCACTCTCAGCTACGCAAGCTAAACCACGTGGTAAGGTCGTGCTGTACCTACCTAGGATGTCACGAATGTCACGGATCTAGTCTATGTTTATATAAAATAATAGCGCTGCTCATGACTGAGCAAACCAGGTATATTCACTTACATGTTGGTGAAGGCGATCTTGTCCCAGTCGTTCGACCTGAGCTGCCGGGAAGTGGTCATAGGCCAGCGGTAAGAGGTCATAGAGGCTAGTATTCCAGTTCCTGTACCCGCGCCCACACGTCCGAGAGAGAAAACCGTCCCAGTCTGTGACGTCACCCTTGTTGGATGCATACCCAACATAAGTGGACATGGTATAGATATGCGTTATGCTAAAATGTCACCACTGTTTCCCCATTTTATGACGACTTTGTTCCCTTGCGACTTCGTTATGGCTAGTGAAGATCACAAGAAACTGCTGGAACTTCTTAGTAGCTTGCTGATTCCTTGCCTCCACAGATTATAGACGCTCACCGCGCGCATAATTGCAGCTCTTCCGTTCAGTTTCGGTGAAAAGTTGAGCACCTCGGTAATCTGAGCGATTAACATCGACCGATAGACACAATGTGTGCGTGTTCATCGCGACCGTAATGGTGACTAAAGGGTGTCCGACGCTAGAGTCTAGGGCCGCCTGTGAGAGCAGTACCGGTGAGCTCTTCAGCAGGCTAATCAGCAGACCATCTGGCTGGCTGACTGGCTACTTCGCGGCGGTCGCATTTGCGACCAGATAAATGAATGTGGGTCCCGGAGTTGTAGATAAAGTTGACTGGTTCAAATAAGGTGTCAAATTCACATGACTTCGGTGTGGCAAACAAGTTATAACCTAGACTAAATCGAAAATTTGAGTTGTACCTCGGGCATATAGCTTAACTTTTGAACGGAGATGGATCAAATAAGTGCCATAAATATTAATTTTACTGTAAGTAGGATAGCACTATTGACGAAGCGCATGTTTGTCGGGAAATGATCCCATAAGGTGGCGGCGAAGTAAAATCGAGGACAGATACCGATGTCCATAATGACATAAAAATGAAATTACGCGCATTAAGATACCATTATCTGGTAAGCTTGCATGACGTAATTTATGTCACACATTGCTTCATTTCATGTATTTTGCTTAGTATTTTCGAAACAATTCGTCTTTCATGGAAGCGCTAGAATTTCCCAGGTGATATAATTAACAATAGACACAAAACCCCGGCCTCATATTTTGCGCATATTACGTAGTCCATCCGCGAGTAATGTGTATATTTTGTCAGACTATTCTGGTGTTTCAATAGTTCTATTGTTTTTTTGTTGCAACTTAGCGTCTTGGAAATTATGTCATGTTTGCCAACAGAATGTATAGTTTCAAACAAATAAGTCCGATTGAAGTTGTGGTGCGGCTGAATCTTATATGTGACTGCGAATCGTATTACTTTATTGATGCCTGTTCACCACTGAGACCAGACGGACACCCCTGAAGTTTGCAAATGACCTTTTGGGAAAGCACCTCTGAACTTTCTTTCATTCTGATCCTGTTGTAATCAGTGGAAAGACACCACTGAAGATGTAAACAATTGTACACCAATGAGCAATATGTCGTGTATTACGTGTGATCAGTGTCTGCATTCGCTTTGCTAAAGTGTTGTGTCTTATCCAATTTCGTCCTGATTTCCATCAAACAATGCGTGAGTTACGAGAATACTTTCGTCTTCCAGACATTACCGATGGGTTTCAGCCGCATAGATCCGATCCGAGTGATCACTGGCCTGCGTTTCAAGGTTTCTTTTTCAAATCACGTGATGTAATATAAATCAATGAAACCATTTAGACCACATGCCGATTAAATCACCTATCACTTCTGTTAGGTGCACTAACGTTGAATGGGTGCAGCTCAATGACTCCGACACCGAGCCACCTTAGTACGCGCTCTAGATGGGGGCGAAATCCTCCCACCCCTCGGGTTTTTTCGTGCATAACTCCAGATTTCACCGGTCGATTTACGCCATTTTTGTGTACCTGCTTAGAAATAGAAATGTTGTTTAAAGCAAGAAAAACGGAAATCGACCGAACATGTTTTTCGAGTTAGGTGCCGTTAAAGTCAAAACATTTCGTAGCGCCAGACCACAAAATTCGGCGCTGATGCGCTTGCCGTACATTGGCAAAAGGGAAGTCTTCTTGGCAACGCTAGCGACTTGGTTCATGTGTGCTGTTATGCTATATAATTTCAAGATCATGTTAGGTCACCGAGGTCGTCAGGTCAAGTTCATGGCAGGCTAATGAAACCAAATTTGGTCAACTGGAATGTTGAACTAAATGCAAATGACTGGCATGCGATTGATGTCACTTTGCATGTGACATCCCGAAAACTACTGTTTGTCATTGTGTACCTAAGCGTTTCCATACTTTATTCCTTTCTTCGTGAAACCGATTGCGCCTCGCGACGGAGCAGTCGGGCGGGCGGCCAGGTTCCGATAACTGGAGCAGGTAATGATCTGATAAAGTGCTGCTATATAGATGATCTGAGGTCAAATGCCGGGTCTAGCAGCTGCATTTCATCATTAGTAATGTCCAAAACATCATTGATGTCCATTTTGGAACATTTAAACACAATCACAGCGATCCATAACAATGACAAGCCAAGTCACGCAAAACAAGAAAATTTTGACATATGTGACCACATTTGACCTAGAAAATATTGGCCTAAGGCCATTAAATTTGCACACAATAGAGTTCTCTATCGTACCCATCCACGCAGCGAATTTCATTACTCCAGCTTCGATACGAGCGAAGATCTGAGGGGGGCGGAATCCCTTCCCGCGTGTTAATACCGGAACATTTGTTTAATGCCGGGACGTTTATGCCGTTACCTGGTACCTGTCTTTGCAGATACCTCGAGCTGTCTTGCCAAGGTAACTTACTAGTGCACTTGAATATACTGGAAATGTCAGCAGGCGGCAACTTGGGTGATTATGGCAGGAAATTGGATGTAATTTCTGGAAAATGCGGGGGTTGATGCTCCCAGCATGATTTGTCGCCACCAAGGATTGTATTATGTGTTCTTCATGGATATAATTGTTCGTGAATCGTATCGAGTGTTGCTATTGCTACGGATCCCTTTATTATTGTTGTTATTTGTTGCAGTTGTTAATGTTGTGAACTATTTTTTATAGTATATTATTTGCCTTTCTTTATGCATTGTGATTGCATATCACACCAGGAACGTCAGAAATTCAAGTTTTTTATTATTCATTCCGCTCAAAATAAGACCTCAGCGTGGCATTTTACACTAAGTTGGGGTTGTTGTCACGTCAATATTTGTTAAATTATTGCACCCTGACTTCAATCACCGAGACCATTGCACACAATTCATGTCGGGACACAGATATACTCTATTTCCTTACGGTACACCAATACAATAACGGGATTTGAGCAATGACTCCAAATTAATTTCCGATGGCGTGCCACCTAAGAGATAATCACATATTTAGTAGTATAACAGCACGGGCACTTTGCACCAGCACATGCCGGGTGCATGGCGAACCTGTGCGGACTTTCCATGTGCGAAATGGGTCACAGCTGTTGACGCACCCGAAGCTGCCAGACCTCGGCATCGATTACGTTTAAGTCAACAATCCTGCCCTCAGTCATTTGTAGCTTGTTTGCACAATGGTAGGGTGTCTAGCAATAGTGACTAACACACGATCAAGTCGCATCTTGTGTTGTCATCAGGTGGTAACCAAGGCAATGAGACGTGACGACTAGCGGGCTGTTTCTCACCTCACCGGATGTGAGGTATCCTGCTGGAGGCTGGTACCGTGCTCCAAGCATTGTGAACCAGTAGCTCGTACTCTCCTAGAAAATCATCAATATCAGATGTTTCATCAACCGCGTACTTACATGTATGATTTCGGCCTTAGATATTTTTATTTTGGAGAAGAATCAATGGTTCGTCGTGTGTTTGCTCTTGCCAGGACACTTTCAGCATTCTGTATTATTAGTCGTCTGTGCAATGTTGTGTGCTGCTTTTACGGTCATGTTTATTTGTCTTCTTTCTCCTGGTGAGGAATTCCGGGGCATTATTGTTCATTTTTGGAGTGAGCGCACTGTTGATTGTAATAGGAATAGCACGAGTAATGTACCGCAATGAGTATTCGCATTCATTGGTGCCAACTGATCTCTCACCGAAATATATGTAAATATCAATGAATCAATTTGGGAACGGGTGTCGACGCTTCGCTCTTCAATTTAAAAAGTACCAATTGACACAATGATTGTAAATACTTACTGAGACATGCTGGTCATTTTATTCCTATTGTACTCAATAGCGCTAGGACCACAAGTCCAATAATATCTTCGCGGAGTTCGCTCAACGCAAAGTCCTTGCAGTCGTTAAGGTCACTCCTGGTCACTTTAGGATGGGTGGCGGACCATGAAGAACGGGCATTGTTAGCAAAACAAACTGAAGCATGTGGGTTTAATTGTGAGCAAAGAAAATAGGAAAGAAAATGTTAAAACAAGGAAAGTTGTTGAGGTTAGCAATTTACGTCGGACGGGCCTGGGTGGGAGGGTCAGATCACCCATCTCAACATCTGTTCAATATATGTGATGATAAACTTGCTCGAATGTCATCGCGGTCGGTGATGGCAGTAGGAGCGCTTGGGTTTCGCCTTCACTCGTAAGCAAATCATTAATTCTCATATTTTGCGGGGCTGGATTACGAAATGGTGGTTCTGTGTTTGGCAAGCTGCATAGACTTTGAATATAAACACGACACTAGCGCGGATAATTTCAGAGGAAAACTTCGAGCGAAAATATCTTGAATTCCCACTATTCCGACAACTTCTGTCTATCGTGACGTCTCGGCTTTCTCGCGCTAGTTGCCAACCGACCTCGCGCTAGTTGCCGATCGCGCTCGTATGCGTTCCTGAGAACGCATACGAGCGCGAGTCGCAACTCAAACTCTGCCTTCCAGAATAAGGAAGACCAGAGGCTAATGTGCTACCAACATCACACTCGGAACCTATCGGCTTCGTGAAACGCACTGTACACATGTTATGGCTGGCTTGCGTCGGTTTTCATGGCTAGCCTGTGTGTGTGTGTGTGTGTGTGTGTGTGTGTGTGTTTGTATGTGTAAATAGTTAGATAGATTCATTCTCGGACGTACCATTACTATTTTCAAGCAATTTTAATGGTGCACGCTTCACAAGATATAGCTACAACCAGTTTGACCATGCAATCAAAAATAACGATCACCGTTGATTACTGATTTCGCTGTGAAATGAGTGCATGAACAATTGCCGTAGGCTAAGGTCGGATGCAGCGTATAAACAAACCAATAATGTCAAATGAATGGCTAACAAGTATGGTGACGATAATATTTATTCAAACATTCATTGAGATACACCTGTTATTGCCCATTCACACCTAAAGCACATGGACACACACATAAAGCACACTAAAGCACACAACACACACATATATATATATATATATATATATATATATATATATATATATATATATATGCACGTATATACAAGTATATATACATGTATATATATATATACATATATATATATATATATATATATATATATATATATATATATATATATATATATATATATATATATATATATATATGTATATGCGTGTGTGTATGTGTGAGAGAGTTGTTTGTGTGTGTAAATAGTTAGATTAATAGAGTGCCCGATCAGACATGATCTGATCGGACCCGGTCCGGCCCCTTCCCTTTTGACAGATTAGTATTTTCTGGGTTTGGTCACATTGATCTGTTTTCATTTTTATTTTTTAGACTTTATTTCAAATGTTATTCTGAAGTGCCCACAATTTCTGTTAAAAAGGCACTGTGCCTGCTCTGCTCGTGTAGACACTAGTAGCTCTTTAGATCCAGCTGCTGGTCGTGTGGCTACTTCGATGCTACGTAACCCGGGTGTCCTGAGGTCAGACGATTGCCGCACTGAACATCAGAAGGTTGCAGCGTGTCGCCCTGGACGGCCGTGTGGGTCATAACCTGATCCAAGCGGCACAAATCCAAGCGGCTTTCATCCCGTGGTTGGTTATGTTGTTTTTGGACTTCCATAACCAATCTTCTTTGTGCACTTCTGCACTATAGTCTGTAAAATGGTCCTTTTCATGCACCAAAGTGCATATTTCTGTGGTATGGGGTGCCCCTTTGTCCAAGTGCTCCCCAGTGATAAACTAAAAACAAGATGCACTACCACTGCCACTGCCACTGCCACTGCCACTGCCACTGCCACTGCCACTGCCACTGCCACTGCCACTGCGATTGCCACTGACACTGACACAGCCACTGTCACTGGTGCCGCCACTAGTGTACACGGTGTTTGGCATTCGAACTAAGTTTCGGCAAGAGTTGCAACCAACTTCGGCTAAAATAGACTGTTATCAGAGATGTTTGTGCAGAAATTTGAACAATCACGTCTAAAATCAGGCTTCTGTACCGAATGCGATACATACATAAAACATTTTAATTTTATATATATATCGAATTTCCGAGCCAGGCTGTGCTTTGTTTTCCTACCAGTTCCTGCACCAAAATTGAGTACAATAATTTGCATATATTTTATGGATGCCGAGAGCGTGCAAATATCATCAGTCGGCAAATCGGGCACAATAACATGCATATATACAATGGTTGCCAAAAGAGCGCAAAGACGGTCAGTCGGCAGTTTCCTGTTGCGTTGGTATGTGGCCCGATCCTGTGTGGCTGGCACGGGAGCTGCACCGCCGAACCCTTAGCACTCTCACCCAGTGCCACCAATGGTGTTTTGCATTGATTGACAACTAGTGCCACCATTCATCTCAAGTGGCAATGAAGCAGCAGAGATATCACCGTAACGGCTAAGGTCTGGCGTGCAGATGCACCGCGCATTAACACGGTGCAGATGCACTGTGCAATGTGTATCTGCAGCTTCCACCACCGTGACTCCAAATGCCACCCAGATGCCGTTCAGCCAACACCTCGGGCAGCGGACGGATAAACAGTGGTGCGGCCCGCTCTCTGCCCGAAAGCCGCGCAGGGACACCGCCTCCCCACCACGGCATCGGGCGACAGACACCGCGTCCGGCTACGTCTGGATGTAGGTAGCTCTGTGTGCACTTGGAAAGGCGCTTGCCCCCTCTCTAATGTCGACTGCTATCCATAATTTCAACTTTTAATAGACCCTATGAATGCCCCCTCCCCTCTCACCCACTCACTTTGGACCCACCCATGGCTTTGATGCATAGCGCCCTTCGAATATTTTCGGAAACGTACACGTGTTGGGCCAAGTGGGATTGGGCGTGTCGTTGAGTGGCAGGATTGCCGCATATGGCGCTCACTCGGCGGCGTGCCGTCGGGTTTATGTAAGCCGGCGAGCGGCCAGCGCCGGTCGATGAGTGATGAGTTTGTACGGCTCAGGGTCGCCACGTGACACGCCTCAGGCGGACAGACGTGTGCGGTGACACGGGGCACGGGCTGACCTGTCAGACATCAATGGTCGCCAGCCGCTTGAGGAGGAGCAGGCGTGTTGTCACGTATCTCCGACGGCCAACCGGGCGGGTTACCGGGCACGCCCGCCTCCGCTCTCCGTGTGTGTGCCGTGTTGCGACGTGTCGCTGCCGGCCGACATCACTGGTTACCGGGCACGTATCTTGGCCGGCCGACATCGCGGGTCACCGGGCACGTATCTTGGCCGGCCGACATCGCGGGTCACCGGGCACGTATCTTGGCCGGCCGACATCGCGGGTCACCGGGCACGTATCTTGGCCGGCCGACATCACCGGTTACCGGGCACGTATCTCGGCCGGCCGACATCACCGGTTACCGGGCACGTATCTTGGCCGGCCGACATCACCGGTTACCGGGCACGTATCTTTGCCGGCCGACAGCGCGGGTCACCGGGCACGTATCTTGGCCCGCAGGCCGTGAAGGTTACTGGACACCTACCTTGGCCGACCGACAGCGCAGGTTACCGGACACGTGTCTCTGCCGACCAAAGTCGCGGGTTACCAGGCATGTGTCTACTCCGGTCGACAGCGTGGGCTTCCGGCCACGACAGCTTCAGCTGGCCATGAGTGTCGGGCGGGCCGAGCAGTAGTCCGAGCAGCAGGCCGAGCAGCAGTCCGAGTAGCAGTCCGAGCAGCAGTCCGAGCAGCAGTCCGAGCAGCAGTCCGAGCAGCAGTCCGAGCAGTAGTCCGAGCAGCGGGCCGAGCAGCGGGCCAAGCAGCAGGCCGAGCAGCAGTCCGAGCAGCAGTCCGAGCAGCAGTCCGAGCAGCAGTCCGAGCAGTAGTCCGAGCAGCGGGCCGAGCAGCAGGCCGAGCAGCAGCCGAGCAGAAGAGGTCGGGCAGCAGGCCGGGCAGCAGGCCGAGCAGCAGCCGAGCGAGCAGCGGGCCGAGCAGCGGGCCAAGCAGCAGGCCGAGCAGCAGTCCGAGCAGCAGTCCGAACATCAAGAAGGTCACATTAAGCCAGCACGTTTGTCAGTGCTACTGGCCCAGCTAAGTGCAAGTAATGGGGGTGGGTAACTGGAGATGGACAAGTGCCAATGTACATTTGTATATGCGTACTTAGGTGTTATACGATTAAATGTTAATGTAGGTCTGAAAGAACTTCTAAGAGTGATAATGAAATGGGCTTCACGTACGCGCAACGTTTACTTGGTATTTTAGCGTGAGTTCTTGCAATCTTTGTGTAATCGGCATCGCGTGTAAAATGCAGAATTTGAAATACATATTCCCATTAACTCGAACATATTGGAGGGGCAGTTTTGTGTTACGCATAAAAAGTGTACCTGGTAATGTCAGCCGTATCGATCAGTTAATTACATGTCGTTGTTGTATTTGATCGGTGAGTCGTGACGACAAACATGAAAAAACGTCATGCAACGATCAATTTCAGCGTGTACTTATATGAACGTGGCACACGTCACGTGCGCTTAGACATGCTGAAAATGACACAATTGAGCTATTATTGCTGCACAAAATGCGTAGATGGTATGAAAACCTAACACAGTGTTGACAGGTCAAATCTACGTCAGATCGGGTGCCGTTTTCGTTCGTTCAGTACAGTGTCGTTTCGTTTGCATTCGTTCGTGGCAATGCCGTTTCGTGTTCATTCGTTCAGTTCAGTGCAATTCATTTTCTCGTTAAGGGGCTAACCGGTTTTTCCTTCTCGATATGTTAAGCGGATGGGTTTAAAAATCGTTGTTGGCCTGTTTTCCAACACGAGCCACGCGCTCACTGTTCGTGGAACACGACAGCCGACCCGATACAGTACGTCCTTCGACAATTGCCTACGTCGTGGTGAAAATGTCGCTCCTCAGTCTCCAACCGTCTCGTACAAGTGAAATCTTGGTCTATTACGCGTCAAAATATGTCGCCTGATCACTATGTATGTAGGCTACTATGCATGTAATGTACTGTGCATGTATTTATGCACTATGCTACTGTGCATGCATGTACACTATGCATGCGTGTACGCTATACATGTAAAGTAATTCTAGTCGATTCATCGACAAACTTGCTTTTTTGTCCTTCGCAGAGGGAAAGTACCATCCACTACATATTTGCTACGTTAATGAAAGAGTTTCGTTAAAACGGGCTGATGTGGTATCCGGTGATATCAAAAGAGCGAGAAAGGAAATATGTGAAACGCCGGTATACAAAGAACGTGGCGTAAAGAGCCGGTATATACATGGCATGCAGGTACACATGCATACATACATACATGAATACATACATACATACATATTTAACGGTAGAACACTTGGAAGGTGGACAGCTTCACAACCTCCGGACAGGCTCCGCTGGCCACCTGCAACCTGGAACGAAGCGGAGGCCCGGCGTCCAGGGTGAGCCGTGGGCGTCAGGCCCGACGATGAATGTGTAGGTGTATGCTTAACCCGCGCCGT
Organism: Imbricaverruca yamaguchii; assembly: GCA_034440575.1. Taxonomy (NCBI): domain Eukaryota; kingdom Metazoa; phylum Arthropoda; class Thecostraca; family Neoverrucidae; genus Imbricaverruca; species Imbricaverruca yamaguchii. The sequence goes on from JAOTOL010001490.1 coordinate 937,561, forward strand.
CTTTCCGGTCAAATCCTCACACCCCATCTCGGGGGGGGGGGGCGGTTGAAGACTCCCCTCTAAAATCCAAACTATGCATCGCACGTAAACGAAAGAGGTGTCATCGGAAAGCGCTCGACGAGTAGGGTCCGGTTCCACCCCTCAACAAAAAAAAATTCCCTCAAAAGTGACGTCACCAGGGGGGCTAGATTTTCACGACTTTTCAAGACTTACATTATGTTTTTACTCTGGGGAGTTCATTTTGGGGAATATATGAAGAAAAAAAATATTTAGAATGACAAAAGGACAGCGAAATCGACCAGGCCTATTATTGTTTTGGCCGCCAAAAAATAAAAATTGTATTTTTTTTTAAACTTCACAATTTTGAGTTTTCAAGTTTTCTTTCATTTTCCTTTTCCAATTGGTAGAGCAGACCGAGAAACGTTGGTGGTAGTCAACTTGCCCTAATAAAAAATGCTTACTTTAGCCAAAATCATGTATTTGAACTGGAATATGGCAAATACGCAAAATTTATATGTAGTCAAAAATAAATAAAAATAAAAAATTCAGGAGGGGGATGTTGTGTTTGACGGGTGATTTCCTCCTCCGCCGCCCAGGGGTCAATGGAGCCTATGGGGTCCCCATCATCCCGGCGGCAGAGGAAGAAGTCACCCGTCGATGTGTCCAATGTGGCGTCTGTGTTTATGTTTGATGTTGTAGAGGGTCGTGGGCTTGGCGTTGGGCTATGAGAGATAGGTGTGCATTTATATCGGCGGCATGGGAGATATTGGATATCGGCGGCATGGGAGATATTGGATATCGGTGGCATGGGAGATATTGGATATCGGCGGCATGGGAGATATTGGATATCGGCGGCATGGGAGGAGGGTTGGCGGCACCGTCGGACCAACCTGGAGTAAGTTGAAGATGTAGAGCAGACTGGAAGTCGGAAGTGTAGAGCAGAGTTAGAAATCCGTAGGGTAGACGTAGGCGAGTTGATGGCATGATGGTCGGGCTATTTGTGGTCGGTGTCCTCTGTGTCCTTTGAACTGGACAGCTGACGTTGGCGTGGCTTTCGTTGCACGCCTTCAGCGCAAACCCGGCTTTTTGTGTTGCCACGTTGGTTGCGCACGTTGGCAAGTGGCCGTTCCGTTGCGCCTGTGGCGTTGAAGCCTCTTGGTGGTGTTTCAGCTTCGCGTCGCACTGTGGCTGGTTGTACGTGCTTGTTCGTTTTCGATTGCGAGAGGCGAAACCGGTTTTCGGTGCTCTTTGCTTTGCTCTGGACAATAGACTAGAGTACGATTTTTGTGAGCGAGTGTGTGTGGTCGCTCCCAGCTAAACACTAGAGTAGCGAGACAAACTGGCGAGCGGTTCGTGGCCACCGTCTGGCTGGTGGCACGCCTACAGAGATACATATCGTATATCCAGCGGCATGTGACACTGCTGCCTATTATGGACGGGCCATGGTGGGCACTGTTTGCACTGATATGTACGATATGGTTCACTTTCACAGGACGGAAGTGGGCCTGCCGCGAAGCCGACGTTCGCACGAAACTGACGGCCGTACACTGACTCAACATGGGCGTCCAATGCAAACTTTTCTGATCCAGCATTTCTCCATCATAAACTGCATTCATCATACATGACATTGGCAGAAGCAAGCATCATATGATATGTGCATAACCTTATTCACATGTGTGCGTGTGCATGTGTGTGTGCGTGTGCGTGTGTACGCGAGCGTGTGAGTGTGTGTGTGTGTGCATGTGTGTGTGTGTGTGTGTGTGTGTGTGTGTGTGTGTGTGTGTGTGTGTGTGTGTGTGTGTGTGTGTGTGTGTGTGTGTGTGTGTGTGTGTGTGTGTGTGTGTGTGTGTGTGTGTGTGTGTGTGTGTGTGTGTGTGTGTGTGTGTGTGTGTGTGTGTGTGTGTGTGTGTGTGTGTGTGTGTGTGTGTGTGTGTGTGTGTGTGTGTGTGTGTGTGTGTGTGTGTGTGTGTGCGGGTGCGTGTGTTTGCGGGTGTGTGTGTGTGTGCGGGTGCGTGTGTGTGTGTGTGTGTGTGTGTGTGTGTGTGTGTGTGTGTGTGTGTGTGTGTGTGTGTGTGTGTGTGTGTTTTGGGTGCGTGTGTTTGCGGGTGTGTGTGTGTGGGGGTGTGTGTGTGTGTGTGTGTGTGTGTGTGTGTGTGTGTGTGTGTGTGTGTGTGTGTGTGTGTGTGTGTGTGTGTGTGTGTGTGTGTGTGTGTGTGTGTGTGTGTGTGTGTGTGTGTGTGTGTGTGTGTGTGTGTGTGTGTGTGTGTGTGTGTGTGTGTGTGTGTGTGTGTGTGTGTGTGTGTGTGTGTGTGTGTGTGTGTGTGTGTGTGTGTGTGTGTGTGTGTGTGTGTGCGGGTGCGTGTGTGTATGTGTGTGTGTGTGTGTGTGTGTGTGTGTGTGTGTGCTTGCGGGTGTGCGTGTGCGCGCGCATGTGTATGTGCTTGTGTGTGTGTTCGTATGTATGTGTGTCTGTCTGTCTGTCTGTCTGTCTGTCTGTCTGTCTGTCTGTCTGTCTGTCTGTCTGTCTGTCTGTCTGTCTGTCTGTCTGTCTGTCTGTCTGTCTGTCTGTATGTATGTATGTATGTGTATCTTATCCATATCATTGGTGAATGCCTTGCACGTCTGAAAACTTCACTGTCAGACATCAGGAAGATGCAATAGATGATATCTCACATCATCTGCCCTTGAATGCAATTAAAAGTGTAAAACGCATCGAATCGGTGTCCCATGTTGCACATGGTGAATGCGTCTTCAAGTTCATGTTGACGTTCTGAGAATGGAGGATAAGTGATGAAGATTTATTAATATTCTTAAAATTCGAGGAATTTCAACATAATTTAGCTGAATACGTTGAGCATTTGAACTCGCCAAGCATTCCAACATCACTTTTCTGGGCTTTGTTTTATATAACTTCGGTGGTGCCCGCGCGTCCTCGTAGTGAATGTGAGCACTACCAATGATCTTTTGAGAACTACCAATCTGTACCCCATTGCAAGGAGTGCAAGAAAGATAAGACAATGTTCTACATTTTTTAGCATTTCAAGCAACTCTCTTCGGGAGGGGTGGGGGAGGTGGGCTCCCAAGAGCCCTTTCATTTCTTTTCACGATAGAGTCGAAATGAGCAGTCTCAGAGACACCAAATTTTCAGTAGCTTATTATCCATGTCTTGTATATGTTGCAAACATTACAAGTCCAAATCCTTAAAGATCATTGACCTGGAACAGGTCAAAAGGAGTGATGTTCCAAAATATAAAACATGACAACAATCAGAGTAGTTGCAACATATATGCACCAAACTCAGAGCATTATATTTTTTTCATCAAAGCGAATAAACTCATCTGGATATCTTCATGAAGGTCAAAGTTGCTGGTCTGATATTAAGTAAATTTTCACGTGTTTGCCATGTTCAGCGCAGAAAATTAAATTTCAGGGCAACTTACCACGACCAAAAAGATAACTCAGAGAAAGAAATAATCATTACAGGTTACTGTCAATGTCAAATGCCAATGACATCCTGTTCGGTCACTATAAATATTGCATGCAATGTTATCTTGTGCAGAGTGTTGCTGTTCCGCGCCAAGTGATACCTGAATTCGGTTTGAACGCGGCCTCCGTCGTATGACATGAGATTGGATTCCAAGCGAATGACCCTGAGATGACCTGATCTCGAACTAGCTAAAGACCTAATGTCACCTGATTTGGCCTATCTTTTGAACTACTTCAAAAAGGTACATTTCGGCGAAGGGTGAAGATACCGGAATATGAGGTTGTGCATTACCCCAGCGTAACCTGGCGTAAGATCCCGAGGTCAGAAGCTGGACAGTTTGCATAGATGTTTCAGTTTGGTTGTCGATTTATTGAGAATGGCACTTCGGCCTCCTCAGGCCGTTTCGTGCCATGAGTATAATGGTTTTCGCAAGAAGGCAAACAGTATTTTTATGAGAACTGGGTAGTCATCTCCCAACAGTGTTGGGAACGAAACCAAAAATTTTGTGACAGTTTACCAAGATATTTGAGCATCATATCAGTTCTATGAATACAATGTCATACTCCAGAAGTGATGTTCCTAGCATTGTCAAACTTGAACGTACTTCACTTGACCATATGGCATCACTTGATCTGGTCTTGGTATTTTCGGACGTGAATCAGATACAAATATGTTGCTATAATGGTTCTGTTGGAAGGACCCGATGCATGTATTTATATTTGTCAAGGGATTCTTAGTTTAAATGTCATGTCGCTAGGCATTTGGTTGACCTATGGTGACATTTAGCAAGGCCGAGCATGAAGAAATAAGATGCAATATTATTCATAGGCTATGGTTGCTTCCCAATAACACTTTGTCTGTGTCACATGCATAGTTTTGAAGTTGATTTTCAAGCCTGATACTGGCCTGACATGAGCTATCTTGTCGTGACCATTTTTCATTATGATCGAAATACTATATTCATCTGCGTGCATTCTTGCAAAACAATGTAGAAAGAACGTCAACTCTGTCTTTTTAAATCGTTTACAGGAAACTATGTCAGGGTCCTGATTAACCTAATGCGACCTTTGGTGACATCATCATCAGTCCAAGTGCCAATCCAAGGAATATTTCGGGCTCCCCACGACCAGAACTTTCAAGCAATGCTGTGTATTTCATCATAACATACGCAGATCGGAAGTTTTCAGGAGTTTCCCAAGTCTCTCGGGCCCGACGAGGGTGAATTTGTCGGCCGGTCCAGGGAGTGTTAAGATCAAATAGTGAAATGGCCTAAAAACGGAGCTAGAACAAGGATCTCAACCAGTGCAATTAAATTACGCGAGTTAGCATCCAAGCCCATTCCACTTGAGCACATGCGTTTAAAATGAAGCGCAGGGCTCTAGATGAACACAACTTAGGACGCCACTAAACAGCAATTGCTCACCAATGCCAAAATTTGAGGCGTCCATGTGCATTGTTTCATTTTGAAGTTAATTTTGCAACAAGGCCCTCTGTTGAAAGGTCTCTGTCATGAAAATGATTTAGGGTCATCTTTGTCAGCTAACGGCCCCTTTAACAGCCCCCCCCCCCCTCCCCATGGGCTTATAAACCTTGTACGACCCTCTCCTTCGGCCCTGGCTGTCTCCGTGTCTCTGGACCTCTCCATCGACCTAAGACCCGCTGTCAGCTCTGGCCACCTCCACGTGAACGTGAGCCAAGGGGTCCTCCACGTGGGCCCTCTATTTCTGCCTGGGGACCCCTTCGTGGGCTCAGGAGCCCTCTTTCACGATTCAGGGCCATCTTCGTCTGGCATGAGTCCCCTTTTTCAACGGCGTGGGCCTACTCCCGCAGGCTAGAGCCCATTGTATAGCTTGGAGCCTCCGATCGGCCCAGTCTCTTCATATTGGCTCTGGCCTCTTTCCTACAGTTCAGAATCTCCCGTGGCTATAAGATCCTCTGTGTCGTGTCAGGGACCCCTTTAACGGCCCAGGACCTTTTCCGTCAGGTCTATTTTTCAAACATCTGGACGCCTCCATCAGATCAAAGGTTCTCTTCGACTTTGGCCCCATCCTTCAACCCAGAGACCCTTCATATTGGCTCTTGGTCTTCTCCGTCAGTCCGAGGGCCCTTTCAATGATGCGGGGCCCTTTCCGTCGGCCTAAACAGGCCAGGGTCCTCAACATCTGCCCGTGGACACTCCGTTCACTCGGGCCTTCTTTATCTGCTCGGGGCAACCTCCGTCAGTTCGGGTCCATTTTGTCGGTACAGGGGCCATTGCGGGCCTCTCAAGGCGGTCACCTGGTGAGTCCCCTGGCTACGCCACTGTTCTCCAAGCAGTTACTCAGGTAGCACGATATCTATTGACAAAGTCCACATCCACACATTGAATGTATTTTTCCTCCTCAGCACAATTTCAAAATCTGCGAAACGTCGTTGACAATCGGGTTAAAAGAGACACACATGCGTTTAAGTCGCTAATCGAATATGCCCGAGAAAATGGGCATATTCGATGAGCATATTCGATGGGCATATTCGCTCCATTTTAAACTTAAGACTTAGCACCCATCTAGTCCGCCCGAGTAAAACGACTGCCAAGTCGTTCATTGAATTCGTCCAAGTAACACGCGCCCTGGAGGGGCTCGGAAAATTACGCGCACTGGAGGGGGGCGGATTCCGACCCCCTAAGATCTCGGCTCCTACTGAGGCTAGAGGAACGAAATTCGCAGGGTGGATGGGCACGATAGTGAACTCTATTGTGTGCAAATTGAATGACCTTAGGTCAATATCTTCAAGGTCAAATGAGGTCAAAATAGCAACATTTTCTGGTTTTGCGTCCATTGGCTTGTCAATGTTATGGATCGCTGTAATTGTGTTTAAATGCTCACAATTGGCATTAACGATGTTTTTAACATTACTAATGGTGCAATACAGCTGCCACATTAGCCATTTCACCTCAGGTCAATTATATAGGAGCACTTTAGCAGGTCATTACCTGCTCCAGTTACCGGAACCGGGCTGCCCACCCGACTGCTCCGTTGGGCGGCTTGGCACAATCGGCTTCGCAAAGAAAGGAGTGAAATACATGAATAAAGTATGGAAACGCTTAGACACACACACTGACAAACAGTAGATTTCTGGATGTGTACGGAGTAGCATGTAAAGTGACATCAATCGCATGACAGTCATTTGCATTTTTTATAGCATTCCAGTTGACTAAGTTCGGTTCCATTAGCCTGTCATGAACTTAACCTGACTTGACCTCAGCGACCTAACATGACTTTTAAACTACATAACATAACAAATGCATCAAACAAGTCGCTAGTGTTGTCAAGAACAGTTCCCTTTTGCCAATATACGGGATGCGCATCAGCGCCGAATTTTGTGGTCTGGCGCTACGAATTGTTTTTACTTTAACGACCCTTAACGTGAAAAGTTATCGGCCAATTTTCATTTCTCTTACTTTAAACAATGTACCGATCACTTCCAAGTAGACACCCAAAAAATGGCGTATATCGGCCGGTACAATATGGAGTTATGTACGAAAAATCGGATGGGTGGGCGGATTTCGCCATCCCCCTCCAGGGCGTGTGTTAACCTGTCATAAACTTGACCTGACTTGATCTCGGTGACCTGACATAACTTTGAAGCAATATAGCATAACAATGTACACCAAACAATTCGCTAGTTTTGCCAAGAACACTTCCTTTTTGGCAATATACGGGAAGCGCATCAGCGGCGATATTTGTGGTCTGGCGAGGATAATCTTTTCTACTTTAGCGACCCTAACTCGAAAAATTTTCGGTCGATTTTCATTTGTCTTACTTTAAACAACGCGCCGGTCATGTATAAGCAGGTACGCAAACAATGGCGTATATCGGCCTGTAAAATCTGGAGTTATCTACCAAAAACCGGAGGGATGGGCGGACTTCGCCCCCCCTCCAGGGCGCGTGTTAAGACGACCACTCGAGTTTCGGAGGATATATAACGAATGCAATTATTAGAATAATCAGCATTCAGAGCTTCGCAAACAGCACTAGAAAGAATCACAGGACGCAGAATCTCTACTTCATAAAGAAGCATGGGAATAGGTCCAATTATGCCCGCAATTTGTCCTGTAATTGGTGTCCACAAGACCCCATTGATGGCTTACAAACCGAGGGTTATGCACTTTTCCTCGTCGCTGTTCGCTTTTAGTTCGTAGAACATCTGAATTTTGCGCTCCATCCACCGCCCCCGAGAAAGATAATTTAGCACAAATTCCACCTGGCTACGTGTTGTTTTATCATACATTAATGCTCCCCTCTGGTTAAAATCTCCAATTACCCTTGGTTGGGATGGCTCCAGTGTTGAGAACCGCTGGCCCAAACCGTGCGATTTAAAAATCCACTGTTGACTTATTTATCCCAAAGCCTCCTATACGCTACCCAGAGGCAAGAAGCGTCGCCTGTCCCCCTGTCAGATGCCGATTGTTTTGGCTCTTGCGGCTGTATCTGCGCCAGTGGCAATGGCAGCAGGTAATTATGCAAATGGTATTGGTACTGATTTGTGATGCGGTGGGCGGTGGGGAAGGGGTACAGCCAGGATTTTCTTAAGTGGGCCAACCCGAAACATTTGATTGAGGAAACAATGACCGCTTGCGGTGCGCAAAGTGCGTGGAAAATTATGTTTTTGCTTTGTTAATACCTCAGCATTTATTGCATCATCTGGCATATTTATGGATGCTAATATGAGGGGGATCCCCAGCTCCCCTTCTTGGCTCCGCCCCTGATCACGAGTACCACCGTGTTTTGGAGGGAATGTGACTGCATGGACGGCCGCCACTGTCACTCTCGTCACGAGAGGAGGTGGGTGCGGTGGACCCACTGGCAAGCGGTAGCTGTATAGGTGGCAGTCAATACCACCCCTGTCACAGGAGTGGTGACTGTGGTGGGGCGGTATATGGGTGGCAGTCAGTACCACCCCTGTCACAGGAGGGGTGACGATGGTGGGGCGGTAACTATATCGGTGGCAGTCAATACCACCCCTGTCACAGGAGTGGTGACTGTGGTGGGGCGGTATATGGGTGGCAGTCAGTACCACCCCTGTCACAGGAGTGGTGACTGTGGTGGGGCGGTATATGGGTGGCAGTCAGTACCACCCCTGTCACAGGAGTGGTGACTGTGGTGGGGTGGTATACGGGTGGCAGTCAGTACCACCCCTGTCACAGGAGTGGTGACTGTGGTGGGGCGGTATATGGGTGGCAGTCAGTACCACCCCTGTCACAGGAGGAGTGACTATGGTGGGGTGGTATACGGGTGGCAGTCAGTACCACCCCTGTCACAGGAGTGGTGACTGTGGTGGGGCGGTATATGGGTGGCAGTCAGTACCACCCCTGTCATAGGAGTGGTGACTATGGTGGGGCGGTATATGGGTGGCAGTCAGTACCACCCCTGTCATAGGAGTGGTGACTATGGTGGGGCGGTATACGGGTGGCAGTCAGTACCACCCCTGTCACAGGAGGGGTGACGATGGTGGGGCGGTAACTATATCGGTGGCAGTCAATACCACCCCTGTCACAGGAGTGGTGACTGTGGTGGGGCGGTATATGGGTGGCAGTCAGTACCACCCCTGTCACAGGAGTGGTGACTGTGGTGGGGCGGTATATGGGTGGCAGTCAGTACCACCCCTGTCACAGGATGGGTGACGATGGTGGGGCGGTAACTGTACGGGTGACAGTCAGTACCACCCCTGTCACCGTCGTGTTTCCTGTGTGGGCGTCGCCGCTGAGCAGGTGGTCATACGGGGCGAGGTGGTTGGGTGGTCCTTCGTCGGCCCCTGCACGGGACCGGCAGGCAGCGCCTTTATTGGTCCGCTGTCGTGTCATGGAGGATGGCAAAAATGTCATTCCGGCCATGCAGGGGCACGCTAAGTTCGCTGAACAGTGTTTGCTGTCTCTTGCTATTAGACAGGTTATGCGCAACTGCTTAAAGACAAATATTTGACAAGACGCCTACATGAGTGAATCCACCGGCAGGAAAGCTCAAGAGAACCGAAGACGATGTATCACATCTTGCGCAGTAATTTTTATTATTAAAAACAAACAAAACAATGTCAGGTATAAAGCAATAGGTGGTTCCCCTACGCCCGTTGAATTTAGTCACGCGAATCTTATTACGGGCCATAATGCATATTTCATGCCATGTTGGCTTCCTCTTGAGTCATGAGGAAAGTTAATTTTCATGAAATTCAAATAAGAACACGAAGCCACAGAAAGCATTTACCCGCGAGGTAGAAATGAAAACGTTATTTTTAAATCAGAATAGGTTAGACATATGTTGGATTACTCTTCAAGGTTCTGCTGATTTGCACTCACTGAACTTAGTTTTTGATACAGATAATATACCGCAACAAACAACACTATGTAGTCCATCCTTGAAGCAAGCCATGTGACGAAAATGTCCGTCAGCTCCGTGAGGTCCGGTCGTCGGTAGTTGGGTCAGTCGCTCCACTCACATAGCCATGCTTTGGTTAGGTCGTCGGTCGTTGGTTCAGTCGCTCTAGTCACATAACATGTCTCGGTCCGGTCGTTGGTCGTTTGGATCAGTCGCTCTAGGCGAGTAGTATGTTCCGGTTGCCATTCACCCAACACAATATTCTACTGGTTTTGTCTGCAACCATTGAGAACGAAATTACGTGGGAAATTTGTCACTTGGAAATACTTGACACGACTTGCCACAGATATTCATGCTAAATGGTATAAGTCGAAAATTCCACAGTCCGGCCCGTGGACCATCAAACGCATTTGACAGCTGCATCCGTATTCAGCTGGCTTAGAAACTCCCGATGTGTCCGAGCGTGTGCAGCTGGCTTAAAGACTCCCGATGTGTCCGGGCATAGATATATCGTGGCCAGTGAAAGAGACTAATGACGAAATACGTCAACTGAAGCCGCGAATCATAATGCAGAGAACATCGCGTAGCGCACTCTTTACAATTGAGCTATGCTGTTGTCTGACTACGTTAAATAACGTTCCTGCTGCAAGGCAGCCACACATACACACACACACACACATATATATGCATATAATATGTGTGTGTGTGTTTGTTATATATATATATATATATATATATATATATATATATATATATATATATATATATATATATATATATATATATATAGCGATTCAATGACTATCTGCCACGATAATAATATAACTATCAACCCTGGCTTTTCGTGATGAAGCCCCCTTCAGCAACCATGCTGATATAATTCATACGATGCCTTCGTAAATCATGTGCCTCGTAAAAAAGACAACAGCATAACGACCGTGACCACCCACCGATTACCCTATAGATATTCTGCACGTCCGAGATAGAATCTGTGGAGTGTCTTATAAATGATTGGTGGCTCGGAAGGCTTCGAACGGGCATGTCGATAGCGTCTTGCGAGCGACCATAGATTCGCATACAGCCTTCGCCGTTCGTAGAGCCTCGAACGGACGGTTTGAGGCTGCCAGCCTGTGTTCGAGGATCATAGCAGGATCAGGCTAGCCATGTGGCCCTAGGGCTACAAGCAAGGTTCGAGGATCATGGCAGGATCAGACTAGCCATGTGGCTCGAGAGCTGCCGGCAGTGTTCGAGGATCATGGCAGGATCAGGCTAGCAATATGGCCCTAGGGTACAAGCAGGGTTCGAGGATCATGACGGGCACAACGCCTACAATTCTTCAATGACTAGGATGTATGGCAACGCTTGAAGACACACCCGTATGGTGTCCAATTTTCACGAAGTGGCACTTAACCCGTCCCGTCTCGAGGGGTCTTCAACCGCCCCCTCAGATTGTTCGCGAATAGCGGACGAACGGCGTGCGGCAGCGCACGCAAGTTTGGCATACCTTTTTCCACACCAATTTGACATGCTGATTATAAATTTTTAGGTCGGGTTGACTAGGGTTAACGAGTTACTCAAGGTCAAGTGAGGTTACCTCCGAAAAAGTTCAACCAGTCGTCACGCTTTAATGGATACAGATATTTTAATGCAATTTTCAGCGCTTGTTTATCTTTACGGATGCAACAAAACTTAGAAGTGGAATTTTTCATTTTTTTCGTTTTTGACTAGATATAAATTTTGCGAGTTAGCCAAATTGCAGTTCAAATACAGGATTCTGGCTAAAGTAAGCATTTTGTATTAGAGTAAGTTGACTTCCAACAACGTTTCTCGGTCTTCTCTACCCATTGCAAAAGGAAAATTAAAGATAACTTGAAAACTCAAAATGTTGAAATTTGAAAAAAAAAATTATTTTGGGGGATAAAAAAATTGTAGCCCTGGTCGATTTCGCCGTCCTGGTCTCATTCCAAATAAATTTTGGCTTTTTATATATCCACAAAATGAACTCCCTAGAGTCAAAAACATAATGTAAGTCGTGAAAAGTCGTGAAAATCTAACCCCCCTGGTGACGTCACTTTTGGGGGGGAAATTGTTTTGGAGGGTGGACCCAGACTCTTCTCGTCGAGCGCTTTCCTATGACACCTATTTCGTTTTCGTACTATGCTTAGTTTGGATTTTAGAGGGGGTCTTCAACCCCCCCCCCTCCGAGACAGGGTGTGAGGATTTGACCGGAAAGACGGCGCGGGTTAAAGTGAGCACAACAGAAGCATGGAGCATTACAATTTGAATCGCTTGCTCCACATATTGCTGAGTTGCCAGGCTTGTGAAACAATGCCACTATTATCTACACAAGCGCCTTGAAAAATAATCGTGTGGCCGCCAAAAATATATCTCGCCGAAATTTGGCTCCTCTAACAAATTTTATTCACGATCTCACAACTGAATCTCTTCACTACCACGAACCGTTGAGAAATGGCGTTGGTCGCACTGTGTGTCACGGTTCTCTGTGCTCGCGATGTTCTTGATGTTCTCGATGCTTTTGGTGTTCTCGGTGTTCTCGGCGTTCTCAGTGTTTTTGCAGCTCGTCCGGTATATTGCCAACACAACCGTTCCACGGAGCTCCTCATCTTAGACAATAGTCCAGCTGGCTGGGTGACCGACCCGGGGCACGTAGGTCTCGTGCTATGATGTAACCGCGTAATCTACGGCTGACCTGGACAATACTAGTCGTGAATGTGAGTGTGAATGAGGATTTTAAAGCATGGAGGTACTTGTTATATTAGGATGCACATTATTCGCTTTGTGTCTAGCGACTTCTCAAAGATGCCTAAGGAGAATGCAGACGGCAAGAGGGACGTTGACATGAAGTCTTTCCGAGATACAAATCTTGCTATTTGCATGATAAATGCAGAGCAGAATCTAACTACGAATAACACAATGCGATAATGGATATCACGACCACCGTGAGGTGTTTTGGGTTACAATGAAAGCTGCGAATAATGTCGTCCAAATTCAAAGAGGTCTAATTAGAGTAAAGAAACTAGAACCTGAAGTATTAACTCCTCTCTCAGGTCGGAGACAAAAGAAACTTCAAAGTTTTTAAATAAAAAAGAAATATTTTTGGGTGGGCAAGTATTTTTTTTACCGTATTTTATATGTATTATTTTCGCCTTCCTTTTCTCATTCCAAGTATTTTTTAACCAGTCCTGTCTCCGGGGGGTCTTCAACGGCCCCCCTCAGGCTTTTCGCGGATAATCGACGAACGGCGCGCGGCAGCGCGCCCAAATTTGACATACCTTTTCCCACATCAATTCGGCACGATGTTTCAAAATTTTGAGGTCAGGTCATCTAGGGTCAACGAGTTAGTCAAGGTTAAGTGAAGTCACTTTCAAAAAGTTCAACCAGTCGTCACGCTTTAACGGATAGAGATATTTTAATGAAACTTTCAGTGTTTGCTTATCTTCGGGGATGCAACAAAACGTACGAGTATACTTTTTTCTCTCGATTTTGATTACATATAAATTTTACGTATTTGCCAAATTGCAGTTCAAATCGAGGATTCTGGCTAAAGTAAGCATTTTTAATTAGGGCAAGTTGACTTCGAACAACGTTTCGCGGTCTGCTCTACCCATTGGAAAAAGAAAATGAAAGAAAACTTGAAAACTAAAAAAAAAATTGAAGTAAAATTTTTTTTTTGGGGGTGCCAAAAAAATTAAATCCCTGGTGGATTTCGCTGTCTTTTTCTCATTCCAAATACATTTTTTTTCTCATATATCCCCCAAAATTAATTCCCCAGAGCCAAAAGCATAATGTAAATCGTGAAAAGTGAAAATATATCCCCCCTGGTGACGTCACTTTTTGGGGGAAATTATTTTGGGGGTGGACCCGGACCCTACTCGTCGAGCGCACCCCAATGACACCTCTTTCGTTTTCGTGCGACGCTTAGTTTGGAGATTAGAGGGGGTATGTATGACTTCCCCAAGACGGGGTGCGAGGTTATGACCGAAATGACGGTGGGGTTAATATTGCGTCTGACGCCTAATCGGACGCAGAGTTACTAGCATTTGACACGGGATAGCTAACATTGGACATGGAATAGCTAGCAGTGAGTACAAAATAGTTAGCATTGAATACGAATGTCTGATATTGAACGCCGAATGTCTGATATTGAACACCGAATGTCTGATATTGAATGCGTAATGCCTGGTCAGTCTTCTAGGCGGCCTGCCTCGCCGGCACATATCACACGGCAGGTCACATGACATACGGCAGGTCACATGACACACGGCAGGTCACATGACACACGACAGGTCACATGACACACGACAGGTCACATGACACACAAGAGGCCATATGACACACAAGAGGCGGCATAACACACGAGAGGCCACATCACGCACGAAGGGCCACATGACACACAAGATGCCGCATAATGCACGATATCCCGCATGACACACGAGAAAACACATGCCACACGAGAGGTGACATGACACACTAGAGGTGACATGACACACTAGAGGTGACATGACACACTAGAGGTGTCATGACACACTAGAGATGACATGACACACTAGAGGTGACATGACACACGAGAGGTGACATGACACACTAGAGGTGACATGACACACTAGAGGTGACATGACACACTAGAGGTGACATGACACACGAGAGGTGAATATGATGCAAGAGGCGACGTGACATACATGAGACCACATGGCGCATGCGATGTAACTTGACACACAAGAGGCCACATAACACACGAGAGGTGACATGACGCGTAAGAGGTGACACGACATAGGAGGTCACTTTACAACAGGCGGACGACTAACAAGGACAGTGGCAGCCCAACAGACTGATGACCAACAAGCCCGCTTACATTGTCATCAGTCGTCAGGACGGTCACAGCACACCATACGGACGATGAGCGAGGTCGCTTATTTGTCATCAGTCGTCAGGACGGCGGCGTGCCACACACACTGCCTCTGATGGAGCGGCCCCGCTTCCGCGTTTGCAGCGGGGCTGCGGGCGGCGCCACCGGCACCGGACCGCTGCTGGTCCGGGGAAGGCCGATACTGAACACCAGGCGACAAAACACACCGGACCCCTGCTGGTCCGGCCGATACTGAACACCAGGCGACAAAACACACCGGACCGCTGCTGGTCCGTCCGATACTGAACACCAGGCGACAAAACACACCGGACCGCTGCTGGTCCGGCCGATACTGAACACCAGGCGACAGAACCCACCGGACCACTGCTGGTCCGGCCGATACTGAACACCAGGCGACAAAACCCACCGGACCGCTGCTGGTCCGGCCGATACTGAACACCAGGCGACAAAACCCACTGGAGCGCTGCTGGTCCGGCCGATGCTGAACACCAGGCGACAAAACACACCGGAGCGCTGCTGGTCCGGCTGATACCTAGCCACAGGCGACAAAACACACCGGACCGCTGCTGGTCCGGCCGATACTGAACACCAGGCGACAAAACACACCGGAGCGCTGCTACTCCGTCCGATACCTAGCCACAGGCGACAGAACCCACCGGAGCGCTGCTGGTCCGGCCGATACCTAGCCACAGGCGACAAAACACACCGGAGCGCTGCTGGTCCGGCCGATGCTGAACACCAGGCGACAAAACACACCGGAGCGCTGCTGGTCCGGCCGATACTGAACACCAGGCGACAAAACACACCGGACCACTGCTGGTCCGGCCGATACTGAACACCAGGCGACAAAACACACCGGAGCGCTGCTGGTCCGGCCGATACCTAGCCACAGGCGACAAAGCGCAGGCGTTTCAGCACGTGGTTGAGCTGTTGGGCGGGCCCGGCGACGGCGACGGCGGCTCCGTGCCGGAGTCCGGCCCGCGTCGTTAGTGATGTCGTTAGTGATGTCGTTAGTGATGGCAGCGTGGCGCCCCTCAGTTTGCACGTCAGCTCGTCATCGGGAGGGTGACTGGCGCCGCCGGCGGTGCCACCGGTGCTCAGGCAGCAGGAGCGAGTCCAGCAGCGACTGTCCGCCCTGTGACGGGTGCGCAGCGTTCTGCAGATGAGCAGCGATCGGTAGGAGGTGCTCCGCCGCCACCAGTCGGTGCTGAAACATGCTGCTGGCTGGTGTTCAACATCAGAAACGACGTGATTCGATAACTCTGTGTCATTACCTGAGCTCCAGTTTCAGACGTGCTGATTCTGCTTTGTCGAGGATCTGGTCTTTGTGTTTTCGGTCCATTTGTTATCAAAATCTTATTTCGGTTCTAAACTTTGCAAAAGTATTCTATATATATATATATATATTACATTAATTGCCGTTGACTGCTGTGCTGTTGATAACATTGGCAATGATGTGCTGTTCATAGCGCCGTTGGCTCTTATGTGTGCCATTGGTAACGCCATTCACTCCACTGCATTCTCAACAACTTACAGATGTGCCCTCAGCTAGCTACATTTCCGCTGAACTTCTGCGAAACCTCAACTGTGCGCAGTTGTCAGAACGTCTACAACTTAGTAGTAACGGCTGACTGGTATGGTTCGCAGTTTTGGTTTTTAGGTGTTTAGTTTTGGTGATGTTATATAATGGCTAGTCAAAATGAACATCAGTTATCGTTAACCCTTCAATTATCGTCTCGAGGTGGGGATCTTTTTACGCCCCCCCCCCCACACACACCACGATTACACTACGTTTTTCTGCGATAGCACAAAAATGGCAGTGCGCAGCACCACACAATTTCAGTACCTTTTCTCTGGATAACTTTGCATCCGAAGTAAAAAGTAATCCCAGGTCAGAAAGGCAACCACCAAAAATGCTTGAGAATCGATAGTCCTCACAAATGAAGAAATACTAAATTTAGCCTGTTACGCGAGTGCAATTCAGCAGTGCCTATAAGACGTAACCTTGCATTTTTGTTTCATGTCTTGTCAGCGACCTGAAGCCACGACCAATTTTTTCCATATCGTGTCAATTTTCATATACTTTTGCAATATGCATGCTCTTCTACCATCAATTGTTCCTTGGTATGCATGCAGAAGGATCAGGAAGTTCCTTATCCAATGTGCTTGACTTCCGCCAAGTAGCCTCAAGTCAGGTCACAATGAAGGGCGCAATATGTGCTGAGCCTATTTAGGCCCCGCTGTTTTTTGTTGTTGTTTTAGTTCGAGACAGTATGCTTCTCTAAATAAAGTCAAAGTTGCATGGTGTGATCTAAACTACACTAATATGCCGATATAAAATGTTTTGAGCACTACTTTTTTATGAAAATGCTTGATGGAGTCACTCTGGGTAAAGGTAAGGTAAAATGTGTCAGCCAGTACTTCATTCTTTCTTCATGTGTATTCTAGAAGGCAATGAACTGAATTACACAAAACATAATTTAGCTAGCGGGTAAATCACGTGAGAAATACTCAAGGTAGTCCACTGCAAGCGACAGGAAGAAATAGCAACACAGGCCAGCTGAGAGATAGCCTATGATAATACCCTCACCACACATAACAGCGTCATGACTCCCTCACCACACACATTGGTGTCACGACTCCCTCACCACACACAACGGCGTCATGACTCCCTCACCACACACATTGGTGTCACGACTCCATCACCACACACAACGGTGTCATGACTCCCTCACCACACACAACGGTGTCATGACTCCCTCACCACACACAACGGCGTCATGACTCCCTCACCACACACAACGGTGTCATGACTCCCTGACCACACACAATGGTGTCATGACTCCCTCACCACACACAACGGCGTCATGACTCCCTCACCACACACAACGGCGTCATGACTCCCTCACCACACACAACAGCGTCATGACTCCCTCACCACACACAACGGTGTCATGACTCCCTCACCACACACAACGGTGTCATGACTCCCTCACCACACACAATGGTGTCATGACTCCCTCACCACACACAACGGTGTCATGACTCCCTCACCACTCGCCAACGGCGTCATGACTCCCTCACCACACACAACAGCGTCATGACTCCCTCACCACACACAACGGTGTCATGACTCCCTCACCACACACAACGGTGTCATGACTCCCTCACCACACACAACGGTGTCATGACTCCCTCACCACTCGCCAACGGCGTCATGACTCCCTCACCACACACAACGGCGTCATGACTCCCTCACCACACACAACGGTGTCATGACTCCCTCACCACTCGCCAACGGCGTCATGACTCCCTCACCACACACAACAGCGTCATGACTCCCTCACCACACACAACGGTGTCATGACTCCCTCACCACACACAACGGTGTCATGACTCCCTCACCACACACAACGGTGTCATGACTCCCTCACCACTCGCCAACGGCGTCATGACTCCCTCACCACACACAACGGCGTCATGACTCCCTGACCACACACAATGGTGTCATGACTCCCTCACCACACACAACGATGTCATGACTCCCTCACCACACACAACGGCGTCATGACTCCCTCACCACACACAACGGCGTCATGACTCCCTCACCACACACAACGGCGTCATGACTCCCTCACCACACACAACGGCGTCATGACTCCCTCACCACACACAACGGCGTCATGACTCCCTCACCACACACAACGATGTCATGACTCCCTCACCACACACAACGATGTCATGACTCCCTCACCACACACAACAGCGTCATGACTCCCTCACCACACACAACGGTGTCATGACTCCCTCACCACACACAACGGTGTCATGACTCCCTCACCACACACAATGGTGTCATGACTCCCTCACCACACACAACGGTGTCATGACTCCCTCACCACTCGCCAACGGCGTCATGACTCCCTCACCACATACAACAGCGTCATGACTCCCTCACCACACACAACGGTGTCATGACTCCCTCACCACACACAACGGCGTCATGACTCCCTCACCACACACAATGGTGTCATGACTCCCTCACCACACACAACGGTGTCATGACTCCCTTACCACTCGCCAACGGCGTCATGACTCCCTCACCACACACAACGGCGTCATGACTCCCTCACCACACACAACGGCGTCATGACTCCCTCACCACACACAACGGCGTCATGACTCCCTCACCACACACAACGGCGTCATGACTCCCTCACCACACACAACGGTGTCATGACTCCCTCACCACTCGCCAACGGCGTCATGACTCCCTCACCACACACAACGGCGTCATGACTCCCTCACCACACACAACGGCGTCATGACTCCCTCACCACACACAACGGCGTCATGACTCCCTCACCACACACAACGGCGTCATGACTCCCTCACCACACACAACGGCGTCATGACTCCCTCACCACACACAACGATGTCATGACTCCCTCACCACACACAACGATGTCATGACTCCCTCACCACACACAACGGTGTCATGACACACTCACCACACACAACGGCGTCATGACACACTCACCACACACAACGGTGTCATGACTCCCTCACCACACACAATGGTGTCACGACTCCATCACCACACACATTGGTGTCACGACTCCATCACCACACACAATGGTGTCACGACTCCATCACCACACACAATGGTGTCATGACTCCCTCACCACACACAACGGCGTCATGACTCCCTCACCACACACAACGGTGTCATGACACACTCACCACACACAATTGTGTCATGACTCCCTCACCACACACAACGGTGTCATGACTCCCTCACCACTCGCCAACGGCGTCATGACTCCCTCACCACACACAACGGTGTCATGACACACTCACCACACACAATGGTGTCATGACTCCCTCACCACACACAATGGTGTCATGACTCCCTCACCACACACAACGGTGTCATGACTCCCTCACCACACACAACGGCGTCATGACTCCCTCACCACACACAACGGTGTCATGACTCCCTCACCACACACAACGGTGTCATGACACACTCACCACACACAACGGTGCCATGACTCCCTCACCACACACAACGGTGTCATGACACACTCACCACACACAATGGTGTCATGACTCCCTCAGCACACACAACTGTGTCATGACTCCCTCACCACACACAATTGTGTCACGAGTCCATCACCACACACAACGGCGTCATGACTCCCTCACCACACACAACAGTTTCATGATTCTCTCACCACACACAACGGTGTCATGACATGACAATCGCATGACAATCATTTGCATTTATGACAACATTCCAGTTGACCAAGTTTGGTTCCATTAACCTGTCGTGATGACCTCGGCGACCTAACATGACTTTTAAGTTATATAGCATAACAATATGCATGAAACAAGTCGCTAGTGTTGTCAAGAACCCTTCCCTTTTCTCAATATACGGGAAGCGCATCAGCGCCGATTTTTTTTGGTCTGGGGCTGCGAACTTGTTTACTTTAACTGCCCCAAACTTGAAAAATGTTCGACCGACTTTCATTTGTCTTGCTTCAAACAATGCGCCGGTTACTTCTAAGTAGGTATGCGAAAAATGACGCATATTCGCTGATACAATGTGGAGTTATGTACAAAAAATTGGATGGGTGGGCGGAATTCACCTTTCCCCCTCCAAGGTGTGTGTTAACCTGTCAAACTTGACCTGGCTAGACCTCGGTGACCTGACATGACTTTGAAACAATATAGCATAACAACATCCATCAAACAAGTCGCTAGTCTTCCCAAGTACACTTCCTTTTTGCCAATATACGAGAAGCGCATCAGCGCCGAAATGTGTGGCGCTGATAATTTGTTTTTATTTTAACGACCCCTAGCTCGAAAAATTTTCGGTCGATTTTCGTTTTTCTTACTTTAAGCAGCGTACTAGTCATTTCGAAGCAAGTACACGAACAATGGCGTATATCGGGCGGTAGAATCTGGAGTTATCTACGAAAAACCGGAGGGGTGGGAGGATTTCGCCCCCCCTCCCCTCCAGGGCGCGTGTTAAACTAAGGGTCATTGAAGACTCCCCTCCTGAGACTGGATGTGAGGATATAACATGGGAGACGATCCGGGCTGATAGGATTCCTAGTGTATCCTGCATAGTGTGCAATAGCAATCAGCAAACACCTCGTTGATGCTTATTGCTTACCTTGCAGCATACCTTAGTGGCTTATGCCATGTATAGACGATGACCTCCAGATTCGTCTTTTCGCACAAATGTAAATCCCTGGACGACTATGTAATGTTAAATAGCGTGGAAAATGGCCATGTAGTGACACAACTTGGCACAATGCCAGCTAAAAAGCTACTTATTGTCATGTTGCATTTCTGTTGAACAGGAGATGTATCATAACCTCCACAGCTCTGAGCTGTGGAGGTTATGATACGCTATCGTTGAACAGCTTGGTATAGAGGAA
Source organism: Imbricaverruca yamaguchii (assembly GCA_034440575.1). Classification (NCBI taxonomy): domain Eukaryota; kingdom Metazoa; phylum Arthropoda; class Thecostraca; family Neoverrucidae; genus Imbricaverruca; species Imbricaverruca yamaguchii. The sequence continues at coordinate 958,735 of JAOTOL010001490.1, forward strand.
GTCTATGACTTGACGTAATAGCTTGAGATTAAAACTACACCAGGTCGTGGGTTCCTTCTAGGATAACTATCCCTATTGCAAAGCTGAGCTGAAGAGCACTTTGTGCATAACTGCAACTAAAACAAAGACTATTCCAAACAAACTGGGTTGGAACGTCAGATGTCAGAACTTGGATTGACCCTGCTGATCGCCACGAATGATGTTTTATAAGTTACCACTACCATCAGCGTACCGCTCTCAAATGTTTACTTCACGTACTGTGCTCGCTTCACCATCCTGCCTACCACAACAACTCACCACTGGCGCAGCCACACGAGCGGCGCATTCTGCTGGTGGCGCGGCGCCATCCCGTGCCGCCAGACTCGCTCTGACCACGCGGTCAGTGGCAGCGGGTCGTGCCTTTCCATGCATCAGTCAGCCAGCGGCGGCAGGTGGAACGTCGCCGGTCGCCGCCGACCAGAAGCCGGCCGTGGGCAGACCGCACCACAGCTGGGCGCGCTACCGCTTCCGCGGCGCTACCACTGCTGCGACGCACCATAACCGGAGCACATCGGACCGCAGACAGAATTTATGCACGGCTCTGCGGTCGGTAATAACGATTGCACCGCGCGAACATGTCGAATTTATATGGCTCACATCCCAGCTGGTTAACCGGCCGTTTGTGGCCCGCTGTCACGCCACTGCCACCTGTGTCAGAGACTGGACTGCCGAGGGCCTTGGTACACTGGACGTCTGAAAGAGGACGGACCAGGCTGGTGGGCGGCGGTGAACATGCACAGAAATTACGGCACTATTGGTGAACTGGGATCTTGCATAGTCTGACCAGGATTAGATCCATGCGGAGTTTCCTTAGCCTGAACTGGATACAAGGACGATGTGACGTAGGATGAACTGGAGGAAATGAACGTGAGATAGCGATAGCAAGTGCCTGACGTAGACTGAAGCGATGGTCTCGCGGATCCGACAGCCAAAACTGAAATCTCCCTCCCACGGCGTGCGCGCCACGAAGTCACGCACGCTGTGGGGGCTGTGCCACGCATGCGTGACATGAAGTCACACACACTGTGGGGGGCCGTGCCACGCATGCGTGACACGAAGTCGGGCGCCGTGAGCGACATGACCGATATCTGGCCGACATTTTGCAGTGGCTGTTGCCGGCCGCCGACCACACCGGAACATAGGTGCATCTTGACCAGCTCTATCATAATGGACGGCCTATCGGAGCTGAACGCTCTTCAATTGGACAAGATCGGAAACTGACCATGGGCGGGCTCTGGCCGTCTGTCCTGATGGACGGTGTGTCGGAGCTAAACGCTCTCCTGCCTGGTGGGCCCTGGCTTTCTTCCTGGGTGAACAACCAGAGCAGTTAGCTCTAGCTGTCTGTCCTGATGGTCAGATAGCGAGAGCTGAACGCTCTCCAATTAGGGTTAAACGCTCTCCAATTGGGACTAAACGCTCTCCAATTGGGTAGATTTGTAACTGAGCCTGGGCGGGCTCCGACTGCCCGCGGCCACGGCTCCGCCCAACGGTCCAGTCAACGCCCGTCGCATGTGCTCGTTGGCTGTTGTCGGCGCTCGTGCGCAATGCACATGCAAATGCTAATGACTTGGCAAAGAACTGTGTAGATGTGAGTCACGCGAGCAGACTGTTTGTCTTGGATCACAGCCTGATGGTTGGCTTTGCGAAAATGAGCTCATGGGGGAAGTTTAGTAGCCCTATCTACACATCTAGTTGTTGGAGGCGGGTTGTTGCATGCTATGTCAGGTCAGTGTAACACTACATTCATGCATATACATCTTCGCCAAGTACAGCCTGATAGAGGCATGACGACCGTTATTTGTTGCTTGTTCTGGAAGACAGCATCAGACGTGGCAAGTACCTGCTACCCAGCTCCACCTAGGTCAGTTTGCTGATCGAGACCCGGTCGCGTGGTCAGCTGATTGAGACCCGGTCGTGTGGTCAGTTTGTTAATTGAGACCCGGTCGATTGGTCGGTTTGAAATCTGAGACCCGGTTGTGTGGTTAGTTTGCTGATGAAGACCCGGTCGCGCAATCAGTTTGTTGACTGAAACCCGGGCGCGTGACCAGTTTGCTGATGGAGACCAGGTTGCGTGGTCAGTTTTGTATTGAGATCCGGTAGCGTGGTCAACTTGGCTTTCCCCTATCCTCTTCCTGGCTTGGCATGCAATTCTTCCCATTACACTGCCTTGGTATGAGCAGTTTGAGTTGTTCCATGTTAACTAAGGAAACACAAACCCTGACATGAGACCGGGTGTGAACCTGCGTGCGCTAGCTGCGTTGCAAAGAGGTCACTGCTGGGGTAACTACTCCGTCGTCGTGTGGTCGCAGGGGCCTCGGCATGCAAGGTCTGCGTTAGGCGCCATGAGCGGACATAATACCGGTGGCGCCTTTGGTGGTGGGATTGTGAAAGAACACCACCAGAGTGGGATGGGTCCAATTAATGCTATATTCTAGTTTCTAGAGAAGGTGCAGGCGATTCCCAATGGTCAAATTTGAACAATATTGAAACAAGCTCCCTTATGATGTATAGTTCATTTTATTATCAAATAATTTCATTTTGTCGTTAAAGTGAAATGAAAGCAGTTGGCCACCCAACATCTTGTGATAAAAGCGCGTCGTACATCTTCTCTGTGATGTGCTGGCAATTTCCAATGTTCTTGACGAAACGAAAATCGAGCGTGCAACATTTTTACATTGTCTTGAATAACTTCCATGAAGGTTTAACCCTGCCACTTTTGCACTCAATTCCAGAATTTGTGTTCCAAATTATCACATCATACTACACTAAACTGTATATCAGATGTTCTACAGTACCGAATTAATAGCCAATGGTTTCAAATAAGCCGGCATACAACCAGCTGTCTCTTGATGCCATGTTTAATTACGTGTGTAGATATCTAATCCTGTCATTTTTGCACTCAATTCAAAGATTTGTGTCTGAAATTATCACATTCTATTCCTTCAAATTGAATATCGGATATTTTACATTAGCCAATCAATTTCCAATGGTCTCAAATAAACTGGCATAAAATCAGCCACCTTCTGATGCCATACTCGACTACTTTTATGGATATTCAACCCTGTCATTTTTACCTTTCGACATGAAGCTGTACGAAATTATTGAGGTTCTGGCATGACTCGATGCACGTCAAGCGCCGACGGTTGCTGCCCAGAGGATCCGGAAGGCTGTCGAGGGGTGGAATGACAAAAAGTAACGTAAAGTTCCACCCCTCAACAATACTAAGCAGCATCGGCTCTGCCACGCCAAAATGGCATAGGAGAAATTCACGGTTGTAGATACATTCTTTCCATTTAACGCACATAAGCGCAATATTCTTAGACAATATCGAGAAAACCTGTCGGCTTCGATTGTACTAGTGGCAGAACTCATGCCAGAACTCATGCCTAGTGTTTCAAATTTGAAAATCTGACTGTTATTTTGGCGTTGGGGCTCATTAACATTCATGGAATAATTTGTGCCCAACCATATTATGAATGGCGGCGGGCGGTCGGGGACGGGCCGGGGCCGCCAGTGTCGCCGTCAGGGTCGCCGCCAGCGTCCGGCTGTCTATGGTGAAAAGTTCCAAAATGCAATGCACAAAGTAACAATATACGCAATGTATCACTGTAAAAGGCAATGGAATTGACGTCTGAAGGCAAACTAACCTTCATACATCCAATTCGCATCATATTCTATGGAGACAGAGTCTCATAAATTGTAACTATATTCTTCGCGCACACACTAATAAACATTCGGGCGCGCTTGTCGCGAGCGCATGTTTCATAGTTCTTGAATGGCATCAGGAACCTGCTTGTTTTCTTTCTTTACTAGGGGGCTCCCTGGTGTCCGCATTAACCAGCGCCGTCTTTCCGGTCAAATCTCACACCCTGTCCCGGGGGCGGGGGGGGGGGGGGGTTGAAGACCTCCTCTAAAATCCAAACTAAGCATCGCACGAAAACGAAAGAGGTGTCATCGGAAAGCGCTCAATGAGTAGGGCCCAGGTCCACCCTCCAAAATAACTTTTACTCACAAGTGACGTCATCAGGGGGCTAGATATTCACGACTTTTCGCGACTTACATTATGTTTTTGACTCTGGGGGTTCATTTTGGGGATATATGAAGAAACCAAATGTATTTGGAATGAGAAAAGGACAGCGAAATCTACCAAGGCTATAATTATCCTGGCCTCCCCAAAATTAAAATTTTATATTTTCAAAATTTCAAAACTTTGAGTTTTCAAGTTTTCTTTAATTTTCCTTTCCCAATGAGTAGAGCAGATCGAGAAACGTTGTTGGAAGTTAACTTTCCCTAGTAAAAAATGTTTACTTTAGCCAGACTCTTTTATTTTGAACTGCAATTGGCAAATATGCAAAATTTATATGTAGCCAAAAACGAAAAAAAACAATGAAAAATTCGACGCGCACGTTTTGTTGTATCCCTAAAGATAAGCAAACGCTGACAGTTTGATTACATTATCTGTATCCGTTAAACCGTGACGACTGGTTGAACGTTTTTTGGAGGTGACCCCACTTGACCTTGACTAACTCGTTGACCCTAGATGACCTGACCTAAATTTTTGAATCAGCATGTCAAATTGATGTGGGAAAAGGCATGCCAAATTTGGGCGCGCTGTCTCACGCCGTTCGTCCGCTATCCGGGAAAAACCTGAGGGGGGCGGTTGAAGACCCCCCGAGACGGGACGGGTTAACATTGTGTCTGGCGGCTAACGGGACTGGGCGAGTGGTAACCACTCAGTCGTCGTGTTGTAGGAGCCTCGGCATGCAGGGTCTGGACTGGGCGAGTGGTAACCACTCAGTCGTCGTGTTGCAGGAGCCTCGGTATGCAGGGTCTGGACTGGGCGAGTGGTAACCACTCAGTCGTCGTGTTGCAGTAGCCTCGGTATGCAGGGTCTGGACTGGGCGAGTGGTAACCACTCAGTCGTCGTGTTGCAGGAGCCTCGGTATGCAGGGGCTAGATGTGTGGCGGAGCCCACAGCTGTACGCGGTGGGCACGTCGCCACTCTGTGGCCTTACGGTCGGCCTCAGTCCCGGACAACGCCAGCTGTGTCAGCTGCATCAGGTCAGTGACCCAGTGTCAGTTCCATGACACCGTGTCAGAGGTAGCACGTCGATAATCCCGTGTCGTGTCGTGAGTAATGTGGACGTCCAGTTTGTTATATATGTGTATATATATATATATATAGATATGCATGCACGTACAGACGCCAGCACGTACTTACGCACACATACATACACACACGCACAGGCACACGCATGCACGCACACACAGCAACTCATCATCCGTAAAGTTTTCCGAGCATTCCAAACATTTCAGACGATGCTCGTGCGCAGCTCGGTGGTTTTCAGTTGCAGATCTTCGAGAATATCGCGACAATGCTCAAATTATATGTTAGTTCAGGCATCTTATGTATAGTTGTGCTACGCTTAACAAACTTAGCCGGTCAGTAGACATCACTTGTTGGCACTAGAACTGAGCCCATGCAACTGCTGGCATAGGTTCCGAGCACTCTTATCCATTGTACTTGCGATTTAAAATGCACCCGGTCGTTCAAACGCGAAGGACAGAGCACATTCGGCTAATGCAGTACTGCTCGGCACAATCATGAGGTGGCGCTATTATGAAGCGTTCCCGTGTGAACTGCACCTGCAGCAGTGAACCTGCATGAACTACGTTAGGTCAGTGACCCGAGTGAGGTGCATCAAGTTAGCATGGTGCATGATGTATGTTATGGTATGGTCATGTGAGGTGCATCAGGTCAGTGAACTCATCATGTACCTCAGGTTAGTGACCCCGTGTTTGCTATGGCAGGTCTATGATCTCGTGTCAGTCCACGTCAGTGATCCTATGTCAGATGCATGAGGCTAATGGTCCTGTTTTTTTTTTATATTAGTTTAGTCAGGTTAGTAACATGAAATGTCACCTGTATCAGGTCATCAACCGCATACGGTTGACGGACGTGCTTAGGTGTTATAAATATGGATGAACCTGCCTTACTTTATCCAAATCACGATAGCCACAAGGACAGTGTGAGTGTTGTAGGATGCGTGACGGTGACGGTGACTTGACCTGACGTGACCCGCAGGATCACATGCGCAGTGTGGGTCGTGGTGCCCGGGCCGGCATCAGGGAGTGCCAGTTCCAGTTCCGCAACAGCCGCTGGAACTGCTCCACCGTCAATGACGCCTCGGTGCTCGGGCCTGTGCTGCGAATCCGTGAGTGTTCCGGCCCGTACTGCGAATACGTAAGTGTTCCGGCCCGTGCTGCGAATACGTGAGTGTTCCGGTCCGTGCTGCGAATCCGTGAGTGTTCCTGTCCGTACTGAATATCGCTTGGATCGGTGTCCATGATCTGCCTCCGACTATAATTCAATATCTACCCGTTCTCTGAATCCAACAATAATTGGATATATTTTGGTGGTCTGAACCCGGCAGTGTTTTGATCCTTGTGCGGTAGGAAATAGGCAGTATATTCAGAACCCTGACCCGCATAACACTGAACCGCAGAACCCTGATCCGCAGAACTCTGGCCCGTAGAACCCTGGTTCGCTTTCTCGGATAGCGTTGAACCACATCGCCGTAAATAGGTCGCCCTCAACGAGGAAGAGAGACATCTCGCAAGTTTTCCACTCAGGTTGATCCTTTGTGGCCTGAGAGACAAAATGATAACTCAGAATGACGAACGAAAAAGGATGACTTCACGCAGATAGAGCAGATTGTCTTTAGTTCAGTCTCTAATTGGATAATACAGCATACTTTGTGTTCATATGCCTCTTGGAGAGGCTCTCAAGTTATCTGATGACAGTCCGTTCTTGTGTGAAAGCTGCATGTAAAATGGTGTCAGCATTATTGTATTCACGTGAAGTTTCGCTGGGACGTCTAACATCTTCACACATGGTGATTAGACGCAATATAAAGCATAATACTTGCGAAAGCGTTTTGCTTTATATGTGCGCGTCAGCAATGAATATGTTTCTTTTCTGTAACACGTTGATCTCATATACAGATTCGTCTGAAATTGCAATGATTTCAACAATAATAGGCTAAATGATCATGCCATGCACTTTCTCAATCATACGGAAACCTGGGTCATTCTTTGGAAATTCGACACCCAGAATGCCTGTTTCAACACAGCACCACCTCGGATTCCCATGTGTGTGTATGGGGTTGTCTAGGCCCGAGAACACGAATCTGAAGTTTTTAGGTCCCTAGGTCTAATGGTTATTGCGTCATGATGACATCATATGCGGACTTTTTTCTGCTCATTGCAAATTTAAATGCGATATAACTCCGAGGTTTATTATTATTTTTCCATTCTGTAAAATGTTTTGTGAAGCAGACGTAGTATGATTTAATGAATTTATACATCCATGTTTTATTATTTTTTACATTATATATTTTATATATTATTATTTTTCGAAAAATGTATAAGTGTCGATTTTCGAAAAACATCCATATTCTGATTCTCCGTGCAATTCTTTATTAGAAACAATCAATGATAGAGTGGGCGCACTCTTGGGACACCGTCAGAAAAATCGCCAAAAAAAACATACCACCTGATGTGCCTCCATTTGGAGTAGCGGGTGAAGAGGGGGGGGGGGGGGCGGTGGTGGGTCCGTGAGGGGGGGGGGGGGGGGGGGGGGGGGGGGGGGGGGGGGGGGGCACCGAGGGGGAGGGGATCAGGGGGGGACCCCCACTTTGAAAATTAGGGGGGTCGCCCCCAAAATCATCTGGTCAACGACACAAACACCGGACATCCGACATCGCTTCCCCCCGGTCACAGCATTTTCCCTTAAAACTACCAGACATTAACACACAACCGGTCAACAATACAATCACCAGACACCGAGCCAACATCGCTCCCCCCGGTCGAGAAGTCCTGGGCCTGGACTGGCCCCCCTAAACCGAGTGATTAGATCCGTCCATGGGACCGACCCCCCAAATCAAAATCCGTGGCGACGCCCTTGGGCAGGAGACCAGAGTTTCTGTGGGCTGCGTCAGTCGTGTACAATGAGTGACATCTTTATGTGAAGAGGGACTGAGGGGGTTCAGAGCACTGTACAGTGTATAATGGTGTCCCTTGCGATATAATAGGATGCCCCACGCGACGAAACCGATAGAAATTCCGATTTCCTCTTGATTTTTATATTTAGGACATTATCCGTGCTTCAAAGGAATGCGTCGGGGAAAGGTTTATTTTCGATTAACGACAGTTTTCCCTAGTTTGAATGTTGAGGTCCGCGAAGTCGCATATGCGGCCACCTGAGTCGCGCTTCTGGGCCGAAAACAGTGGAAGCTCCTTTCACAACCCTTTCACAAGTTTTGCTGAAGCGAAACGCTGTGACAGCATTGTCGCTGTCTTCTCGATGTCCGCCCGGGAGACGTAGATGAATTCGATCCCTGTGGGACGAAATTTTCATCAGCTCCTTTGCAAGTATTTGTCATCCCGATCGCACAATCTTCGATCTTTTCAGCATTTCACATATGCAATATTTGTACGAGTATCTAGAAAACGGGAAAAAAATGCGCTACTTTCACTCGCCCTTTTGACGGGTGTCATAGTGAACGGACTATTTATTTGTTGATAAAAAACCAGTTGTTGATCCTGGGTAACCAGTGAAGGCTTAGGTATATTGAGCTGATGTGCCCAGAATACCCAAAATCCCGCGAAAATTAGAATGTGGCAGAAAATTGCGAAAAATGGCGCTAGGTGGTGCAGATAAAAAATGATTTTTGCAATTAGGAACAGTACCTGACATGTGTCGAGCAGAAGTTAAACATAGCTTCCGGGGTCCATATCTGGTCTTCGTCTGGCCGCTGAATTGCGAGAGCATGGGCAAGCTAGGCATGGCTTTCCAACCCCTCCCCCACCGCCCCGTTCAACAACACATCTGCCACACGGGCGCGCTCACCGACATCGTCACCCCCCCCCCCCCCAGTTAGCAACACTCCCGCCGCCAAGGAAGGTTTGGTGCCCTTTTGGAGCTGACCTTTGGCCCTTTTGCTGAGATGCCTCCCCTGACAGAGTTCCTGAATACGTGCCTGCTCACAGACCGCTGCGTATATGGTCTACATTCGGAAGAATTAGTGGCAGGTTACGTAAAACCGGATGTATATTTTTAAAATGTCATGAATTGCAGCGCGTTTGAAATTGTTCTGTTCTGCTATGTCATTCTATGCCATTCTCGACTACAGTCGCAACTTCATTATTCTTGGACTACCGGAAGTTATCACCCTATAAACACTAGGGCGCATTGCCCCCCCCCCACACTAAAAACATACGCTGCTGATTGGAGATGACCGACGCAGCCCACCGCAAACCTGAACCCTACCCCCACCCTGGATGGCATTCAGCAGCGAGGTTCTCGCCCATAGTTGCATTGTCCATAGCGCTGCTGTAACAGCCAGGACAGAGCCTGTGCTATGTTATAACGATTTTTCTGACGGTGTTCTAGGGGTGCTCCTATTCTATCTTTGATTGTTTCCAATACATAATTGCACGGAAAATCAGAATATGGATTTTTTCGAAAATGGACACTTATACATTTTTCGAAAAATGGTATATAGAATACATAACGTAAAAATAATAAAACATGGATGTATACAGTCATAAGAAATATTATGCAATACCATACTACGTTTGCTTTACAAAATATTTTACAGAATGGAAAAAAAATAATGATAAACCTCGGAGTTATATCGCATTGAAATTTGCAATGAGCAGAAAAAAAGTCAGCATATGACGTCATCGTGACGCAATAACCGTTAGACCTAGGGACCTAAAAACCTCAGATTCGTGTTCTCGGCCCTAGACAACCCCATACACAAACTTGCATAGGAATCGGAGGTGGTGCTGTGTTATCGAGGTGTCGAGTTTCCAAAGAATGACCCACCTATCGATGTATTTGTTGTGGCCTCAGTGGCAACATATGGGTCTGTTCCGGCAACCTCATCCGTAATACGTTGAGCTTCGGTCAGAATAGCTCTTCCAGGTCGAGGCGCCGGAAAGACCGGTATTATTTTGTCCTTTAATCAGCTGTTGGCGGCGATGTGGTTGTAGTATTATTTCGTGCGTATGTGCAGATCAGTGGCATTTTCGGTCGCTTGCTCCGATCTTGCGCGTAGCAGTGTCGGTATTTTTTTATTGATTGATGTACTTACTTGCTGTTGTGAAAGCCCGATGGATCACATTGTGCAGCGGCTATTGGAGAATGAATAAAACACGCTGCAAGCGGAGTTGGAATGAAAAACATTCCAACTCCGACCGGGAAGCTGACGCACAGTGGATGGTGTAAGCTTGTGCTGCTTCTGGAGCGCCAAAAGCATTTACTTCAGGGGCAGGGATCCAGACATTTTCAAGTACTGGGTAGGCAGGTGCTCGTCTGAAGGGGAATTATTTCTTCATGAGGGCGCTGTTGCTGTAATCCCTCGACGCTCTCGTTCAGTACAATATTCATTAAGCGAGGAAAGGGGACTGCACTGGAGCATACCGAATGAGCGTCTTTTACTCTGAGGAGGGCACCTTGGGACGAAAGACTTTAGCGAGGGGCGTTTGAGCAGTACAGTGTACTTGACGGGTTACCCGTTTGAGCAGGGGTGTGGCTTTATACATTTTTGAGTGGACAAGTGCCAACTAATGTTGGCTTCCCTCCCCCAATAATTTAACTGCTAACATTCGGCTCTATGGAATGTTACTTCCAATCCATTTTTACTTGGCCATTGCCTTCACATGCCCCTCGAAATAATTTTCATAAATATTCAAAGCCCAGATCCTCCATCAGCCACTGATACATACATGCAAGGAAAAAGCATGGATGCATACCAGCAAGCATTCCCCCCAAAGGCATGCAAATTGGCATGCATGTCTCAACCTACAATTCACCCATCAAATTTTGAACGGCCATTTGCAGTTCACACTTGGACATTGCATGCTCCCGAAGTGTGTAGTTGAAAACGTGTGTAGGAGACAAAGTTGTGTAGTTGGTGACATAAAACATGGGTGACTCATATCATCACATATCCGATGTCTCTTGGATTTATTCCAAAAAACAATTAATTATAAAATATAGTAAGTACGACTTATACAACCTAATGGCTGTGGTCGTAGGCTAAGTCAAGTAAAAGAACGATTTCATTCTGAACGCCACTGTTGCGGCACGTTTGTCGTATTCCGAGTTTGCGCTTCCTCAACCGCCAACCGGCCGGATTAGATTTTCCTCATCCGGTGGAGGTTGGATGAGGGTAAACCTATTCCGGATGAGGCGTTGGAACTGGTGGTAGAGAAAAAAGGACCCTCAACCTATTCCGGATGAGGTCCTGATTTTCGTTTTTAGGCTTCCGCCAGTTTCCCTGTAGCATACCTTTCTACACGTACCACATGGTGTTTTGTAAACTATACTGTCAACATGTTCTTTTTTTCCCCGTGTCTGGACCTCACGGGAATACTTTTTCGGGTCCAAATACTGTAGCGACAGAGACTGCGGGATATATAAATTTCGGGATATGCTCGATTTTTTGCGATACTGGAGCAATTACAGTTCGCTTGGGTGTTCCTCTTCCTCTTTGCTGCGCCTATTGATGATGCGACACGCTTTCTTGCGAAGGGTCAGTAGATCAGGCAGCGGAAATCTGAGTTTTCTGAATACTTTAAAACGAGTGGGTTTTGCAAGCATGATAAAGGCAAGTGCACTTTTACGTTAAAAGAGTTTTACATTATAGTCCGTGCTACGTTAACAGGCGCCCAAGAGGGCCTTTGATAATTGCCCTCACTGGAGGGGGGGGGGGCGATACCGCGCCCCTAAGATCTCGGTTCCTATTGAAGCTAGAGCAACGAAATTTATTGGGTGGATGGGTTGGGTAGTGACCTCTATTGTGTGAAAATTTTTTGGCCTTAGGTCAATATATTCAAAGTCAAATGAGGTCAAAATATTTTTTTTATCGTTTTGCGTGGATTGGCTTTGCTATGGCATTGCTATGGATCGCTATGATTGTGCTTAAATGCTCCAAAATGGGCGTCAATGATTTATGATAATCATTTGCATTTATGACAACATTCCCGTTGACCAAGTTTGGTTCCATCAACCTGTCATAAACTTGACCTGACTTGGCAACCTAATATGACTTTGAAACAATACTGCATAACAATGCACATCAAACAAATCGCTAGTGTTGCCAAGAACACTTCGCTTTTGCCAATATACGGCGAGCGCATCAGCGCCGATTTTTGTGGTCTGGCGCTGATAATTCTTTTTACTTTAACGTCCCCTATCTCGACAAATTTTCGGCTGATTTTCTTTTTTTTTTCTCGCTGCAAGCAACGCGGCGGTCCTTTCTAAGCAGGTACACAAACAATGACTTATAACGGGCGGTAAAATCTGGCATTATTTACGAAAACCGGAGGGGTAGGCGGATTTCGCCCCCCCCCCCCCTTCATGGTTTGTGTTAAGGTGATGTAGGCGGGATTGGGCGGGGACCCCTCCAAGATGACTGCGACGGATTTGATAAAGATCAGTTTTCTTTATTTCTTCGCAAGGTAATTTGTATTTTGAGTGTGGGAGGGTAGTAAATTGACTTTTCCAGGGCGCCAGCATTAGCCTATTCTTGTCGAAGGCACCTTGCATGCCAAAAGGAAATCGCCCGCACTACACTCTCACGCTGTCAATCGAGTGTCAGTAGTAGTTAATAATAATTAGAAGCATGCGTTCTAGTGAGGAAGAGGTGAAGTCATGTAAGATTGTGTGTGCGGTTAATAGTGTTTTGTATTTTGGTTCACCTACGTCCGATGGTACATACCTGTACTTAACCGTTTTATGTTATGCTAATTTCAAACAAATTGGCCCATCTTGACTAACGGCGACGCCAGGTAGCCATTTGTTTAGACTGGCGCAACGTTTCGGTTCATCTACTTCTACGTTGTGAATGGCTATCTACGTTACCACCATGAGTGGTTGCACGGACAGTATGTGTGTGTTTGTGCTGGTACACAGTATACAGTATGTGTTGGTGGTGTGGTCTGCACAATGCGCCTGCTAGTCTGGTGGCGTACAGATAGCCGAACAGTAAATGGAGGAAGTCTGATTATTTGTCACACAGAAGCGATGAAAGTGAGAGAACAGTGTCTTCTTCTTCCTGGCGGTAGAACGAAATTGTTTGCCTTTGAACATCGAAGCTACCACAGTCTAGCAGGATGTGACCTATGTGCTTTATACTTAATGTGGTGTTGTAGGTGGCCCAGTGAGGTGTTACAAATTGGTCATCTTATAGCTGAGGCTGCGTACGCTTTGTGCAACCAATTATGGTGAGGATAACTTGCTTTTCGCGGTGTGACTGACTTCAGGTGTTCGATGCGCCTCACGTCCGTTTGGTGTAGATGTGGTTGGAGCGGGGAGGTGTGACTTCTGCTTCGTCCATGTGTTCTGGTGATGTTTACGCACGTAGCGTTGTAGGATGCCTTTGCTGTCGTGTATCAAATATTGCACGATGGGGAAAGCGGTCAATGTTGAGGATTGCTTTTCCAGCAATCCGCTTGCTCGTTTCGTAGAATACTGACATGGCTCGGGATCCAGCGGAAGGAGTTGCTGTTTACGTTTCTGACCACGGTGTGTTGGATTTAGCCAATGCCTGGGTGTATGCAGTCGTGAGTGCTGCTCATTGATTGAAGTACTGAGAGTCTGAACAAGTTACTACATTTCTCGTTTTGCGTTGAGGGGATATAGGCCAATTTGGCCACTGCTTCAGCGGAGAACATGGAGAACTTATCCGGTGGGTATTTGGAAGGCTTGGCCCAGTGATGCAGATGCCTAATTTGTCCACTTTTTTTACATCTCCTTGAATACGATTGTGTTGTGGTTGTTCAGACCAGCATATTCGTTGAATGTGCAAATAATTTCAGCCGGGGTCATATCTAATTTATTTTCTGAGATCAAGTACTCGTCTTTTGGTTGACTGTGGATCCAAAATGGCCTAGTGGGCGGTCCAGCTGCAGTTGTTGGCATCGTGAGGCTGAAATCTGAAAGACCCATGACGATTTGAACACCGAGTGGGGAGAGTTGGCGTCGACACTAGCTCCTGTCGTATCTGTTGGGCTAAAAGCACCGCTGCACCGAGTGGTTTCCAATGGATTCGACTTTAATGTGGCAGCGGCACAGCTGGTGTTCCTTCTGAAATGGAGGGCATGGATGTCTGAGTCTACTAGAGGACTAGGTATGGGTGTGCAGCTGTGGGCACATGTGGCTGCTCTGATGCAGCTGTTGTACCTTTGTGCTTCGTGCTAGCGTAATGGTAGCACAGATGATGGTAGCAAAGCTACTGTACCCAAGGATGGGTCGAACTAGTGCCTTGTGAAGTCACAATAGTGTTTTCCTGTCTCCGCCCCAGTAGGTACCTGATTGACCCAGTAGGTGCGCGGAGGAGATTGATGTACCTCGCGAATCTCTTCGAAATGTTAGAGCTATGTGTTCTGTAGCTAAGCTTCTCATTCATATGGACTCCCAAAAACTTGGCACACGCCACTTGTTCGATGGCGTAACCGTCGATACGGAGTGAAGCTGATGATGTGTGGCGGAGACGGCCACATGTCACTGTGTGCCGATTTTTCTGCGGACAAGGTGAAGCCCCTAGTTTTTCACCACTCTGTTATGTGACCTAGTGATGTTTGAATAGTGTTCGAGGTTTTTAGGAAGCACTGTGTTGTTGTCCAAATGGCTAAGTCGTGTGCGAAAAGTGAATATGCAAGTGATGTGTCGGTGTAATCGGCAAGTATGCCATTAATCATGATCAGAAATAGGCTCTGCGAAAGCGCGTTCCCCTGTGCCAGGCCTTGGTCCTGGGGTGTGGTGCCTGATATGACGTTGTCACAACTGACCTTTAGGGTTTTTCTCCAATCAAGTTGAGCATGTAGTTTGCCATGTGTCCGTATAGACCTAGATTATGGAATTTGCGTGTCAGTGGGAACTTGTGTACTCCGTCGAATGTGGCAGCTACGTCTAATTATGCGGCTGTTGTGTGCTTGTTGCATAAATCAGGTTTGGTGTTGTACATTAGCCAAATGAGATTGCCTGTGATTGATATTTGGCGTGGAAGCCGACCTGAAAGTCGTCGAGCATCGTGTTGAGCTCGAAAAAATCCCTTGGTCCGCCTTCCGCCCGAAGTCAGTCTGACAAAAGTTTCACTTTCGCGCATGGGAAGACTCCACCTGATCTTCTATAACCTTGCTGACGTGCACATCTTTGTCAAAACTGGTTGCTTTGCCTTTTCATGCCTTCTTTGCTTTTTGGCGCATTTTCCCTATTCCGCGCCGTCTCTCCGGTCAGATCTCCACACCCCGTCTCGGAGGGGGGGGGGGCGGATAGTAACCCCCTCTAAAATCCAAACTAAGCGTCGCACGAAAACGAAAGAGGTGTCATCGGAAAGCCCTCGACGATTAGGGTCCGGATCAAACCCCCAAAATAACTTTTCCCCAAAAGTGACGTCACCAGGGGGGCTAGATTTTCACTTTTCACGACTTACATTATGTTTTTGGCTCTGGGGATTACATTTTGGTAGATATATGAGAAAAAAAGTATTTGGAATGAGAAAAGGACAGCCAAATCGACCAAGGCCATACAATCTTTTTGGCCCCACCAAAATTAAAATGTTTTTTTTTCTTCAAAATGTCAAAATTTTCAGTTTTCAAGTTTTCTTTAATTTTAATTTTCCAATGGGAAGAGCAGACCGAGAAACGTTGTTGGAAGTAAACTTTCCCTCTTAAAAAAATGTTTACTTTAGCCAGACTTCTATTTTGAACTGCAATTGGCAAATATGGAAAATTTATATGTAGTCAAAAACGAAAAAAAGGAAAAATTCGACCCGTATGTTTTGCTATATCCCTAAAGATAAGCAAACGCTGAAAGTATCATTAAAATAACTGTATCTGTTACAGCGTGACGACTGGTTGAACTTTTCTAGAGGTGACCTCACTTCATCTTGACTAACTCGTTGACCCTAGACGACCTGACTTTAAAGTTGTGAATCAGCATGCCAAATTTATGCGGGAATGGTATGCCAAATTTGAGCGCGCTGCCACACGCCGTTCGTCCACTATCCGCGAATAACCTGAGGGGGCGGTTGAAGACCCCCCCCCCGAGACGGGATGAGCTATCAGACCCTTTCGATACTTCAGAAGCGTAAAAAACTCCTTGATGACATAATTATGCTGCGAGGCATTCAGGACTGCAGGTTATATAAGCTC
>JAOTOL010001490.1:982500-1060000 GCA_034440575.1 Imbricaverruca yamaguchii
AGTTTCCCAATATACGCACCAGATAATCTTGCATGCTGTCCCCCACGAATGGAAAAGATTGTTGAGATTTCATAATTACTACTGATTGCCTCCCACGACAAGGAATGAAAACATATCATTCGTTAGATATGACGGAAAATAAATATAGGTAAAAGAAGTGAGATTCTCCCTCATGTATGGAATCCTCCTGTCCAAAACAGTAAAACCACCATGTCAAATAGAATGTGGGGAGAAGATTTTAATCTTTGTAGACAACATGGGATAAAATCTTCCATACAAATGTACAAAATCAACGAACAATAAAAATATGCAGCTTCAGATAATAAATCGATTTGTTTGCACGCAAAAATTCCTACACGACCGAACAATTAGTGATTCACCAGAATGTAAATTTTCTTCACACATCGATACTATCACACAGTTCACAGCGAAATGCAGAACAGGGTCGCAGTTTTGGAATGTACTCATGCGCAAACTGTGTCTAAGTAACGGAACGAGCCCGAATGCATGCGTAGAATACATACTGTTTGGATGTATAGGTGCCAGTGACATTGTCAACTTTGTATTGTTGGTTGCGAAGTAGCACATAATAGGTGAGAAAAGACGGGGAAATGGAAGGGTGTCACTGGAGGAATTTAGGAGAAAGATAGACAACACGTGAACTCGAAAAATGTACTGCATTCAAGAACGAAGCAATGCAAAAGTTTACAAATAGTTGGCAACTGCATGTGCAAAATGTTTATTTCTATTTACAAGTGTGTTCATCTGTATGTGTGTGTGTGTGTGTGTGTGTGTGTGTGTGTGTGTGTGTGTGTGTGTGTGTGTGTGTGTGTGTGTGTGTGTGCGCGCGCAAGCTAGCTGTGTGACCATATTCGGAAATAAAGCGCCGGTGCAATCCGGACAAAGGTGAGAAGAAAAAAAGATCAGCTGGGAACCCCACGGTCAAGGTCCCGGTCGGCTGTCCCAGGTGCGCGTGATCAACTAGTCTATTGTTCTGCTGAGCAAATTGCTCTGTTCAAAGGCGGATTAAATTATCCATTCATGCGGCTGGAACCCGCGTAAATTATATTATGGAACAATTTTTCTACTTTTACTTTTGATACTATTAGTGCTCGATAATTTCCAAGGATTTATATATATATATATCTTCGGCACGCCACCCATCTATTAAATAACCTCACATATCAAATGGAAGCATGATCGCCGCAAAATACACATTCAGCATGGAGTGATTCCGCATCCAGGGATGGGAAGATACTAAAGAAACGCCGACTGAAGCCGAATTAATCAGTCTGAACGTGTGCGATGTGCACGTGTATTACGTGTACCAACAGGGTAGTGGAACACTGGAACCAGCTGCCAGAAAACATCGTCAGTAGCAGAACATTGAACATCTTTAAAAACAGCATAGACAATCATTATAAGAATAGAGGGCTTGCTTTTCAGTATTACAGGGAGGGCTGATTGGCAGATTTGGTGGGCAACTGGTTCAGTGTACAGAGTGCAACCAAGAAGGGCCCTTGTGGCTCAGAGTTGCACTGATCTTTTATGTCTTTATGTCTTTATGAAAATAGATCTTCTGAAAGTAGGTCTTATGAGCCTCACCCGTTCTGTGTACAGAGTGCAACCAAGAAGGGCCCTTGTGGCTCATAGTTGCACTAATCTTTTATGTCTTTATGTCTTTATGTGTACTAGCGTGCCTTAATAATAGTAAAGAAAGTACAGCAATAATGTAACAGCGTGCTAGGTTCCATTGTACGATTCGGGCATCAAAACACAGAGCCTTGTGGGCCAATATGTATATTGACGTCTTGGCACGGGACCATTCACTGGATCATTGGTTCAGTCTTATGATTCCTCTGACTGGTGAACAAGGATAGATGCGGCCAGTTGAACACAAGAATAACCCGTGTTCTTCTGTACGCCAAAGGTTTGCTAAGAACTTTGTCAACATTCGCGAGAAGGATCGCAAGAAGAGGGCCAGGCCTTCCGGTCACCGCAATGCTATCATGAACATGCACAACAATAAGGCCGGCTGCAAGGTGAGTCTCTGCCAGAGCACAATAACAGGGCCGGCTATAAGGTGAGTCTCTGCCAGAGCACAATAATAGGGGTGGCTGTAAGGTGAGTCTCTGCCAGAGCACAACAATGGGGCCGGCTGTAAGGTGAGTCTCTGCCAGAACACATTAATAGGGGCGGCTGCAAGGTAAGGCGCAGACAGGGCACAATACAGGGCGGCTGTAAGGTGAGTCTCTGCCGGAGCACAATAATAGGGCCGGCTGTAAGGTAAGTCTCCGACAGCGTATCGTATGTGAAGTTAGGAACTTGTGGTGTATCAGCTGTGAAGTTAGGACCAGGCAGTGTATCAACGGCTGTGAAGTTAGGATCTGGCAGTGTATTAACTGTGAAGCTGTTATAAAATGTCAAAGTATGTTATACAATCCCAGTTTTGGTCGTGATCATGGGTCCGTTACATCAGCTGATATTTACTTGAAACAAAAACAAACTTGAAACAAAAACAAACTTGAATCAAAAACAAACTTGAAACAAAAACAAACCTGAAACAAAAATAAAGTTGAAATAAAAACAAACATGAGACAAAATTCGAGAACGTATTTTTGTCGTAAGTGTTCTACTGTTCATTTTATTGGTGCCGTAGGTTCGCACATAGGAAAATGTGCAGCTCAAGCCTCTGGAATCTTAATTGCATGACCGGAAGTCATTTTTTCGATTCTTGTATTTTCCTTTTACAATTTACCTACACCTTAACACGCGCCCTGAAGGGCCTCTGAAATTTACGCGCACTGGAGGGGGGAGGCGGATACCGCCCATCGTGCCCATCCACCGAGGGGGTGGGGGGGGGGGATGGGCACGATGGTCAACTCTATTGTGTGCAAATTCCATAACCTTTGGTCAATATCTTCAATAGCAGATATTTCTGGTTTTGCGTGGCTTGGCTTGTCATTGTTTTCGATCTCTGTGCTTGTGTTTAAATGCTCAAAAATGGCATTAATGATGTTTTGGACATTATTAATGATGCAATACAGATGCCAGATCAGCCATTTCACCTCAGGTCACCTATATAGGAGCACTTTATCAGGTCATTACCTGCTCCAGTTACCGGAACCAGGCTACCCACCCAACTGCTCCATTGGGCGGCTCGGCACAATCGGCTTCGCAAAGAAAGGAGTGAAATACATGAATAAAGTATGCAAACGCTTAGGCACACAATGACAAACAGTATATTTCGGGATATGTAAGGGGTAACATGCAAAGTGACATCAATCGCATGAGAGTCATTTGCGTTTACGACAACTTTCCAGTTGACCAAGTTTGGTTCCATGAGCCTGTCATGAACTTGACCTGACTTGACTTCAGCGACCTAACATGACTGTTAAATTATATGGCATAAGAATTTGCATGAAACAAGTCACTAGTGTTGTCAAGAACACTTCCCTTTTGACAATATATGGGAAGCGCATCAGCGCCGATTTTTGTGGTTTGACGCTGCGAATTGTTTTTACTTTAACGGCCCATAACTTGAAACTGTCGGCAGATTTTAATTTTTCTTGCTTAAGCAACGCGCCGGTCATTTCTAAGCAGGTACGCAAAAAGTGGCGTATATCGGCCGGTACAATATGGAGTTACGTACGAAAACTCGGAGGGGTTGGCGGATTTCACCATCCCCCTCCAGGGCGAGTGTTAACCTGTCATGAACTTGGCCTGGCTTGACCTCGATGACCTGACATGACTTTGAAAAAATATAGCATAACAATGTACATCAAACAAGTCGCTAGTTTTGCGAAGAACACCTCATTTTGCCAATATACGGGAACCGCATCAGCGCCGATATTTGTGGTCTGGTGCCGATAAAATGTTTTGATTTTAGCGACCCCGAACTCGAAAAATGTTCGGGCTATTTTCATTTTCTTACTTTAAGCAGCGCGCCGGTCATTTATAAGCAGATACACAAACAATGACGTATATCGGCCGGTAAAATCTGGAGTTATCTACGAAAAATCGAAGGGGTGGGCGGATTTCGCCCATCCCCCTCCAGGGCGCGTGTTAACCCTCCGGTCATTCGGGTCATATCCTTACACCCCTCTCAGAGGGGAACAATCCTCTTCTCTCTACCATGCAAGCTATACGGTGCATAAAAGCGAGCCGAACATCATCGGAAAACCGTCGACGAGTAGGGTTCGAAAATGGCGTTACTTTTTAGTTTAAAATAATCCTGAGACTCAAAATTTATTTCTTTCGGGAGAAAATTTACTTCCGAAACGCATCTTACCTTTGCATTCCTGGTGGGCATACCGGGATAAATTGCATACATTTTGCTAGCTAATTCAGCACATAATTTTAAACAAATAATGGCATTTGTCCATCATGGACCACAATAAGCAGTGGACTTATGTCACTGACATTATCACAAACATAAATTCAAGATATTTGTGTTGTGTGCACTTTCTAATTGCAATAATGTCGTAAGGTTCATTTCAATATATTTTCAAGTGTATGGACCAACAAATAATCACAAAAATATTGCAGGTCAATAGCCTGGGATTCCCTTGACCTTGACTATGATTCATAGTGTTAGTTCATTGGGTAGTTATGTCGTGCAATACAT
This sequence comes from Imbricaverruca yamaguchii, assembly GCA_034440575.1. Taxonomy (NCBI): domain Eukaryota; kingdom Metazoa; phylum Arthropoda; class Thecostraca; family Neoverrucidae; genus Imbricaverruca; species Imbricaverruca yamaguchii. The sequence goes on from JAOTOL010001490.1 coordinate 987,128, forward strand.
GTTGGGTACTATTTAGGCCATAGAACTCTAAATACACCATAAAACAGGAGTATTTAAGTAGGTTTCGCCCACTTAGCGCACTTTATCTTCAACTGGCACAGGTTACTTCACAGATGTCAATCAAATTTGATAAGGAACTACTCTTATTTCTGCATGCACACCAAACCAAAAATGAGCTAAGAAGAATATACATCTTATAAAATAATAAAATAGGTTCAAAATTGGTCGCGATTTGGCCTAACCTCGAACAGCAATCTGAGATATGCACTTTGTAGCCACTGCACAAATGTACTGAGGTAGCATATTTCATGTTAATATCCTTTCATTTCGATGAGTTATCAATCCTGAAATATTCTTGGAGATGGTTTTCTTTTATCTGAGCAAGATCGGTGACCTTACATGACCTGAGGCTGGAACTTACCGATCAGAAGCGAAAACAGATGAGTGAACAGGTACTGGTAATTTTGCGGCGCTGAGCGAACCGTTTTTCTTCACTGTGGAAAGAAACTTTAGGAGGCGTAAAAGACCCCACGAAACGGTGCGGGTAAATATTCAACTATTGGTCACATCGTTGTATCTTTGTCCGTGAACATATTTTACAATATTTATACCAACGTCATTCATACGAGAGCGCTCCCGGACTTCCACATAACCGAGCCTCGCGACGTTGATATATTGTATCTACATTGTATAGAAGTGCGTGCAGCATTTTAATAAAAATATGCAAAACTTCAAAGCAATGTATTGAATGAATTAGAACTTACGTAGAAAATCCTACATTATCCGAAATCGTGTTTGTTTAATCGGCCTAGTCATATGGCCGAAATTTGTATTATTAAACAAGAAGAATGTGCTCTATGTTTTCCCTTTCCGAACCCGCTCAAGGACGAATGAAAAGAATGAGAAACGCAATGAAACATGCGTTAACGAGCGATAATGTAAGGGAAAACTAAATTTAAAAAAGAATAAACAATGGCATGATGCTAGCGTGATTAGCTATCCTTATCAGGCCGCAGCACCATTGATTCACAAGGCACAAGTCTGGCTCACTTGATTGATCACTGGTGGACGTCGGAAGTCCAGTGGTTGAGCTGAACAGCTGGGAAGCTAGAGCTACTTGGCTCGATTCCTTGCGATGGCCGCCCTTCCTGCCAAGGCGAGACGCAGGCGAAGCTATATACCCTTGGCTTGTGCCTCGTAATGCCACACAAGCCTTACTCGTCATTGGGTTAGCATTAGATGTTCAAGAATTGGAAACTGAAAAAGTACTCCTATTCAGATTTCGAGACTATTTTCAAATAATTTTGCAGTGAAACCTGCGGAGCATTTTCCGACGTATCAGAGGTGTGAAATCGTTACGGGATTGGTACAGATTTCTTATTCGTATTACGGCGATTATAAACAGCCAATCTTACACTTGCTGCCAGCTGTTGTCATGGAAACAAAACTTGCAGAGTTCCGACGCATGTTTCTGTTCGGCTTGCCGTGAGAAGACCCGATTCAGCAAATCGGCAGTTGGCCGGGGCGGCGGCAAGGCGTCGTGTCGCCGCGTTCCTCTCGAGCAGGGCCGACTGGGTCAGCAGCACCTGGTGCCGGCCGTCGGCTGCAACAGAGGCACCGCCGTCTGCCTGCCGTCGCGCCCTGTCAGCATCACCTGCCGGCTGTCTCTTCCGCCGCCAGGGCAGCCCGCGCACGCGCCCGACGGGAGCACGTGCAAATGTCGAGACGTGCCACTCGACCAGACGCACACAACAGGCGCCGCAACGGCACTGGCCAGCCTCGTAATTAGGGACTGATTCTCACTGAGAGCTGCAATTACTGCCACGACTTGTGCAATTCCTTTGTCTCGGGAGGAACAGCAAGGTCTTCACGAGAAATGCTCGCTTTGGTGCCAATACACATCGGTTTGAAGGTTGCGTGCGTTGTGCAAGATAACGCAGCAAATGCGTAGAGGTTTCTTGTGACATATGAAACATAAGTTTAATGTTCGAATAGTGGTCCCTACGACACCATATGTGCATGCCAATGAGGTCGTGAGATGATCATAGAGTTAAAACCGAACGAGTTCTCGATCATGTTTGACACCAAAAATGGCTCTTCAATTTGAAATGTCGATCAATAGTTTTCAAGGATAAAAATTAGGGATCGGCTTATCGCTACTCACTCAAGGCGGTTGTATGAAGTTAACAGCCGGGCTCAAGTTCCTGCTTTGGGAGCTACTTCCAGGGACGGTATGGAAGAAGCACATTTCGTGTGCTAAGATCGATATATATATATATATATATATATATATATATATATATATGTATATATATATATATATATGCATATATATGTATATATATGTATATATATATGCATATATACACATACATATACACATATATATATATATATATATATATATATATATATATATATATATATATATATATATATATATATATATATATATGGATGTATGCAGATGCCTAAGATGAGTGTGTGTCGCATCCGGTATCGGTTGGTTATTTCAAAATCTGTGTGCGTGTGGTGCCTTTTCACATGAAGTGTCTTCCGTTGTATCAATCGCCAATGGTTTTACATTTTGGAGAGTTGTGTATCATTCCATGAAGAAGGCAGCTCAGCCGCAACGTTTCAATTAGGAGGGTGTCATACGGTCTTTCAGAAGGAACCAAAATTGTATGAACACTTCAAGTGGATTCGCACTTCCCGTGCTGCGAATTTCGTGATGACGCGTCACTATGTCACATTGGGCGCTTGCCCTCTCTCTCTTAGCATGAAAGATAAAATTAAATATATAATACGACGTCTACACTAAGGATGGCACAGACTGTCATAGACGCGTTGTGTGGAGTGGCTCCTGCCACACGCTGCCATGGTGCCGTGTGGAGCGGCTCCTGCCACACGTTGCCATGGTGCCGTGTGGAGCGGCTCCTGCCACACGCTGCCATGGTGTCGTGTGGAGCGGCTCCTGCCACACACTGTCATGGTGCCATGTGGAGCGGCTCCTGCCACACGCTGCCATGGTGCCGTGTGGAGCGGCTCCTGCCACACGCTGCCATGGTGTCGTGTGGAGCGGCTCCTGCCACACGCTGCCATGGTGTCGTGTGGAGCGGCTCCTGCCACACGCTGCCATGGTGTCGTGTGGAGCGGCTCCTGCCACACGCTGCCATGGTGTCGTGTGGAGCGGCTCCTGCCACACGCTGCCATGGTGTCGTGTGGAGCGGCTCCTGCCACACGCTGCCATGGTGCCGTGTGGAGCGGCTCCTGCCACACACTGTCATGGTGCCATGTGGAGCGGCTCCTGCCACACACTGTCATGGTGCCATGTGGAGCGGCTCCTGCCACACGCTGCCATGGTGTCGTGTGGAGCGGCTCCTGCCACACGCTGCCATGGTGCCGTGTGGAGCGGCTCCTGCCACACGCTGCCATGGTGCCGTGTGGAGCGGCTCCTGCCACACGTTGCCATGGTGCCGTGTGGAGCGGCTCCTGCCACACACTGTCATGGTGCCATGTGGAGCGGCTCCTGCCACACGCTGCCATGGTGCCGTGTGGAGCGGCTCCTGCCACACGCTGCCATGGTGCCGTGTGGAGCGGCTCCTGCCACACGTTGCCATGGTGTCGTGTGGACCGGCTCCGCACACGTTGCCATGGTGTCGTGTGGGCGGCTCCTGCCACACGTTGCCATGGTGCCTGTGGGCGGCTCTACACACGCTGCCATGGTGCCGTGTGGGCGGCTCCTGCCACACGTTGCCATGGTGCCGTGTGGGCGGCTCTCACACGCTGTCTGGTGTCGTGTGGAGCGACTCCTGCCACACGTTGCCATGGTGTCGTGGGCGGCTCCTGCCACACGCTGCCATGGTGCCGTGTGGAGCGGCTCCTGCCACACGCTGCCATGGTGTCGTGTGGAGCGGCTCCTGCCACACGTTGCCATGGTGTCGTGTGGAGCGGCTCCTGCCACACGCTGCCATGGTGTCGTGTGGAGCGGCTCCTGCCACACGCTGTCATGGTGTCGTATGGAGCGGCTCCTGCCACACGCTGCCATGGTGTCGTGTGGAGCGGCTCCTGCCACACGCTGTCATGGTGTCGTGTGGAGCGGCTCCTGCCACACGCTGCCATGGTGTCATGTGGAGCGGCTCCTGCCACACGTTGCCATGGTGTCGTGTGGAGCGGCTCCTGCCACACGCTGCCATGATGCCGTGTGGAGCGGCTCCTGCCACACGCTGCCATGGTGCCGTGTGGAGCGGCTCCTGCCACACGCTGCCATGGTGCCGTGTGGAGCGGCTCCTGCCACACACTGTCATGGTGCCATGTGGAGCGGCTCCTGCCACACGCTGCCATGGTGCCGTGTGGAGCGGCTCCTGCCACACGCTGCCATGGTGCCGTGTGGAGCGGCTCCTGCCACACGTTGCCATGGTGTCGTGTGGAGCGGCTCCTGCCACACGTTGCCATGGTGCCGTGTGGAGCGGCTCCTATGTGAGCGGCTCCTGCCACACGCTGCCATGGTGCCGTGTGGAGCGGCTCCGCCACACGTTGCCATGGTGCGGGGGCCACACGTTGCCATGGTGTCGTGTGGAGTGGCTCCTGCCACACGCTGCCATGGTGCCGTGTGGAGCGGCTCCGTAGGCTGTCTGACTGCTTCAGGAATACCTCGTGCTGTTATGCAAGATTATGGAAACTCTTCGTAGGTAAGCTGAAAGTCTATGAATGGATACCTCGCTCCCCAGTCTGATTTCAAGAATTATTTTCCTCACCCCTATCAACCCCTTGTTATGATGGCCACAGACGCAAGTAAATGATGACAATACAATGACCTGCAATGAGTTTTTCTGCTTGTTCATTTCTCCACCATGTTGAAAGTAGACCGAACGTTTGAGCAGGAATATGCTGTGGCCACTTACCTCTTGTGAGATCAAGAACATATATTTGAAACAGCATTTATGCTAGCAGAGCCAATGGCACCACATCGTTCCATAAAAACTAGTTTGGAAAATTCTGATTCGTTGAATATTTTTCGATGAATTTACAACCGGATTAGACTGACAGCCAATTACACTACATTTCGGGAACTGATTTTTACCGGAAATGAATAGAGCCATTATCATAGCTGAGAATAACACGCTGAGAATGACACGTGAAGAGTGACACGCTGAGAGTGACACGCTGAGAGTGACACGCTGAGAGTGACACGCTGAGAGTGACACACTGAGAGTGACACGCTGAGAGTGACACGCTGAGAGTGACACGCTGAAAGTGACACGCTGATAGTTATAAGCAGATGGCAACACAACAAAGTCTTCGTTTTCACCATTGGTCCATTTTTCAGTATTTGCTTCTCTAAAAATCGAAACGCTTGAGGAGGAAATGTGATGCAAAACTTTATTGAATAATGACATATTTTTATGCTAATTTCACTGGGAACACCCTGGTGTAAAATGTATAAGTTATATACAAAAATACGTGCACACGCATATAATGCAGCACGGCTGTGTCATTCAGCTGCAAGTCAAATGAACCATAAGCAAGAACTTGAGCTGAACTTATGTCACTCTTTTTAATGTTGAGTTCAAATAACAAAGCATGAGAAAATTACCGTAATGGGATAATTATAGATGCATCATGCACAGTGAGCCATGCATTCTTTAGTTGACCTCGTGACCTCTAAGGCAGCATCTCAGGCTCCTGTTACATCACTCTTCGCATCATAATGCATCTGACAAATCAACGAAAGACAACGCACCATTTGTTATTAAATCCCCCCACGTTCCTACCCCTAATAGCAATCGTTCCCTCAATCTTCCTTTCTCATAGGCGTCGTATTGTCAAGATTGCAATACTAAAATGCCAGCCGGTAAATGTAATATTGCTTTGTTCCATAACAATATGACATACAAAATAATTCCTGTAGAAACCCAATTACGTGTCCTTTTTTCAACTATAAATTCACCCCCTCAGGCTAAGGACAATGTATCTACATCATTCTCAAGTATTATTAAGTGTTCAAAATCCCTTACACTGTATATTTATGATTTCCTTTCCCACTTGCATCCTTCAAATTGGCCAGTATTCAAACATTGATATGGTACAATAATATAATGATATTGTGGGTACTTACTTCTTGGAGGCATTATTTTCAATTAAAGAAAATATGCAAACATATTTCCATCAGCCTCCATCCTGGATGAGTCTCCTGTGCGCATCACATATTTGTACGACCAAACTACGCAGAATGAACCAGAAAGAACTTCAATGTAACTTTGAAACGAGTGTGCTGGTGGATGGCGATGTAGCTGTGTATCTGTATGGCAGCCTGACGTTGACTGAGGTGGTGGTGGTGCTGTTGTCAGGCGGTGGTGAGTCTGACGAAGGTGAAGTGCAAGTGTCACGGCGTGTCCGGCTCCTGTACCACCGTCAGCTGTTGGCAGCTGCTGCCCACCTTCAGAGAAGTTGGTGAGTGCCCAGCCGAGCCTGCCTACCAGTACGTCTGATGTGTTTATATCTAAATTGGTGGTACAGTCAGAGCATTTCGTGAGTTTGAGCACAAAACGTTGGGTAAACGTGCAGGTATATTTCGACGAAGTACAGCCTCCGCACTGACTTATTCATGACTTGTTCGTGTGTATTTAAGACAACGCCTAGTTCTCGTTTGTCGCGAGGAAGAGTGGCAGCACCAGGCATCTACTGCTCACAAGTGACATCAAGGTGACGGGATCCAAATATTCGGATGGCCTTACGGGATGAAACCGCTTTGCAATGGATACACGGGAAGTGCTTCCCGTGCATCTATTGCAAAGCGGCTTAAAAAAGGATACTATTCACTGGTCACTGAATAGTTTTCCTAAGCGACGAGAACACCTTCCCCACACCCCCTGATGCCCATCAGCAACAAGCCACTGACAACAGGTGTCGATCGTATTCGTGCCCGCAGGGGATCTCCTGAAGTCGAAGTACGACGGCGCGACAGAGGTGCGCGTGAATCGCCGTGGGCGACTGCGAGCCAAACGCAGAAGATACAAGAAGCCAACGCCCGCTGACCTGGTCTACATCGCCGAAAGCCCCGACTATTGCCGCAGGAACACCACCTTGGGGTCATCCGGTGCGTAGGGCCGCCTCACCCGAGCGTGGTTTCAATATCCGGACCGCGAAGGAACACCACCCTGGGGTCATCTGATGCGTGGGCTTAGCCGAACGTGGATCCAATACCCCCGGGCAGCGAGACGCAAGCCGCGATAATATTCACAGGCTCAGCGTGTAGAAGCGGTTGCAAATCCGAGAGAAATAGTGATCGAGAGTCAGAGAGGAAGATGTACAAAGAGACAGCGAGGCAAATAGTATATTGTACTATATTAGTGCAGGCAAAAGGCACTAAGAATGCTCGGGGAGAAGGCACTGAGAATGCTCGGGGCAATAAATAGGAATGTATCATACAGAAGTGAGGAAGTGATCAGGAAGCTTTACTGTGCATACGTCAGGCCACATTTGGAATACTGCATCCAAGCTTGGTCTCCTAGCTATGAAAAAGATTGTTGGCTTTTGGAGAGAGTACAAAAGAGGGCTACAAAAATGGTTAATGGCATAAACAACCTGGCATATGAGGAAAGATTGAAGAAATTGAATATGTTTTCACTTAGATATAGAAGGCTGAGAGGAGATCTCATCAAGGTCTTTAAATTTGTCAATGGTCTGGAGAGGGGAAACATTAGGGAAAAATTTTAAATAAAAAAAAAAAATAAAATAAAAAGAAAAACAAAATTAAAGTTAACCACGCGAACAAGGTTAGGCAAACTCTCACCAACAGGGTAGTGGAACACTGGAACCGCTGCCGAAAACATCGTCGTGCGCACATTGACATCTTTAAAAACGCATAGACAATTTATAAGAATATAGGGCTTGCTTTTCGTATTACAGGCAGGGCTGATTAACAGTTTTGGTGTGCAACTGGTTCAGTGTACAGAGTGCAACCAAGAAGGGCCCTTGTGGCTCATAGTTCCACTAATATTTTATGTCTTTATGTCTTTATGTCTTTAAAAGCGGCCCTCAGGTGATAGTCATAAAGTGTCCAGATTTAATACGAGCCGCAAGGGCTCATACAGGTTAAGCCTGTAAAGGGAAGATGCCATAACTCTGACAAAAAGACACTCGGCACTCCAACCAACACCACATCCTAAGTCCAGAGAAACCGTCCGCCTACATTCCACACACCCATGAATGCCTATCTACCCTACACATCAAGCACTATTCATTCGATCCCGCGTAGCACATGTGGCTTGAGTGCCCGACCAATATTTTCAGACAACATCCATGCCCGCTTAAAAGGGCCTGCACAGTGCACACCTACTTAGCATAACTCTCATCCACGACTATTTAGAACTCAAAAACACGATTTCGCAGCCTAAAATATTGTCCAACCTACTTTTAAATGCATTAAATGGGGTTCTCTCATAGCATCAGCAGACAGCCTTCTCCACTGATCAACTATACCTTGACTGAAGACCCGATGTCCCGTAACTGTGCTACACTTTGATTTGTCGAGCCTGATTTGATGACCCCTATGCGATAGTCTGAATAGAAGGGCATCTTTCAGATTGACCTGATCTAACTCTTCAACGATTTTATATATTTCAATCATATCACCCCTTAATCCCCTATAATTCAGTGAGTACATATATAATGCGATAAGTATTTTTCATTTTCTAAATTACCTAGTCCATTGATGAGTCTTATAGCTTTGCGCTGCACTCTTTCTAGCATATCTAGATATTTTTATGAGCAGAGATTACATGCTTGTACATAATATTTTAATTGGGTCGCGCATAGACTAAGTGCAGTATGCTCATGACTTCCTTGCTCTTACACATCTCACACCCCTCTAAAGTTTAGCATCTCTTACATCTTCAGAGATGTGGCGAAGTGGTAGCGACTACTTGTGATATTTGTAATGACTACTTGAGGCGGCCGTTGCCACGGCTGTGAGGCGGCCACTGCCACGACTGTGAGGCGGCCGCTGCCACGACTGTGAGGCGGCCACTGCCACGGCTGTGAGGCGGCCACTGCCACGACTGTGAGGCGGCCACTGCCACGACTGTGAGGCGGCCACTGCCACAGCTGTGAGGCGGCCACTGCCACGGCTGTGAGGCGGCCGCTGCCGCGGCTGTGAGGCGGCCGCTGCCACGACTGTGAGGCGGCCGCTGCCACGACTGTGAGGCGGCCACTGCCACGACTGTGAGGCGGCCGCTGCCACGACTGTGAGGCGGCCACTGCCACGACTGTGAGGCGGCCGCTGCCACAACTGTGAGGCGGCCACTGCCACGACTGTGAGGCGGCCGCTGCCACGGCTGTGAGGCGGCCGCTGCCACGGCTTTGAGGCGGCCGCTGCCACGGCTGTGAGGCGGCCACTGCCACGACTGTGAGGCGGCCGCTGCCACGACTGTGAGGCGGCCACTGCCACGGCTGTGAGGCGGCCGCTGCCACGACTGTGAGGCGGCCACTGCCACGACTGTGAGGCGGCCACTGCCACGGCTGTGAGGCGGCCACTGCCACGACTGTGAGGCGGCCGCTGCCACGACTGTGAGGCGGCCGCTGCCACGACTGTGAGGCGGCCGCTGCCGCGGCTGTGAAGCGATCACTGCCACACCTGTAAGGTGGCCAGTGCCGTGGTCAAATTTAATCGGCAATAATGCAAATTGTAGCTATCAGTTGTGCCCGAATTTACATTATTTAGAAAAGGCATTTTCCCCAAAGGACTGCATTTAGAAGTATACCATTGATATTCACCTAGATCATAATTTTATTAAAAGAAGCATATTCCTTAAAGTTTCATTTTCATATGATATCCTAGGTGTGAAGTGCGTTTAGGAAGATCTTACACAAGGGTGATTATGTCTACTGACTACGAGTACGTTACTAGACTGAGCTATATTACTAGACTCTCTAACTATTATGATACTAATATGTCTACTATTACATTGGCTCTGTTACTGGACAGCCTACTGCTATGTTACTGTTAGGTCTACTAGTAGTTTGGTTCTGTTACTAACTTTCTTCCGAGTGTGTTGTTGTACTTCCCTATCACCCCCCAACTGTGGAAGTACGGTATCTGTCGGCAATTAATAATTTTTCGTTGCTTGATTTATAATGTGATGTAAGATGAATGGTAATAACACTTATAAATATGAATCTGTAACTCGAAATATCATCCCTTCTGTATTCGGCGGAAGTTTGCGATGCAGCATACGTAGAATTTCCAATATCGCTCGGGATTTTCACAACTTTGTGATTCAAACTTCAGATTTTGTCATGCTTAGCTACCGTCAAGCGAATCTTGTTTTCCTTCGCCGTCTCTAAGCAACTTTGTTCATCTGCACAATCAATGAAAAAGCAATTTACAGACACTGTTTCTCAGCCTACATGCGAGACTGACGGACTCAATAGTTCGAATGGAAAGTGCGACACTCGACCTTTGGGCTCCAGAATTGACTCAGGACGCCAAGCGACACCTATTTCTCAGGATTAAAAAATCGAAGAAAGGTGAAATGCTGTCAGTTATTTTTAAAGCGTCAGGCAGGAAAATGTTCATACTCGGAAGCGTCGTGCTATCATTTAAATTGTCATGCTAAGGGCAAACCACATCTTCCTCCACCTCACACCACATTGAGTCCGCACCTAATTGGTGACCAACTTCCCATAATTTTATCTCGTCACCAGCCAACAAAAGGTTTTTAGCCTAGCAAGCAGCATCCAGGGATCAGAGTCCTCATCTGGTGCATTTTGTGTATAATGGCCTCTATCTTTCCACCCACATCAATATTACATAACGTATAAGTAAATGCTTCTGAACGTGAAGCATCCCTCCGCCACCATGCTTGGGAGGCCGAGGGCTCATTAATCAATGTCTCGCCGGCTCCGCGACCGATTCAGTCGGAGTTCGTGTGAGTTGTCATGCGGTGCACCTGTGTCGCTGGTACGCCACTAACCGACCTGGCCGCCCTCAGGCACGTCGGGTCGGGTCTGTGACAGGGAGTCGCCGGGAACCAACGGCTGCAGCCTGCTCTGCTGCGGCCGCGGCTACAACACTGAACACATCACCACCATCGCGCGCTGCGAGTGCAAGTTCCAGTGGTGCTGCGAAGTCAGGTGCAAGAAATGCCACAGACGAGAAGTGGTGCACACGTGCAAGTAGCTCGAGTGCACAACGCCGGTGACCGCCGTCCTGCTGACAGGCACCGCGGGCGGTGTTTGTACCCCGGATGGTTGGAAAGACAGTACTATCCGGTACAGGAGACGTGCCACGTAGCCTAGACACAAACGGCGGGCGGTTTGTACCCCCGGATGGTTGGAAAGACAGTACTATCCGGTACAGGCGACATATCGCGTGGTCCGGACACAGTGTTCCACGAAAGTAAAGTGCAGTATTGCTTGCATAGGCGGTAGAGAGGTGCTGTGACAAAGACATGCGACGTTTTGTGGCAGTGGAGCATGCAACATGATGAAAGGCCGCTGCTGACACAGCCGGGGACAATAATGAGCCACTCCTGACACAGCCGGAGACAATAATGAGCCACTCCTGACACAGCCGGAGACAATAATGGGCCACTCCTGACACAGCCGGGGACAACAATGGGCCACTCCCGACACAGCCGGGGACAACAATGGGCCGCTCCCGACACAGCCGGGGACAACAATGGGCCGCTCCCGACACAGCCGGGGACAACAATGGGCCGCTCCCGACACAGCCGGGGACAACAATGGGCCGCTCCCGACACAGCCGGAGGAAACCATGGGCCACTGCTGACACAGCGGGGCCAATAATGGGCCACTCCCGACACAGCCGGGGACAACAATGGGCCGCTCCCGACACAGCCGGAGTAAACCATGGGCCGCTGCTGACACAGCCGGGGACAATAATGAGCCACTCCTGACACAGCCGGGGACAACAATGGGCCACTCCCGACACAGCCGGGGACAACAATGGGCCGCTCCCGACACAGCCGGGGACAACAATAGGCCGCTCCCGACACAGCCGGGGACAATAACGGGCCGCTCCCGACACAGCCGGAGGAAACCATGGGCCAACAATAATGGGCCACTCCCGACACAGCTGGGGGAAACCATGGGCCACTGCTGACACAGCCGGGAAGAACAACGGCGTGTCGCAACACATTAAGTGCTGCAATGCTTCGAGTTGGGTGGCTGCTAAACATTCATTTACTGCAGTGTTTCGGGATTGGTGGCTGCCCAATGTTCATCTACAGCTGCATTTCATATTGGGCGGCTGCCCAATGTTCATCTACTATAGTGTTTTTGGTTAGGTGGCTGCATAATGTTTGCATACTGCAATATTCGGGTTTGGTGGCTGTCCAATGTTCATCTACAGCAGTGTTTCGGATTTGGTGGCTGCCAAATGTTCATCTACTGCAGTGTTTCAGGTTTGATGCCTGCACATTGTTCACCTACACAGTGTTTTTGGTTGGGTGGCTGGCCAATGCTCATTTACTGCAGTGTTTCGGATTTGATGGCTGCCCAATGTGCATCTACTGCAGTGTTTCTGGTTGGATAGCTACACAGTGTTCGTAAACTGCAGTGTTTCGGGTTGGATGTCTGCCCAATGTTCATCTATTGTAGTGTTTCGGGTTGGATAGCTGCCCAATATTCATCTACTGCGGTGTTTTGGGTTGGATAACCGTACAGTGTTCGTAAGTTGCAGTGTTTCGAGTTGTATGGCTGCCAAATGTTCATCTGCTGCAGTGCGAGCCGTTTATCTGTGTCGCGTATTCACCATCAACATGGAAGTGACATACTATTCAAACGCTTAGTCGGTTGCGTTGCTTCCTGGTGTGATAAGCCAATTTAATTGGACACCAGACAAGAAACAATAATATTGTTCAGAGAGCTGACTGCTTCCGCTGACGTAGGTGCGCTTCAAATGGCGCGCAGGTCTATATCGGTTTGACACGACCCGACGCAGAGAAGAGTTTTTTTTTAGCTATCGGGTGAGCTCCGAAGGTGAAGTTGCATTCATAAACTGAATCGTAGATACGATGCATTTTGGAATTATGTTGCACTACTTCATTTCAAATGGTGATGGCATTCCTAGGCTGTTCTGGCCGTCTTTTCCTCCAGAGAAACAAGGAAACAACAGAACAATTAGAGGGGATCGTGTCCCCATGACACCCGCTATTCTACGACCAGGCGCACTTCATTTGGGAATCGCCTACAAGTGACTACAGGGTGCATGAGCGACGCCAGTGTGTGGACGCGTGGGCCTGCATGACCACCGAGCTTAGCAGTCCCACTGAAGGACGCAGCACACGTGTGATCTCTAGCGTACAGATGCCCACCGATATACTACTGGCCACCAGCATGAGATCAGGGTGGAGCAAAGTGTCTGGATGACAACTGACCCTACCTGTGGTAACGACAACGACCCGACTCGCTGCACTGACATGGGTTAACATTAGCGCCGCTCGGAACATTCCCCAAACCCACGGCTCACCTGCGAAACAGTGTGGGCAGCGCCATTAGCCGTTAATATGCATAAAGTGCGTCGTGAACCACCCAATAAACAAACAAACAAACTGACATGGGCTATGACCCGCCATCAACCGGTCGCATTGACCTTAGATTTAGTTCAACGGAACCGCCCACCGTGTTCCAGGTAGCATCCCGTGTCTTGTATGCCGTTTATTGTGCGCCCAATGTAGAACTAGCGTGTGACTTTCCTGAGCGAGCTAACTTGCTATCGCTGATCAAGGAGTTGCGGATGAATACTGTAAAGCATGGTGAGGTCAACGTGAAGTGGCAGTTTCCGTCTGTGTAGCGTGGTGGCCAGAGTACCAGAGTAGCACCGGGACTGGTACAGTGCCGTGTACACCCGGGACTGGTGTAGTACCGTGTCCACCCGGGACTGGTGCAGTACCGTGTCCACCCGGGACTGGTGTAGTACCGTGTCCACCCGAGACTGGTGCAGTACGTGTCCACCCGGGACTGGTACATTACCGTGTCCACCCGGGACTGGTACAGTACCGTGTCCACCCGGGACTGGTGTAGTACCGTGTCCACCCGAGACTGGTGCAGTACGTGTCCACCCGGGACTGGTGCAGTACCGTGTCCACCCGGGACTGGTACAGTGCCGTGTCCACCCGGGACTGGTACAGTACCGTGTCCACCCGGGACTGGTGTAGTACCGTGTCCACCCGGGACTGGTGCAGTACCGTGTCCACCCGGGACTGGTACAGTACCGTGTCCACCCGGGACTGGTGCAGTACCGTGTCCACCCGGGACTGGTGCAGTACGTGTCCACCCGGGACTGGTACAGTACCGTGTCCACCCGGGACTGGTGCAGTACCGTGTCCACCCGGGACTGGTACAGTACCGTGTCCACCCGGGACTGGTGTAGTACCGTGTCCACCCGGGACTGGTACAGTACCGTGTCCACCCGGGACTGGTACAGTGCCGTGTACACCCGGGACTGGTACAGTACCGTGTCCACCCGGGACTGGTACATTACCGTGTCCACCCGGGACTGGTACAGTACCGTGTCCACCCGGGACTGGTACATTACCGTGTCCACCCGGGACTGGTACAGTACCGTGTCCACCCGGGACTGGTGCAGTACGTGTCCACCCGGGACTGGTACAGTACCGTGTCCACCCGGGACTGGTACAGTACCGTGTCCACCCGAGACTGGTGCAGTACCGTGTTTCGCCGGCGAGCTAACAGAGAGCATGAGTTGATGTCGCACCGTCAAATAGCCACGTCATGACTGTAACTTCACACGACCACGTCATGACTGTAACACCACACAACCACGTCATGAGTGTAACGTCACACGACCTCGTCATGAGCGTAACGTCACATGACCACGTCATGAGTGTAACATCACACAATCACGTCATGAGCGTAACGTCACACGACCACGTCATGAGTGCAACGTCACCTGACCACGACATGACTGTAACTTCACACAACCACGTCATGAGTGTAACGCCACTTGACCACGTCATTATTGTAACGTCATACGATCACGTCATTACTGTAACGTCACACGACAACATCATGAGCGCAACGGTCGTGACCACGTCATGAGCGTAACTTGTTTATTGTTTGTTTATTGCTTGGTTCACGACACACTTTATGCACATCCACGGCTGATGGCGCCGCCCACACTGTTTCGCCGGTGGGCCGCGGGATTGAGAAATGTCCTGAGTGGCGCTAGAGTCGTCATGAGTGTAACGTCACACGACCACGTCATGAGCGTAACGTCACACGACCTCGTCATGAGCGTAACGTCACACGACCTCGTCATGAGTGTAACGTCACACGACCACGCCATAAGCGTAACGTCACACGACCTCGTCATGAGTGTAGCGTCGCGCGACCTCGTCATGAGCGTAGCGTCACACGACCACGTCTATGGAATCACCTAACGGAATGGGGTGAAGCGTGTACGACAATCTCTACCCCACTCCATTGAGTGCAAGCTGTAATTGAGTGCAAGCTGTAAGAGCTGAGGTCAGCTGGACAGTTGGGTCCTTTGCACCCAGCAGTCGTTGGGCGGAACTTTCACCGTTTTTCAGCCGTATATTCTGACCGCGGCCGATATATATTAGTACTACACGGATAAATTTGTGGTACAATTTGAGGTCGCACAGTTCTGTCAAACTGGACGAAAATAGTGCCGATCGAATCGTCTCCACGATGCGGATGTAATAGGGGTGTTTAAAATGCACACAAGTGAACGACTAGCGCGTGCCACGAGATTGAATTTTCTAAAAAACCCCATTGTCTTAAAATGGCGTTATATAATTATGTTTCAGCAATGACACGATGCCACTCTCTCGTGAATGGCACCGGCCAAAATGTGATACTTTCCTCCGGGCAATGGGCCCGTTTCGTTGCGATCGCCCGAATGCTACGTTGCCCACGCGCATGAAGGTGGCCAGAGCGCCGGTTCAGTGCCAAGAAAGAGTGCCGGTTGAGTGCCAAGGAAGCTCTATCCGTTGGCCTCAAACGTAATCCGCTCTTATTGACTTGGAATTTTGACAATTTTCAGCGCGCCGGGCTGCCCAAGCGTGATGGCCCAAATGATGGCGCCACAGCTGCCCAACCTATGGTCCGATCGGCACGAAGTCAACACCAATGTGTAGCCCCGACAATGGTGAAGCTCACGAGTAAAAATATTTATATCCCACGTAGCATGTGTACACGGCGGGCGTGTGAAAATCGTAAGCGACGTTTTTCACTGTTTTTGAAAATTGGATCTGGCGCTGGAAAGCGATTGGTTTTAAAGTCACGGCACCGCTTGCATTGCTTGGCTTCATGTGCCGGCTATGCATTTTACATTGACCTCATTCACCTGGCGTCCAAGCGGGGATTGTGAATGCGACGACAGTGGGATGCGTTTGGACGTACAAAATCGGCTCCGTTTTTCATGCTATTAACGACCCTGTAGAACGCCATTTTCGGGTTAAAAGTGGCATGCACTTGCAGCTGCGAGTCTGTTCACGCCCTCGGTACTTTTACAATTTATCCAACTTAAATACCTTAGGTACAATCGTGGACGCCCCGAATCATTACAATCACGCCTTCTCGACCGTCCCAAAACACTCCAGCATGCCACCGCCGGCCGACGGTTTTGCCACCGGAGCTTCAATCGGTCGAAAGTTATACTCTAATGCACGCGCTGCCGCGCCAGCCGCACTGCATTTGGAAGGATTTCATATAGACGGAGGAATTATGAGAAATAAACGTCAGCTGAGGTCAGCTGAAGTCAGCGGTACAGATGGGATTTCACCGCCCAACAGCCGGTAACGATGATATCAGAGGTCAGCTGAGGTCAGCGGCGCAAATGGAACCTTCCTGCCCAACAGCCGGTAACGATGATAGCAGAGGTCAGCTGAGGTCAGCGGTACAGATTAATCCTTATGTTTGCCACGTTTACACTGCTATATGCGATAATGGTAGCACCACTGGCGACACCACTGGTGTTGGTGGCACCAGGCGTCAGTAGTAGCACCACTGGCGACACCACTGGCGACACCACTGGTGTTGGTGGCACCAAGCGTCAGCTGGTGTTGACCACGGCTGGCTGCTGTTGATGCTGACGTCGATGCCGTCGACGCGACTCACCAGAGCCCATCAGACCCGCCAGTCCAGCATCGCGGGGCCAGACACGCACCACCATCGCCACATTTCCCTACTGCCTTATCGTCCCTTTGCAGCAGAAGGGGGTGTTGTTTGTTATCGAGCATTAATGGTGTGTTTGCATGTGAATAAGACGGTATGCGATTGACAAAGTGATATCTTAATTTTTGTGTTGCTTCCTTGCATATGGGCTGTCATTATAGACGGACGGTCCAATCAGTGGGATATTTTTGTGATGTGCATGGTAGTCCACTCAGCGGGAGGTGGCTGTGATGTACATGATAGGAGCCGGGACAGGATACCATACCGCGGCTGCAAATACATATACAGGAATCTAATCCAAGCAAATACAGGAAACCGTCCGTGGCTACAAATACATCGGGAGGCAGAAGCTAACGGCGGCTCACATCGGCAATTAGGTACACATGTGTTCCGTCATATCTCCGTGGCTGACAGAACAGACCTCCATCTCGGCATGCGCTACAAAGGCGCGACCACTCATCAACTGTGGCGATGATCCCCCCACACACCCTCACCTTCCGGACTCCCTCGGCTGGTTTGTGCCCATTCCCATACACATATATACATCCAAGGAGGCGCTGTTGATATATATTCAAGGAAGCCCTTCCTCATCAAAGGAGCCTATGATGAGACAGCAGACAAAACTTCATAGCGAGACTCTGTCAATGAAAAAGAGAATATTTAGTCCGAAGTAAAGGCACCTTTGTTGATCGGTCCTCCTTTGGTTGCACTCATTTCTGGTAGCGCTATACAATTATGACGTTACAAACGTTCGAAGCTAGTTTCAAAGCTTGTTTCGGTTTCAGTTTTCAGTTTCTCAGCTGAAATTTAGTTTTTTTGCTTGACATGCGTGCATGAGCATCATTTATAGAGACGTGGATATGGTTTCAATTTGCATAAAGTGGGTGCCATTCCACATTGCGTGCCATACGGTATCAGAAAGTTGAGAAATCGAAATAATTTCCAAGGTGTCGAAGGTCCGGTGTGTGCATAACGAATGAATGCAATATTGTAGTCGGTGGAGCAAACCTCTTTTTGTTTACAGGCATTGTGATTTCGGTTACTCATATCCTATTTGACTGGTAGTTACCACAAGCAATCCGTCATAACCTGCTCGGACGGTACTTACATTGCTCGCTCATAACTTACACTGCCACATGGCTGTCCTGGACATGTCAATTATAGAACCGTTTTTGCATGCCGTCCGCTTTCCAAATGGTTCAACTAAAGTTGGCAAATTTGCAAGAGAAGCCACACGTAAACGCACACGAGTATAAAATCAACTGAAGCTCATAATCGCGAGAGAGCAATGTTGTAATCAGGGGTGGATCGAGGAATTGCAATGGTGGTCACTTGTCTGGGTGGGCGCCATTTCTTCCGAAGGGCGCTACTGCGAAGGTACCTGGAGGAGCCCCTCTAGCAGAAAAAAAACTTTATGGGGAGAGTGGTGCACTCGGAGTTCCCGGAAGGGCGTCTTTTCTTCTTCTAACCTGCTCCGCTCGGTGCTTACTTAGTGAAATTATGTATACGCGATAAACAGACCTTATATGTACCGAGGTCAGGAAATTCTTGCCGAAACATGCTTCTAACAGCATTAAATTCTCACTTGCAGTGCAAGCATTTGAGAAAACCGCAAAATATCACACTTCAGTTTTTGAGAGAAAAAGTAGTTGCAAGCTTGCTCTATGACCACGGAAGTTGAATCGTAGAGTGCGCGACGGGACTCGCTAGGGGTGTTCGGACTCATGTGCCAGCATAATCGTAATTTATTGCAAAATTTGGTGACTGCCCTGTCCCAGCTTGTCCATTGTGGCAAGGGCAGAAGGGAAGAATAGAGAACGGCCAATTGAACAGGAAAACTTGTGACCCTCACCCAGGACCGATTGTTGCTTGCACCATGCTTTACGTGCTGTTTGCTTGTGTGCATGTTTGCATGGTATTAGTCCTGTCGCAGACCTGATACGAGAAAGCCATGCACATCTGTACGTGTTGTGGTTGAAAGTCGCATACCCATAACATTGCTAATAGAAGCACCCTGGGCACACTTTTTAGCGCATTTTCCACCAGAGTTTTAAGTTCTGCATAGAAGCGAAGCATTCATTAAGTGACCACATATGGCATTTCAGCCGATTTTCGGAATTATCGCGGGCTAGAAAAACGATGGATATGCAAATGTTCACCAATAGGAACAGCGGATCCACAACAGAACATGCACTAAACCTTAAGGTACTCAGAATTACCACTGGTAAATTATCGAGAAGTACAACAAACTTAGAATCAGAATTAAGCAATTAGTAAGCGGATAGAATCCTCTTGGATTTCGAACTTAGCAGCTTCCATGCAGATCCATACCGAAACCTCTCACCCCATCCGCTGAACCATCTTGCTTTGGACCTGCCCCCACCCTCCCCATAAAACTGTCGTTCCTTCTCCTATAGAGTTGCAACAACCTTCCATTGCACCTGGGAAGGCAGAGAAATAGCGCGATCTGTCGGTTGTAGGGCCACTTGTGAACAAAACTTCTGCTATTTTCACTGATTTTCTGTCTTGTACTATCGTTTCTAGGAAATAAGTATTATTTTAAGAGAACGTCGTACATTCCTTTAACGAAATGGATAGAGTGAATGTAGAATGTAAAATCTGGAAATGCAGTGTAGAATTTGGATTTGTGACGCAATAGGAGAGTTGTATGTGACAATGGACATCGAGGCACTAGTATATCTCTGGGCTGTCGATTCGTACGTTCCAGCAATGGCGATATCGTAGCAGTCCACGGAAAACACGGCCAACAACTCGACTACTTGTCGATTGTTCTCCGTTCTGACAACCGTGACAAGCCAGAAGAAGCCCGAGCGGACTTGGTCGGTCCGCTTTGTGGACCATCATCTAACGACGCGATCGCATGCTCGACTGGAATGTCAGCAGCTGCTTGGAACATTGTAATTTTGATACGATTATCTATTGTCGACGTCCTATGATTTGCTGTTTCCAGTAATTATGAGCTGCGAGCGCAGCCTGATGTCTCTATAACGCCATTGGTCAGGGTCGCCGGCAAAGGCGAACTGGAGGAAGGCTATAATCGACGCTGTTGCGGAATGAACACCCAATCTAATTATTGGCATCAGCAAGATATGCTATTGCGATGCATGCACCCCTCCCATTAAACATGCATGAAGGTCAAAGAGAACATTGCAAGATGGGTTGGCTCGGTTTGTCTTGGAGGTTGAGCTACGATATGCAATGATTACACCAATGCTAAAAAGGTATACACACATACCTTATGTATATATACACATATATATTATATATATATTATATTATATATATATATATATATATATATATATATATATATATATATATATATGTGTGTGTGTGTGTGTGTGTGTATGTGTGTGTATACATATGTGTGGATATTGTTTGACAAATAAAAATTATTCGAGGACGGTAAAGTGCTGCAGGATTGATGTGGGTATAAGGTGTGGCTGTTTCTCACGCGCACCAACGGAGGGTCATGGGCTGAATCCGCCCACTTGTCCTATTCTTTATATTATCTCATAAACGACCCGCGATATTGTAATGCAATCTTGTGACTTTGCTAAAAATCGATAAGCACATCCTATGTAACACGAAATCGAAATCCGTTAGTAAATAAGGAAATTGCGGGGTGCCAAATCGACCGATTTTCTCACGTTTCCTTTCTAACTGCGTATCAACGAATAATCTACCAGCCCACCCACACACAAACGCTAGGGCGAACTGTTAAACTATTAGTAATAGTAATATTTGTGGGCAAGACACACATAAATACACCCAGGACAAGATTCATTGCTCCGATCATACCAATGTACATTATACAGACTGATACAGTGGAGTGGACTGCGTTCAGACATTAAATGTACAATGTGGGGTTATTATATTCAACTTATTAATCGATTTCAGGTCATGTTTATGTGTTCTTTCTTTGGGGGTTTAAGGGCGCATCGACTGCAGAGGTCATGCACCGTGTGTTCTTTCTTGATGTTGAAAACAAATGCAATTGTTCATTCGGCTGTTCATTGGCAGTGAGCAACCGTGAATCCCCACCATGCCCCTGTTAAAAATGTGCATTGTGCGGCAGGCCCCCATCAAGTTAACATAAAAATATTGCTTTAACGATCAAAATGCTTAATGCATCGGACTTCCTCTGGGTAAAGCGAAACAACATTTCAGCCAACACTTCGTCCTTTATTGACAGGTCTTCTGGAGGGCAATAGACTAAACGAGACAAAACGCAATATCCAGCTAGCAAGTCAGTCACGTGAGAAAGCCTAAAGGTGGTATGCTGTAAGTGACGGAAGATGCATCCCACGACAGATCGACGAACATTTTTCGAATTTTACGTCCACTAAATTTGCATTTTGACCAAAATTAGTGTACAGGGTAGCCATGTACTCTGAACACGCCTGGATGAGTTTTAGCTCGTTCCGACTAACGGTTTCGAGGATATTCTCCTCCCAAGGTGAGAAGCAGGCGACGTCATATGCCTCAGCTGCTGAGTACGTCGTAAAGCCACAATCCAATCCAACTGCATGTGAAGAGGTCGAAATAAGTATTACTTAATGCCGTGCTACGATCCTCATTTTGTCAGGTATAAAAGTGAGTTAAGGGCACGAATCACAGAAAATTATATTTCTGATAAGAAGCGGAGCAGCCGTCCCGATTGAACCATTGATAGCTCGTCCCTAAACCCCCAGCGAGAGAGATGTGCGTTCAAAGTGACGACTTCGCTAGGTAACATGGCTGCAGGCAATCAGTACGTGCTGTACTGACGTTGTCCACGTTTTGCTCACTCCCTACACAGAGCACATTATCGCACATTAGTGCAATGCACTAAGCAGCGATGCAGCAAGCACAATCGTACGATGGGATAAAACAACGAAATAAACATCAGATGATAACAACTTGCCTTTCCAAGTTCCAACTTACGCATCTGTAGCTCTCCAATGCTCCTCTTTTTGCTTCCTTAACAAGGGTTGAACATTTTATGATCACAATAGTGCCGCAGTTTATTTCCGTGTAGCGGCCCAATTTTACTTCAGGACACCTGGTGGTTACTTACAACACGTAATGAATGCCATCAAGCATGACAACGATGCAGTCTGACTATATTCAACAAAGTTAACATATTAACCAACCAGCAAAGAGTGCAATTATGCTTTTTTCACCTGCAGAGCATCATTCTTATTGACGTAAAGTCGAACACATATTGCAAGCCACTCTTTGCTGTTACAATGCATGTGGGCTGTGCCCTGAAACATCGTTTGCACGACCTTCATGTGACTTAATTATTCACGTTCTTGAAACACTGCGCATATGGACATTCCGCATGGGACACTGTGCTGCACAATGGTACATATATCAGGGAAATGAAAGCAGATGAAACGACGTAGAATTGGCATCGGTAACCAAATCGTTGCAAACGACGTGGATTTCTAAGGTCGCTGAAGTCGAATTTTGAAAGTGAAAATGGAATCTAGGGCCATGGGAAACTTATGAATTGTCAACATATTATCGGATACTCCATAAAAATGAAACTTTCATCGTAGTATTTTTGTGCGATATGCGAAATATGACGTTTTGAGGCCGTTTTCTGTGATTTCTGGTCACTGCAACGCAGAGTAGGGCATCACATCACGTCTGTCAATAAAAGCGGGGAAACTTGGATTTCAGGAAATGGCTTCTTGAGATAGTAAATATAAATTGACATGTGATACTAAGACGGTATTTGAAGCAACTCGTCTTGGCGCTTCGCTTTGGTCCAGGTTTTTTTTAAACTCAGTAAAGGCTTTCTAACGAGTTAATTTCAGAAGTGCATGTGCATTCAGTTATTTGTAGAGCTTTGAATATCGCATATTTCAGGGACTTCTCAACAGGTACAGAGAGTCAGCAGCCCACGGAACATATTTTCTTCGATGGAAAGCCAATTTTGAGTTCAAATATTTTTGCAAAATTAATTTGACATCTTTGTCGACTTTGGCACGTTTTGCTCTTCCAAGCTTCCCAGAGCTATGAATTTTGCTCGCATCAAGTTTTCCTTTGGTATATCCTTTTCATTCTTTTCATTTCTGACGATGATTGTGTTAAAAGAATGAGATATAAAAAAAAATGTTTCAAACATTTTAAGTTGGAAATTTCGCATACAGAGCCATACCTCTGGTAATATGAGAATGCTTTCGTTTTCATGACTCTTTTTCTTCAGATATATATAAATTTGCCACCCTTTTCGCTTCTTATTCATGAGATATCCATCGTCAAACCAGGCCATGTTATTCGACCTAACAATAATGCCGGAGGCTATAGCTAAAAAGTCGTCTGCTGAATGGGGCTGAGATTTGCACAGCCGTATTCAGAGCCAAGGACTACCCTGTAAGCAAATTTTGGTCTCAGTGAAAATTTATGGGGTGAAGTGCATTGGTCAATCTGTTGTGGAAACAGATGAAACATCAACCAGCTGAGAGAAAATGACGATGCAAATGCTGATCATGTAGATGTAGGTGTAGATGATCATCTATACATATTACGGCACGGGTGTCATTTTACATCTTTTAGGTGTAGGCAAACTCACTCCAATTTTGCTTTGAGCCCTCTCGATAAAGACATCCCAGAGCCATCCCAAAACATACTGACAATTGAAAGGCAAACCTAGCCAAAAAGGGAATACTGGACTATTTTGTTAACCCGATTTGTTAACCCGATATTCCACCAGCAGATGATATGAGCAGAACAGGCAAACAGTCTTCATGAAGCTCTGCCCGTGGTTAGACACAGAAACAAGTCCACGAAGATGGACAACATTGCGCGTACAAAAAGTGCTGTACATGTGTATAAACATTATCGAAGTTTGACGACTGCCAAAAATATAACTAATTCCAAGACTCTGTGTTAGCGAAATATGAAGCGAAATTTGTGCTCATTGCTATGGCATTGAGCAACTCAGTGGAATAAGACGATAATGGAACGGTATCAGAATATGGCGTCATTGATCAAGCAATAAGCTGTTACACTATTCTTTCTGTTTTCAGTTCCTCCAAGTTCCAGTAAGGTCCAAAAGAAATTCGCAACAGTGCACAGCCAATGCCAAAGAAAACAACGACTCACTGGCCACATGTAACGTAAATTTCAGCTATGCCAAGCTGCGCCTACATCTGCAGTGCTAACTTGTATACCGATAGGCCAGTGTGGCGGCCTGACGCGGGGAGTCACGCGGGGAACGCGTGACGGGGCGGCACGGGGAGGGGTCGGGCCGGTCACGGGGAGTCACGCGGGGAACGGGGCGGCACGGGGAGTCACGCGGGTAACCCGTGACGGAGCGGCACGGGGAGGGGGTCGGGCCGGTCACGGGGAGTCACGCGTGACGGGGCGGCACGGGGAGGGGGTCGGGCCGGTCACGGGGAGTCACGCATGACGGGGCGGCACGGGCAGTCACGCGGGGAACGGGGCGGCACGGGGAGTCACGCGGGGAACCCGTGACGGAGCGGCACGGGGATGGGGTCGGGCCGGTCACGGGGAGTCACGCGTGACGGGGCGGCACGGGGAGGGGGTCGGGCCGGTCACGGGGAGTCACGCGGGGAACGCGTGACGGGGCGGCACGGGGAGGGGGAGGGCCGGTCGCTGCAACCAACCGGCCGGCAGGATGTTTTACCAGAGAACCTGATCTTGCGGTCACTATGTGGAAAAAATCAACTCTCCCCGATAAACCTACTGAGCTCAGTTAGCCGATTGAGGTTTTAACATGGCAAGGGAGTTGTACTTACCTGCAAAAGTGATCACAATGCATGACTTATATATTTATATATGTCATGTGGCAACATACTATAGTTAAACAAATGATCATCAGATCATGTGTTCAATTATAATGTGCAGTTGGTCGAGGAGAAAAATCCCTGGGAAAATCTCCCAAGTAAGCCGTTGATGGTGGACCGAAAAAGGGGATCAACTGGATGGCCAATAATTTAAAAGGTGAGTGGGAGCAGAGACAGCGAAACCAGGGCAAATCCAGCCGTCAACCTACGATTATCTTATGTCGAACGACGAGGTGTTCTCTATGTCTCCGAATCGTGGTATCCACATCGTGGGTGATGAAGCGGAGGCTAACCGTGATGACGAGGATGTAGAGGAAGTGTGAGAACGACCAGCTAAAATCTATGATCAGCTCAGCACCTGCTCTCAGCCTCGGGCGATTCGGTGCCGGTATATTGTATTATAGTACCGATTCGACCTGTGAGCTATAACTTAGTGATACACTTTGGCATTCCACAGTGTCAGTTTGTAATGCATGTCTTGTGCTGCATGTCTTGTGCTGCATGTCTTGGCCCTGCCCAACAACACGTTCCTCTTGCATTGCGTACCCTGGTCTTCGTCTAAATAATGTTCTGATTGCGCTGCTGTGGGCATGGCATGCGGACCATCCAAGCCCATGGCCACTCAGACTACGGACGGCTCACAGTGTAGCAGCGCAGCGACGTCGCATGCTGTGAACAGCGACACCGTATACTGTGAATAGCAATACCGTATGCTGTGAACAGCGATACCGTATGCTGTGCACAGCGACGCCGCATGCTGTGAACAGCGACACCGTATACTGTGAACAGCGATACCGTATGCTGTGAACAGCGATGTCGTATGCTGTGCACAGCGAGGGCGTATGCTGAAAACAGCGACACCGTATGCTGTGAACAGCGACACCGCATGTTGCGAACAGCGACACTGTATGCTGTGAATAGTGACACATAATGCTGTGAACAGCTACACCATATGCTGTGCACAGCGACACCGTATGCTGTGAACAGCGACACCCTACGCTGTGAACAGCGGCATCGTATGCTGTGAACAGCTACACCGTATGATGTGCACAGGTACACCGCATACTGTGAACAGCGACACCGTATGCTGTGCATGTTACTCCCATGGTCTGATCCCATGTCGCCGAGATAAAGCGAGGCTTACACTCAGAGAAGCCAGCCTACCCACACAAATAACGCTGATCGGTGGTGACGTTTGATGCACCTTTGGAGGGCCCACGTCCCTTCAGTGGTAATGGGCGCTAAATGACCAAACCTGGTCGATGTGCCCTAAAACTCAAATAACCAACCAACCAACCTTCAGTGGTTGATTTTTATCGCCCAATGTGTTGCTGACTTACATGTGTTCCTTTTGGTTTTCTTCCAATGTTGGGCGTCCTCAACTAAAACAAAGTATTTCATTGTTTAAACAAAGTATCTTCTTTCAACTATTTTCATGACACATCGTCCATTCAGCTGGTTGAGAACTCGACTGGGCCTCGAGGGGAATTGTACATATATCATGATAGAACCGACGGATATCTTCGAAAGGACTGGCTTCTCACAGACGTCGGTGATTCCGGGCCGTAGGTCTCGAGAGTAGTGCTTGCCCTGGTAATATCTAAGCACGTGGTTTCAAAGTCTAGATTAGTATGTTGTCTGAAGACGACGGCAGTTATACCGATTTCCACATCAGCAGTCTTGTCCTGGCGGACGCTGTACATTGCTGGTAGTGATCATCTCAGGGCGTGGACGCTCGGGAAATGTGGAGGGGCGGGCCGGCCTTAGCCATCAAATCCATGGCGTACAGGGGAAATAATCGACTACAGTAATTGATTGTGCCATACTTCTTCGGACGTTCGCCCGTGCTCCTGAGTATTCCCATGACATTGACCACCACTTGCTTCTCGTATACTTGAGTTTTCAATAAAGTATCACTCACGCTTCGTTTTGCGTTGGCATTGGGATCAGAAACATGATAGATAGCATTTGCCTGACAGAAGTGGGCGGCCAATAGTGACGGATAAATGCTGGAGGCTAATTTCTTAACACCGCCCAAATAACCATGTTGGTCACAGTATGCATACGTGTGGAAGCCTGGCGAAATTGTTGCAAATAATGCCGAAAGTCAGAAAATGTTCGCACCGTTTCATTTTACTTGCGGTTCTCAGGGTGGACGCAGCACAGCTAAAAGTGCACTTTAAATGGGATACACACCACCCTGAAACATCGCCTGTGCATGTGTGTTGCATGGCATACTTTTGAGGGGCCAATGCCCCCTCAATGCTGGCTTTCCCTTCCCCCACCCAATAATTTCAACTTTTGACATGGGACATTGGGCACCCCGATCATTTTCAGAAACCACCGTCCCTGCACCTGTGCATCATCGTTTGTCGGTCTGGCCGTGTTGTCGGGCTGGCCGTGTTGTCGGGCTGGCCGTGTTGTCGGGCTGGCCGTGTTGTCGGTCTGGCCGTGTTGTCGGTCTGGCCGTGTTGTCGGGCTGGCCGTGTTGTCGGGCTGGCCGTGTTGTCGGGCTGGCCGTGTTGTCGGGCTGGCCGTGTTGTCGGTTGGCTTTGTTGGGCTGGCCGTGTTGTCGGGCTGGCCGTGTTGTCGGGCTGGCCGTGTTGTCGGGCTGGCCGTGTTGTCGGGCTGGCCGTGTTGTCGGGCTGGCCGTGTTGTTGGGCTGGCCGTGTTGTCGGGCTGGCCGTGTTGTCGGGCTGGCCGTGTTGTTGGGCTGGCCGTGTTGTCGGGCTGGCCGTGTTGTCGAGCTGGCCGTGTTGCCATGTGCCTGCGGCATCGGTTTGTCGCTCCCACTAGTGGCGCCGACCACTGCTGGTGCTGGTGTACCGGCGGCGTCTGTTTGTCTCTTCAGTGGCGCCGACCACTGCTGGTGCTGGTGTACCGGCGGCGTCTGTTTGTCTCTTCAGTGGTGCCGACCACTGCTGGTGCTGGTGTACCGGCGGCGTCTGTTTGTCTCTTCAGTGGTGCCGACCACTGCTGGTGCTGGTGTACCGGCGGCGTCTGTTTGTCTCTTCAGTGGTGCCGACCACTGTTGGTGCTGATGTACCGGCGGCGTCTGTTTGTCTCTTCAGTGGTGCTGACCACTGCTGGTGCTGGTGTACCGGCGGGGACTGTCTGTCTCTTCAGTGGTGCTGACCACTGCCGGTGCTAGTGTACCGGCGGCGACTGTTTGTCTCTTCAGTGGTGCTGACCACTGCTGGTGCTGGTGTACCGGCGGCGACTGTTTGTCTCTTCAGTGGTGTCGACCACTGTTGGTGCTGATGTACCGGCGGCGTCTGTTTGTCTCTTCAGTGGTGCTGACCACTGCTGGTGCTGGTGTACCGGCGGCGACTGTTTGTCTCTTCAGTGGTGCCGACCACTGCTGGTGCTAGTGTACCGGCGGCGTCTGTTTGTCTCTGCAGTGGTGCCGACCACTGCTGGTGCTGGTGTACTGGCGGCAATGTTTGAGCTCGCAGCGGGCGCCCCCCCCCTCCCCAGCCCGTCCGGCCAGACATTCAGCATGATACGCTCCGATGTCGGCAGCCAGTAAATACCGCGGCACCAGCTCGGTCCTGTGCCAACATGGCAGCCGACCGGCCACTCGGCAGCGGGAGCCCTCCGAAAGGGTCGGCTCGGGTAGGCCCAGGCCCGCCGGCCTCCCGAGGGTGTGGCACCTGCAGATAAACACGGCACTGACCACTTCTCCACTACACACACGGCTACTCCACCAGCTGACTGGCTGGTCCGACGCAGAGGTTTACGGCTGCAAACGACCACCGCTAACACGTCAGCCGACAGCCTCGCCGCCACCGCTGGCATATCAGCCTACAAACTCGCCGCCGCCGCTGACATGTCAGCCGACAACCTTGCCGCCGTTAAAATGTCAGCCTACAACCTCGCCGCCACCTCCATTAACATGCCGGTAAGCAGCTGCCGCCGCTAGCGTATCAGCACGCTTCTATACTTTATATTTCCAGACGCTGTCCAGGAGCATTAATTACATTGTGTTCTTTTCAGAACCCGCAACATTTCCACATACCATTAATGTAATTTCTCATGCGGGTAATTTTGGCACCGCGTACATATCAACTACTCCACATAACAACTGACAATCAGCTGAGCATACGTCGACCAGAACAGTGTACCGATCGGGGGAGACAAAATAGACTATTCCCCCTCCCCTGAAAGGTGGTGGAATCCCAAAGGATCGCGATATGGCTCAGAAGAAATGTTGCCTGAGTCCTAAAAGATCAAGTGGGGATTTTTGGTCCCAATAATCATGCTGGGACCACAAAAATCGCGTATATACATGTATATAAATATTCCATGAAAATGTACTCCCGACAAAAGCGGTGTGCACTCAGACTCCAAACCTGGAAAGTTTCCCACCCTGTCAAGTGGTGCTCCATTCTCAAGAAAAATACTCAGGAAACCATTGGATTATTGCAGCAAGCTTACAGTGACGAACTGATGTCACAGGCACCGGTGCACCGCTGACTTTCAAAGTGCAGCAGCGGACCTGGAAATCTGCGGGAAAGAGAGAGAGAGAGAGAGAGAGAGAGAGAGAGAGAGAGAGAGAGAGAGAGAGAGAGAGAGAGAGAGAGAGAGAGAGAGAGAGAGAGAGGGAGAGAGAGAGAGAGCTGGTCGTCCTGTTGATGCCTCGGGCGGCAAACATGTGGAAAAGATTCAACTACTATAAGGTGACCATCGAACCACCATCAGACACCTACCTAATGAGTTATCGGACTGAGTGAAGGCATCATGCATCACATTGTGACGGAGAAGTTGAGCATGCGAAATATGACAGCTAAATTTGTGTAGGACCTATCACTGACAATCAGAAATGGGTCAGGATCGGATGTTGTCGAGACATTTTAGGCAAGTTCGAGGTGGACCAAAGCTTCCTTGAGAAAGTGATCACATCGGATGACAGTTGTATCCACCGTTATGGTCATGCGATTGCAAGGATATTGATGCAGTGAGCCCATCCAGCATCACCAAGGCCCAATGTCAGGAAGGTAAAGGAACAATAAGAAGCTGATGTTCATGCTCTTCTTCGACTTCAGAGGCATCATGCACTTGGAGTGGGTCCCCCACCCAGCAGACCGTCGATAAAAGTTCCTATTTATAAGTTATTCGGCGACTTCGAGGGAACGTCGGAAGGAAGTGCCTTGAGCTGTGCGCGTCCGGCAACTGGTTGTTCCACTAGGACAACGCGCCGGCGCACACGTCTGCTGGCGACCGGCTGAATGGCAGATGTAGGGATGAAGATGGCTCCCCACCCTCCCGTCTGGGCAGATCCGACTCCCTGTTAATTCTGGCTGTTCCCGAAGCTGACATCTAAGCTGACGGAGAAGGGATTCCACAACGTTATGGTCATGAAGGAGGAATCGCAGGACGATTTCAAACTCATGCCGAAGAATCACTTCCACGGGTGTTTCCCAGCAGTAGAAGAACCAATTTGGGCCAGTGTGTGGATGAGAGAGGAGAGTACTTTGAGCGCTGTTGGGTGTGTGCTTCTGTGGCACCTGAACAATGCGTTCTTTAAGTATTTCCTCATGACTTTGAGCACACCACGATGCTATTCAATGCTAACCTTTGATCAGAAAATCAACTGCGATCGGAATGCAAACAAAGGAACCGATATTCCATCACAGCCGCCGCGCCTTTCATTTAATGGCATAGACATTGACGGTGAATATACGAAGACCCGTGCCAAGATCTGGTATCAACAGCCAACTAACTTTCATAAAGAATGCGTCAGGAGGTACCCACACCCGAATTCAATTAAATTCCATTAAAATTAGCCGGCATAAATATTATGACAGTTAAAAAGCGCCGTCTTTCCGGTCAAATCCTCACACCCCGTCTCGGGGTGGTGGTGGGGGTGGAGGTTGAAGACCCCCTTTCAAATCCAAGCTAAGCATCGCACGAAAACGAGAGGTGTCACCGGAAAGCGCTCGACGAGTAGGGTCCGGGTCCACCCTCCAAAACAATTCCCCCAAAAGTGACGTCACCACGTGGGCTAGATTTTCACGACTTTTCACGACTTACATTATGTTCTTGACTCTGGGGAGTTCATTTTGGGAGATATAATAAAATATTATTTGGTATGAGAAAAGGACGAAATCGACCATGACTATAGTTTTTTGCCCCCCCCCCCCCACCCCCAATTTTTTTCTTCTTCAAAATTTCAAAATTGTGAGTTTTCAAGTTTTCTTTAATCTTCCTTTCCCAATGGGTAGAGCAGACCCAGAAACGTTGTTGGAAGTCAACTTGCCCTGACAAAAAATGCTTACTTTAGCCAGAATCATCTATTTGAACTGCAATTTGGCAAATACGCAAAATTGATATGTAGTCAAAAACGGAAAAGAGAAATATTCCCACTCGAACGTTTTGTTGCATCCGAAAAGATAAGCATACGCTGAAGGTTTCATTAACATATCTGCATCCGTTAAAGCATGACGACTGGTTGAACTTTTTTGGAGGTGACCTCACTTGACCTTGACTAACTCGGTGACCCTAGATGACCTGACCTAAAAATGTTGAATCAGCATGTCAAATTGATGTGGGAAAAGGTATGCCAAATTTTGGCGCGCTGCCGCGCGCCGTTCGTCCGCCATCTGCGAAAAACCTGAGGGGAGGCGGTTGAAGACCCCCTGAGATACAAGACCATTGGGTAGATACGATCCGACGGGATTGGTGTGTGTGTGTGTGGGGGGGGTGGTAGGGTGTGTTCTCAAATACTGCCTTCGTCCTACATGCTAACTGCACACTCTCCAATTACCGGGGCGGGGTGCAGGGGAGGAAACACAGAAGGTTCAATTTGGCACTCACTGACGTCAATGGTGGTCCCCCACTCAGGTCGTCGGTAGCTCTTGCTAAACTGAGCGTCTAGGATGCCAGAGGTACGGGGTTCGATTCCTCGCGGTGCCTGCCACTTCTGCCCGGGTGAGAGACAGGCAAAACTGTTGGGTCCGCCGTAAAGCCACAACTAGCCCGCCCTCTCCAGCGGCGGGTCCAGGGGAGAGGAAAATTTTCATATCTAGCAGGGAAGGAGAGCCAGCCAACCTCACCCTTCACCTCGCCGTTCTGTCGCCTATGGTGGATACATATGGAGTTGGCGATGTTCCCTGATGGTCTCGAGACCCGTCGCCCCCATATGCTCACTGCGGCCGATCTTCGTGGAGAAACAAACGCACCAACACCATGTCCCGCCCCACAGCCCATGTCGGCCGCATCACTCCACCACACACCAGTCACCATGGGACACATTTTATTACGAAATGTTCGGGCTCAGTTATATCTATAGTACATAGGTCCACGGCGCTCGCCTACTGCCAGGTGGCAGACACTGGGGTGCCGACTGCCGCCCGCCGGCGGGCGCGGTGCCAGACCGCGACACTCCACTCCAGACCACGACAGACCGCTCGGCCGGCAACACAGTACAAACGCAACAATAAGCGCACGTATCACGTGTATAAAATATGCGTATGCGTGTGTCATTGAGTGTGTGACGGGAGACGAGGAGGCGGGAACTTGGAGGAGTGTATGCGCGACCCGTCGACACGGGCCCGCTGACCCATGCTGCTGACTCATGCGACGCATCCATAGAGCACGGCGACATTTATCAAAATGATTTGCGGGCGGCCGCATCGGATATCGGCTCGGACGCTGAAGCGATATGGGCCGGGCGACAACGCATGCACTAGCCCGGACGCTCCCATGCACTGTATGTGTGGAGGGGGAGAGGGGAGGGTCAAGGCATGCACCAACTCGGAAACTCCAAATATGGGGCTTCACACGGTCTAATTCAATCTTGAAACATGGGGAGTTCAAGGGTACAACGACATGGTCATTTTGCATCTCGGGGGTCAACATCGGGGAAGCGACAAGTCAACATTGTGCAAGAGGAACGTCCCCTTTAAAGTACAGAAAACAACACCCCTGCCATATAGATATTCTAAGGAACATAAATATCAGAGATGGAGCCAAGGCTCCAAAGCACACACACTTCCATATTTCGGCCACCATTGAAATGGCAACTCCGGGAAACAACTCCCTCATTCTCAAAGAGGCTAGAGCACTCCGTGTGACGTTACAAGCGATTTACAACAATAGTGTTCATGGTTAAGCTCAATAGACGTTATTGGTACTGACCACCAAGCAGAATTGTAATCCACACCCTTGTAAAAGATAACATCGGTTTGCTAGAATTTGCCTACAACGAAAAAGAGCTATTGCGTTTAAAGTAGCCCATGCTTAATTTCGGTTTACAATTCTCATCTATCTGATCTGATCTATACAGTTAATACGATAGGAGCCATCTTATATGTGGTGGTTTGAGGCTGAGACCACAGCTTGGCTGTTGGGTGGAGACGATGGAGAAGCTCAGCTCGGATACCGAACAATTCAGCCAGACTAGCTCAGTTCGGATATTGAACGTTGAAACCATGGTGGCTCAGTTCGGATACTAACTGACGTATTTCAGCCAATGCGGATGTTGAACGGCGAGGCTAGGGTAGCTCGGCTCGGATATTGACTGGTGAGTCAACCAGTTCGGAATTAGAACGGCGAAGCCAGGTTAGCTTAGTTCGAATATTGGCTGGTGTGTCAGCCAGTTGGGGTATTAAACGGTGGAGGCTAGGGTAGCTCAGTTCAGTTGGTGTAGGTCAGCCAGCTCGGCTAGTGCTGTTGTGTCGCCCACGAACTCGGCCGCTGGCACGACCGAGTGACCTAAATAGTCACACTTGTAAAAGATGAGCCAAAGCGGGAGGCTCCAAAAACAGAAAAATAATGAGCCCAAAACAGAGTAAATGTGTTGCGACTAGTTTTCCCCAGTTGACGACATACCATCTAGTATTGATTTCCTGACCGGTTGTAGAGAAAGTGAGTTTAGACAGCAAACAATTGCTACATTAAAGGGTTTCATGTGAGGTATCGGAAACCATCATTCCCGGTGCAAATTGCACTTTCCCCTCGAGTTCCAGTCACACCGCGGTGTCTGAGGGCGACGAACAGTTCGCCGTCTGCACATGCCCATGCACGTGCGCACCAGTTCGCTACCGCCTACAGAGACGGCCGGGGTGACCTAGTTGCAGGAGAGGCCGGACAACTCCTTCCCAAAGTCAGAGCGGCGAAACACACCACCATTCAAGTGCTGTAGCGACCCGAGCCAAATCAGGCAGATGTAATCACCGATTTTTCCCAGATACACAATGGAGAGCCATTTCAAAAGCCAGCCATGAACTGAAAGACCTATTGTGATGTGTTCGTGAGTAACCACTGAATGGGCGTTAAGAGGGCATCGGCACGACGACATTGCAGCGACGGTGAGAGAGATAGGAGAGAGAGAGCAAGAGCATATCGCTGAACTTGGTTCATACGGCAGGTTCCAACCGATCAGAACCAGGCGAGCCGACAGCACGTCACACCGTACCAGGTGGCGCTGTGGCACACCGTACAAACTGAGAACACCACGGCGGCACGAGACACCGTACCAGGTGGCGCTGTGGCACACGGTACAAACTGAGAACACCACGGCGGCACGAGACACCGTACCAGGTGGCGCTGTGGCACACGGTACAAACTGAGAACACCACGGCGGCACGAGACACCGTACCAGGTGGCGCTGTGGCACACGGTACAAACTGAGAACACCACGGCCCCATTGAACCCCACTCCACCACGGTAAACGTCGGCTGGCAGGCGAGTTGTCAGCAGACGGAGGCCAGAGGAAGAAGACGTCCGGTCGACGCAGACGGGAGGGAAACAGGACGAAGGGCTCTGGTACCTTCCCAAGTCATTATGCGCCCATACAGGACAAAGGGTGGCGGTGCTGGCTTCCCAAGTCATTATGCGCCCATACGGGACGAATGTGGGAAGTGGAAGCGGTGACCGGGCGACGCACTGCGAGCGTCAGGGTCGAGTGGTGGGAGACAGTCAGGACGGGGAGGTACGGTCACCCGTTGGGGAGGGGCGGGGCAGAGGGAGGCCAAGGCCACCGGCTGCGGCGCGCGCAGACGGCGGCGTCCAAATATTGCTCTGCGACACCGGAAACAATCTGCCGTCGACGCACAAGCACACGCTAGCGATGAGTCATGCCACTGTCAAGGGCAGCCGGTGGTGGCCAGTCCTCGGCGGCGGACACTGTCCGCCGGTCCAGCCAGCTCGGACAGAAAAGACCGACAGTTAGTGCCGCCGGACAGTCGGCCGGCGCGGACAGCACCGGACAGGAGCCAACATAAACCGAGTAGAAAAGTAAACAATGCAAAGTGCTGCGACGCAACCGCGCTACTACAGAGGCGTGACACAGTTGCACCACGGGGACTAGTAGAAAAGTACGCACACTACCACATGCTAGTGTTAGCACTGATGTCCCTGTCCGCCTCCGGATAATCTCCACACTACTACCATCAACTGACTAGTTCTTCGTGTCCCCAGGGCACTGCGGCGACACACCCGCCACTCAGGCGGAGGTAGGGATGTACAAGTTCATCGTGTTGGCACCAGGTGTCTCTGGCCACGTGCCGTTCGGAAGCGCCCAATCTCGCTAGTTTCCATTAGCACTTTTAGTACAGTTTGGTGTATCTAGGTCCGTTCCGTAGATCTTGCCCGCCTTCTTGGCCATCTTGCCGAGCATGTCGAGGGAGGTCTTGTGCGCGGAGCGCAGGCTCAGCACCCACTCCTTCAGGCCAATCTCGTCCTGCAACACGATAGAACAGCATCAGAGCGAATAGCTGCCGGATCCAACTATAACGGCGATATGTCCAGTCACCGTCCTCCCGCCTGCCAGGTCCCAGACTCGTGCAACGGTGCAAGCGAGCCGAACAAATCTAACTCAATGCAGACAGCTCTGGTAGCTCTGGTACGACCCTGCAGAACCGGCCTGCAATGGCCACCCTGTCCTACAGTATACTGGAATTAATTTTTTTTCTTGCAGAATGGAGGGAAGCGGGTGAAGTTGTCAAGACCCTGATGATATGAAAACAATTTAGAAGCATGATAGCGAACACGTAATGACAATGGTATTGTCAAATGATATTGATAGATGCACACCGCATATGCCGGCAAGACTGCGACGGCACAGACAGAAGTCGAGTATGGTGACAAAAACAAGTCACTATGCGAGTATGGTGACACAAGGAACAGCTACTATGTAAGTATGGCGGCACAAGGAACAGTTACTATGCAAGCACGGTGACACATGTAACAGCTACTATGCAAGTCTGGTGCCACATGTGACAGCTACTATATAAAAACAAGAACCTTTGGTTCTTTTAAGACGCTTTCAACCACTAAGTTATGTAGCCTCGCCAACCTCTCACACCGATTGGTCGCAGGTGGACACGGTAAATGCTGTCGATTGTGAGATTCGAACCCACAATCTTGATATCAAGAGTCCGACGCTGTAATAGCAGAGCTACCGCGGCCTCGGCCACTATGTAAGCCTGGCGATACATGTGACAGCTGCTATGTAAGTCTGGCGACACATGTGACAGCTACTATATAAGTCTGATGGCACATGTGACAGCTACTACGTAACTCTGGTGACATATGTGGCAGCTGCTATGCAAGACTTATGACACATGTGACAGCTACTATGTAACTCTGGTGACACACGTGACAGCTACTATGTAAGTCTGGTGACACATGTGGCAGCTACTAGGTAAGTCTGGTGACATATGGGACAGCTACTACGTATGTCTGGTAACACATGTGACAGCCACTATGCAAGTCTGATGACACATGTGACAGCTATTTAAGTATGTTGTCACATGGGACAGCTATTATGTAAGCCTGGTGACACATGTGACAGCTACTACGTAAGCCTGTTGACACATGTGCAGATACTATGTACGCCTGGTGACACATGTGACAGCTACTACGTAAGCCTGGCGACACATGTGCAGATACCATGTAAGCCTGATGACACATGTGCGTGCGTGGGTACTTATTATTTTTGTCACGGGGACAAAATGTCAGGGTGGTGTTTTACGGGGGAGATGATAAAAAGAGATTTGTGGCAACAAAAAAAAAACGATTTCAAAGCGACTTGGAGCTTGCCCTCACGCCCGGAGGGTTCCCCAATTCACTTACTATGGCACAATAGCGCCATCTATGCACGTTTTTTGCATCTCAGCTTGTAGCGGACGTACAAAGACGAGACAAGGACCACCGTATCTCATGCTGAGAGCTTTCCATTGATACCAATTTTCATGATCTATGGTCACGTGGTTGCCGTAGAAGGTCAGGTCACATATCTCACTCAACACATGAACACATTCAGAGACCATAAACATGTATCGCAGAACGAAGTCACTGAACACTATTCACTTGGTCTCATTGCGATGTTGTAGACTCTTAGGGGGCACAGTGAGGAATATTTAACCACCGTGACCTGCAAAAGGTAAGTGGTCAGATACCCAAGGTAGTGGAGAATTACCACCTACTTACCCAGCTGAGATGTAATTCTCCACTACTCTGGGTATCTGACCTTTTACAGGTCACGGTGGTTAAATATTCCTCACTGTACCCCGTAAGAGTCCACAACATCGCAATGAGACCAAGTGAATAGTGTTCGGTGACTTACTACTGCGATGCATGTTTATGGTCTCTGAATGACCCCTTCCGGTGTTGAGTGAGCTATGTGACCTGACCTTCGACGGAGATCTAGTGACTCCAGGTCATCAAAATTGGTATCAATCGAAAGCTCTTATCATGAGCAATACGATGGTTTTTGTCTCGTCTGTGTACGCCCACTAGAAGCTGAGATCCCTAAAATACGTGCATAGATGGCGCTAGTGTGCCATGGTAAGTTAATGGGGAACCTTCCAGGCGTGACGGCAAGCTCCAAGTCGCTTTGAAATCGTTTTTTCTTCTTCTACATATCGTTTTATCATCGCCCCCGTAAAACCCCACC
This sequence comes from Imbricaverruca yamaguchii, assembly GCA_034440575.1. Lineage (NCBI taxonomy): Eukaryota > Metazoa > Arthropoda > Thecostraca > Neoverrucidae > Imbricaverruca > Imbricaverruca yamaguchii. The sequence goes on from JAOTOL010001490.1 coordinate 1,025,039, forward strand.
CTGGCATTTTGGATCTCCAATCGACGACACATCCTAATGTGCAGCTACTATGCAAGTCTGGTGACACATGTCACAGATATTATGCAAGTCTGGTGACACAATTAACAGCTACTATGTAAGTCTGGTGACAAATATGGCAGCTACTATGCAAGTCTGGTGACACATGTGGCAGCTGTTACACCAGGCTGTTGTGAAGCTTCAGGGAATCAGTTCACGAAGCGAATTTGTCTGCGTAAGGTCACAGCAAACATTTCATAGGTGTCGTTTTCCACGAACATTTGGGGACTCCAGGGCATTGCTGTCCTGGCAAGCAAGAGTTCGAGTCGTTTCACGGGCTCGCATAGCCCCAGGCCAGTTGGCAACTGGCCGCAGCCGTGTCAGTGCACCGACGACACGTTGAACTCTCGGTCAAAATTCCGCCGCTGAACTTCAATTCGCGGTTTGGGTAGTGGGGCAAGCGTTCAGGCAACGAGGTGTGCTCAGCACAGAACCCCGCTGGACAACAGACCCAGTAGAGACGTGGCCATCATGGGAAAAATTCGATGCGGAAATACAATGGTACTCTTGGTATTAGAAAGTCATAAAGTATTCAGACTTAATAACAGACACCTGTGTCAAGCCTGTGAAAGGAGGATACAAGCCTGTACAAAAGATGCTCAGCACCCCAATCAATACTATATTATAAATTTCAAGGAAACGTTGCACCAACACCCCACACACCTCCCAATATTTATATACCTTCCTATTTAGCCTTATTAACTCGAGCACGCGCAACATACGCATGGTTGAAGCGCCCCATCAATAATTTTCAACTCCATCCATGACTGGTTCAAGGTGCCTGCACCGTATACACGTCCTAGCATAAATCTCACCCCATTCACTATTAACTAGAACTGAAAAACAAGATTCTCCGACAAACAATTGTTCACCATATATTACATACATTCAATAAGGGACACCCCACATGAGCAGGCAGCCTATTCCACTGACCGAAACACCTTACGACTGAAAACCTGCTGTCGCTTAACTGTCCTACACCTTGACTTGCCCAACCGGAATTGAGGACCCCTGTCATACTCTAAATAGAAGAGTATCATTCAGATTAACCTAATCTAACCATTTAACAATTTGATGAATCTCAATCATATCACACCTTAATCTCCTATACATGAATGAGCATATATCTAATGCTACAAGCCTCTACATATTCCAAGTTACATAGTCCACTGATGAGTCTGGTGGATTTGCGCTGCATTCTTTCTAGTACCTCCATATATCTGTCTAAGCAAGGGCACCATGCCTGTGCACAATATTTCAAGGGGGTCACACATAGTCTAAGCAGCTAAGCAGCTAATCAGCAAAGCAGTCTAAGCAGTTTATTTTTCGTGACTTCTCTGCTAATATACCTCACACTACAATTCATATACATAAGTTGAATGCATATGAATATCATTCATATACAACATTACTTATTAAGGAACACAAACTTGACCTAAACTCGAACACATCCTCTTGGCCGATATTATGAAGCGATTAGTGATTAAACATGCATCTACAGTGTGCATAATGTGCAGGTAAAGTATTTTATGACGTCTCCGGAAGCAAAAAGCTTTTGCCCACCAAGACACGACATCAACATATATAATGAATTATGCCAGTGAGAATTTGACCGTTAGTTTGAATTGCCTTTTGTGGCTGACGAGCGGTTGTACCCGAATATACGCCAGGAACAAGTAACTTTCGACTGCCTTTTTTTTCTTCGAATCATCGAAGAAAAGTGATCATAGGATACCCACCTTACAATTAATAATTGCACACATCTGATTGCCCTGTTTCCGTTTGGTACAATTGTTTTTTCTGCTTTAAGATCATTTTAAGTTAACACACTTCATTCCCTTTCCTCTTCAACAACACCCAGTTCCCTACCTCCCATTGTATTTCCGAAAGTCTCGCCTCCAGTTTTAGGTCCTCCCAGTCTAGTTGAATATCACTGGATTGATGACCTCTGTTAGTCACTCCTACCAGCTTGACGTCATCAAGAAATTTTACCACCCTATTCCTGAGCCCTAACTCAATGTCGTTTGTTACTTGTGCTGTTGGGCTAACTCAATATTGTTCACAAAGATGATAGAGAAGTGGCCCTAGAACAGAGTCCTGCGACACTCCATTCACAGCATCCTTCCATTCTGATTTGCATCCATTTAGTGCGCCATTTGTTCCAATTCCCTTGAATATACTTACACCCCATCAATAACTTTTCCATCGATTCCATGCTGCTCTAGTTGATGGATTAGACGCCTATGTCGAACTTGATGAAACATTTTGCTAAAACACAAGTATGCAACATCTATCCTGTACTAATTGTCTACTTGTCTAAGGTGTGGCTTTACAACGCACTCAGCAGCTGAGGGCATGTGTCATGCTTCTCTAGCTATACACATATTATCAAGCATCATCAAGTCAGCCTTCCATATCCGTTACTGGATGTCGGGAGTCGGCGGCACTTGAAAACTCCGTATTTTGTAGCCTAGCCAGTGCATAGAAATACTCCTTACCCTGTTTTACTCAGGTGTTTCAGCACTGGAAAACATGTGCTGGAAAGCATGAACATCCGAAAACATTGGATGTTCAACTCGAAAAATACGCTATGATTTTGTCGCGGGATTCGGCGGGATTCGGCGGGATCGCGGGATTCGGGATTCAAGACAGGCCAATGAACTTGGGTTCGAACACTGGACGCGAAGCCGTTCTTGGGCACAGCGTACAATCCCAATCACACTTTGTACAGAATGGTGCGCCTGCATGGAACAGCGCGGGTAAAGTTTCACATCGGAAATGATGCGTCGTTTGTGTCAAGCCAGGTGCATCAAGTGTATGAGAAAGTGCAGAACACGTTCAATTTTCAGAAAATGAACACGAAATAAGTCAATATATTGTTCACATCGAATCAATATTTATACTGTCCTCATATTCACGCTTTTCAACATCTATATTGTAGTTCCAGACGTCTGAGCTAGAGGCGCGTCGGTCGGCATGGCCGCTTCCATTCCCTATCGCTGGTTCATAAAGCCACCCGAGGATGACTTCACGCCTTTCTAATGACCTATTACATCCATTATACCCATGACATCTTCTTATTTGTCGCTGGCATAATAAATGTACGCAACATTTCAAGCTTTCACCACTCCTTGATACTGCTCAGATCTAAGGACTAAAATTGTATTTACCGAATTATTCACAGTTATTTGGAAATATTTTCATGTCTATTTCCATCTTCAATCGTAACATATCAAGATTTTCATTGGCATCTGACACCAAACTAAAATGAATCTGGCCACATGGTATTGAAAAGCAGTTGGATGTATCTGACTTGTGCATGATCTGACTACGGCAACATAGTGAACTTAATAAACAATTCCACCTTCGTGAGAACGTGACACCTCACACCGGGAGAGTATTCGAGCTATCGAGTCCATTATACTTACATTTTACTTATAGAGCTGGTAAGCCCCACTACTTGGTAGTACTCTAGCACTGGCGGGCACAACTGCGCGGTCCTCGCCGAGCTGTTGAGTCATACTCTTCTACTCACCTAACCGCAATGAACAGCTAGTCGTTAAATGGCATAATCGTGAACTCACCGAGTTGGTGAGCACCACCTTGCCCTCCTTGGTCTTGAAGACGATGCTTTGTTCACCCTTGACATGCTGCAGTTCCGAGGCGATTTCGTCCACCTGGTCCATGAAGATGAGCTCCGGCTTGCTGCCCGACTCCGGGTGCAGTTCCAGTCGGTTGGGGTAGAGCTTGGCGTAGCGCGTCTGCCAGGCAGATGCGAACGGGCCGCCCAGCTTCTTCATGTAGCCATGCAGAATGCAGTCAGACTCTGCCACAGAAAAACACCACTGTAATTACACGGACACGCCACCGCAACAACAAACAAACGCTATGGAACTACAGGCAAACACAACCATAAAAACGGAAAAACTCCACTTATTCACGGGGAGGATAACAATGCTTTTGCCATCGCAGGTAAAGGCTACGCCAATCGCCTGGTTACATTACCAGCAGAACGGAACAATGCCGACAAAACCAGCAGACCAGGCTGAACTGCCTCCAGGACAGATCGACACACTCATAACACAATCACCTCTCAGAACACGATTCAAAATGATGTACAACTTAACTCTGGGTCACTGATTTCGAAAATATTTTTAATCTCACCAGATTCCGAAGTCAAGAGCTATGCCCTGTGGCATTGTCAGGTCAAGGGGAAACATTGGTAACTACGAATCGATATAAAACCATCTTTTCTGCGTATAAATGCAAAATGAAGTATAGATGCACAACCACAATACGATGAGTTCAAATAAGTAACTGTTTTGAAATAATTTTACATTTCACCCAATGACATCGTGGCATAGGCCCAAGGTGAACAAAATTATACATAAAGAAGTATAAAGAAACATATCTTTTTTAACTAAATATATTTTGGGAAATGAAAGCAGGACACTTGCTTGTGCACTTGACACATGCGCAAATAAACTTGTGTGTGTATACCTGCAAAGTATTACGTGAAGCCTAAAGGCGATCCAGTGTTTATATCACCAGTACAATCAAATGCAGATTTATGTATTGAGGCACAAACTTCCTTCAGAAGTAGCCTAGAAACTATTACCATATGGTATGCTATTTTGACATGTCCACGATTATGAATGACACCTTTTCGTGACATTATATGGCCTGAGGTAACAAAAGATTAAGCTCGGGCGTCAAATGATCTAAAATTAAAACTAGCTGTGACTACGGAGCTAGCAGCACCACGATGATCATACAAATTAATGTTCCACAATGTTGCCACCATATCGGATTTCGTATCCGGACGTAAAACGTTTCACCACATCATCGATGCTTTAGCCCAAACAGGTTTGCTCTCTGCCGAAAACACGTACGTGTACTATTCTGAACGTGCCATGTCGCTTGCCGATTCACTCACAAAAAGTATCGTTTTGAGAGGAAGGGTGGAAGGGTGAACCACCGAGCCACTCGACAGTCCGATTATCTCCATACCATAGTCATAAAAACGGAATTTGGGAGGCGCCGATTCACGTCCTCAACTATGCCAGCTTTTAATGCGCTTCCGCAGACCATACGCGACCAACCCAAGTACACTCCAAGGAGCTGGAGAAACGCCTCTCACATCAACGAAACGGCATCTAACTGCATTGCGAATACTGCACATATGCTTGATATCTGTTCTTATTTGTGTGGAACGGCTGATAATTGGCTAAATACGTGTGCCATGAATCCTACCCAGCTATAAATTATCCGTGGAATAGGCTGGAATATACCACTTTATGAACACTCAATCGACAGCATTGTCCAAGAAGTATTGACATCCTGACCCTTGGTGCGTGCTTATGAAGTCCTCGTGTTTCCTTTTTAACAGTATGTTGTTTATAAGCAATATGTTCACGCTCTCGATAAGGAATGGTGATACGCGAACACTTCGCGACGCAATTTCAGGTTAAGATTACCTATGATGCGATACGACATACAGTACCAGTTTGTAGCATAGATATCATTCTGTCGCTCCAGAATATAGCTCTTCCTAAATTATGAATCTGAAAACAAATAATAAAGGCACAGTCATACATACCGAAATAATGTAAGACATCAAAAGCATTTTAAATGACACTAATTCCACGTCAAATTTCGACATCCTGTGCTCATTTTTACCTCACACCTAACGAAAAACCAGTATTTTTAACCATGATCCTACCCTTCTGCATATTGACGTATAGCCTGACACAGGCATACGAAAGTGAATTACCTGAGGATGTGCAATAGATAAATAAACGAATAATAAGCATAATAGTTAACGAGACACTTGGGGTGGACTGGACGTGACGGACACACTGTGGCAATAGCGCATGCAAACTCTCCACCAATGAACATAACTAAAACTATGTGGGCGAAAAATAAGTTGGAACCACGGGAAATTTGGAATGCTTGAGTAGATGTACACACTGCTGTTACTGTGCTACACAATCGCCCATTTGCTTGCTTAGAGAAGAAACATGCTCCGAAGGGTACCAAAATACCGCGGCAAACTCCAGATCAAATAATTTTGCTACAAAGGCAAGATTGAACTAAACAAATGCACGCCACTATATTTATACTCAAACTGGATTGGTGCTTCCACTAGTTCTCCAGTCCTAGCCTACTGCTGTGCACTTTGTTTTAAAATGGCGGATATTAGCGAGACACGTCGCGTGGCTAGCTAGTTGACATGTCCAAATAATTAATGAAGTTCTGCCGAGCTTGTAGTTGGGTACATACCCATCGACTATTGTCACTTCATCAATGTAAGCAACGTGAGTATAAGCAATTATGGGCGAGGATCCTTGAAATAATTATTTCTACTTATGAGCAATAGCCCATGAATAGACATCATTGGGCAAGGTGTAATTCATCCGTAAGTGCAAGTAATTACGAATACGTTTTCATTCAACTAACGGAAACAAATAAATCGAGCTCATCAGTCATGACTCAATTGGGAGGCATACTACATACTCTATAATCACAAAATCAGCACGGAGCTTCATTCCCCAAGATGCGCTTCTTCTCGTTTATGAGGGTGCGGTCTGCTCATATTTCTCCATTACACTATTATGACGTCATATTTCCAACCTTCACTGCAAGTAGCCAATGATGGTCTTTGCCGGGCGTTATTTACAACGATGAATATGATCATCACGCGTGGTTGGTGCTTACTATCCATTGCTAACGGATAATACACGAGATAATGTGGCATATATATATATATATATATATATATATATATATATATCACTTGAAAGCCGTTGTAGGATTTTATCTCGGGAATGTAGAACGAGCTGGCACGATGCTTGTAGATAGGCACTATACCATACATTGGTAATGCCGCTGGTGGCGTGGTGGTTCTCATGTGTTCGAAAGAACGATCGGCGACACAGTTACTTTCGCCGATGCAGTTGAATTTGTATTGTTTGACAATGACAACTCATCCATATGTATGAAATTCTAGCTGATTTCGTGCAACCTAGTATAATACATACTTGCGTTTGTGATGATGAATGGTTATTTACAAAAAAATTGGCCTAAAAACTGCTGTGATTCAGTTATGTCCATGTTCGCCCGGAGTCTGATCACAACTCTCATCAAAAATAATGATTGCAGTACCAGGGTGAAGGAGAAGGGACGAACGTACTCCTTCAAGTTTGTATGAGATATCTTCAAAACTGTTCTAGATATGGCTTTGAATTTGGCGTACATTTCGACAATTGATGGGTGCACCTCATGTCAAATAATGAAGTTCTAGTCTGCTAAGACCTTGGAGCTAGGGCAGGTCAAGGGCCAGGAGCGTAGAATGGGACGTGATCTCGCGATGGGGATTATATTTTCGTTCCTTGGCGTGATAAGTGACACTTTGTATTAGGTGAAAGGCACAATTTTCTGGAAACTGACTTCACAATTTGATCGCAAACGCTTCCTAAACTACAGAAGGTATACCTCTTGAATAATAATGGTCAGGGTGTCCATCGATGCTTTACGGATGTAAAAGCATACGTCAAGCTCCATTTGAAGCATAGATCACAAGGGCCGGCCTAGCATTTGGACAACTTGATGAATGTTGGCTAAAACCACTGCTTCCACCAACTCGGGGCAAAAGATAATAAATCGGATTCAGGGCACTACATAACCATAAATATCATGCCAAGTAAAGAAGACTATCCGATGTGTTTCGGGCAACACAAAACGTTCAATCCGAAACCGTCCGAATTAAGTAAAACTCGACGGCGACTTACGAACTGCAATGCGATCAAGATAACCGTATGTCTTGAATCCGAATATAGGTGGCTTGGAACTACAACTACCCCCCTCCACACACACACACACAATTTACGCAACGATAAAAAACAGCTATGTATTCCGATCGGTACCCAGCTAATATGAATACAGCTGGCAGGCGGTACTATCTGGAACTCCCACGCCAGCCAACCACAGCAGGCGGTACTATCTGAAACTCAGTGAGTTACTTGCTCACTGACACAGGACAGAGCCCAATACTGTGGGACTAACAGGACGCTCTCCAGTCTTCTTGGAGACGACTGAGTGCCTAGGTAACGTGTGCCGCTTCCTTGCAAAGGCAGGTTTTTAAATTATATACCCGGGATAGTGAAGATACCGTGCTAAACTGTACCACTAATGCATACATCTGAGTAGGCAGGACATTTCGTTATGGGCGCTAACTGACCTACCTTAGTCGATGCGCCGCAAAACCACAATCGCCATGATCATGAAACCGCGTGAGCGTCCAGCTCCGTTAGTGAGCCCATATCTTACCCTTCTCGTCAGTGTCGAAGCGCATCTTGTGCTTGGAGCGCTTCTTCTGCTCCAGCCTGTCCGCCTCGGCGTTAACGGTATCGAACACGGTCTCAGCAACTTCGTTCTGCCAGCGCTCAGAAATAACCAGCGGGAAGTTCTTGTACAGGTCCTGATCCTGTTCAGTTAGCTGAAGGGACAAACGAGACGGGTCACCATAGTTCGCCAGCATGTCACAATCTGGTTATCAACACGGCGGTCAGGTCATTGACGGGAGCGGAGCAGGTCACCGTCATCCACAGATCACCAGCAGGTCGCCACCATCCACAGATCATCAACAGGGCGTCGGGAGCTCACCAACAGATCACAAACAGGGCCAGCAGAGCTGGCATCTGGGACAAGGCCAGCAGAGTTGTCATCTGGGACAAACAACGACCGGTGAATGGTTGGTTGTGGGCTTAAGGGCGAGCCAACTACAAGGTCATCTAGCGTCCATGTGACCGATGAATGCAAGTGGATGGGATCAGCAAAGGAGAATCGACCCACCAATGAGGCGCAATGAACCCGGGACAGCAACAGGGCAGGATCACACCACAAGCAAGAAACGAAACGGCAATGCCAATCATCGGACGATGGCTTATTGTCATTCATTGGGTTTGTTTACTAGAACTACACTGAAGCGTCTGAACAGGTCGCAAGCAGGCAAAGACAATCTGGTGAATATGTCAGAATGGCTGGAAACAAGCAGTTCATAAATACACAGCACAATGAGAAAACAAACATTCATTCATGGCATTCAGAGACAAGGCCAAAAACGTCTTCATATTTCCATGTGCATGGCAGTGGCTCGAAGCCGCGTGATCCCACGCCTTCCACAGCGTCTTCCTTTCAGATGACCACTGCGCAGCTGTTACATCAGGTCCAATCATTATTGAAAACTCCATTCGATTGTTCCGTCAATCGTTCCAGATGTCTGCGTGATGTTTGTCGAGGTCATGGAGAAGTGCAATTCATGCTGTTTCTGAACAATGATCTCATTTTGTTTTCAACGCTGTATCACTCGCGCTAAGTTTCGGACGAGTATTCTGTCTTCCAGTCGGTCCCACCGGTTACGCGTATTAATAAATAAGTGAAACAGGCCAACTATAGTCGCAGCCATACGAGTCAGCATTAGAAATAATTTATTAGTAAAATAACAGTCGATGCTGACCATGTTCCGCGAAAATTTGGGGCGACATACGCTGTCATAGAGAGCACGTAGGTACGTGCAGTATCAGTCTTCATGATAAGGATGTCAAGATGTGCAAATACTTGTATGGAGAGGGAGAGATAGTCAGAAACAATTACTGTATCAGGCAATGAGGCAATACAATTAAGAAACCCGAGTAAAAGGCCCCATGCTTAATACTGAAACGGTGCGGAGATGATGCACGGAAATACAAATCAAGAACCATACTAGAGCAGCAGCATACCCGCAGTTTGCACGGGACTCAGAGGGAGGGACCTGGTCTAGCTGCTGCAGTGGTTTCTTTCATGCTATGTTTGCCAGAACTAGCTGATATGCTATCAGAATGCATAAACTATATAAAATGAGACGCGTGCCAGGTAGTGCCTACAATACCACACAATTGTACGGGTGTGCTCGGACCAATGGACATTCGCTTATCCAACCCAAATGCTTTTTGCAAGCGGTTCAGATGTACAACATCATTGCTAGATTAAAGGTGACTTAACCCGCGCCGTTTCTTTGGTCACACCCCCAAACCCAATCTCAGGAAGTGGTTATAACTCCCCCGTCTGACATCCAAATTAAGCTTTGCACGAAAACGAGCCATGTACCATCAGAAAGCCCTCGACGAAGAGTGCACAAATTTTTTTACGTTATCACTGTGAAGACCAAAAATATCGGCCCTTGAGACAAATCGACCGTTGAAAAACATTACATGTCAACGAATTAGGGTAGTTTGGATAGCCATATGCAACTTTGGCACTTTTTAGGCTTCGAAAACACGAAATAAAGCGTACAATAACAATGTCCACATATGATTAACCCACATTGCGCATCTCATGACTTGACCTTAGGCAACTTGGCGAAGGTCAAATTGGCCAAGGTGATACATGCTGATAGCATAATTCTTGAATCACAGCATGCATGCCGACGAGGTGCAGGTTAGCCTACCGATAGTACAGCAGAACGCCACAAGATGCTGTCACAGTCTACTTCCATCTTCAACAGGAACTCTATTTCAACTATATTCGGCACCGTTCCTCATAAGAGACAAGGATGCTATCCGAACTGCAAAAGGAAGGCTTAGATGTGAGTACATGTTTCGACTGCTGAACATGCTTTTGCATTACGCTTGGGAGTAGGGAAGATTTATTTGCTAAACACTACCGAAGGGCACCATGTCCCCATGAGCACATACTAATAATGATGACAGAGATATAGGACGTCAACGTTAAACTTAGCTGTCACTTCAACCATAAAATGTCAATCGTATTAACCCGCGCCGTCTCGGGGAGGGGGGTCTTCAAGCGCCCCCTCAGGTTTTTTTTCGCGGGTAGTAAAAGAACGGCGCGCCGTAGCGCACCGAATATTTACATACCTTTTCCCATTTTCCCATCAATTTGGCATATTGTGCCAAACTTTTGAAGTCAGGTCATCTAGGGTCAACGAGTTAGTCGTGGTTAAGTGAGGTCACCTCCAAAAAAGTTAAACCAGTCGTCACGCTTTAACGGACATATATTTTAATGAAACGTCCAGCGTTTTCTCATACTTAGATACACAACAAAACGTACGAGAGAACTTTTTCGTTTTTTCCCGTTTTTGATTACTTATTAGCTTTGCATATTTGCCTATTAGAGTTCAAATAGAAGATTCTGGCTAAAGTAAGCAATTTTTAATGAGTGTAAAATGACTTCGAACAACGTTTTTCGGACCGCTCTACCCATTAGAAAAGGACAATTAAAGAAAACTTGAACTTAGTTTTGAAATCAATAAAAAATCTGGGTGGCCAAAAATGTATGCCCGTGATCGATTTCGCTGTCCTTTTCGGATTCCAAACAATTTTTCGGTTTTTCAAATATCCCCAAAATGAACACAGATGAACACATCTGTTAATCTTCATCCTCAGCATCCTGGACCGTTGGACCAGAGTCCACTCCCCACCCTTGATTGATCTGGGAGGGGCCTCAGATGGGCGAGCGGGGAATCCACTCGTGGCCGGTGGAACCTCGATCGCCTCGTCGTATTGGATTGGCTTCCTGTTTCTCAGGCGACGACAGAGACATTCGCAAAGACCGCAAAAGGGTCATGAGCTGAGCTACTAGCTCGGAGGCCATGTCGGGCTGTGTGTATGTGTGGCCAGCGAGATGTTTAGTGCGAGTCTGTTGTGTGGTTGTAAAGTTCGGTTGCGCCATTGCTGCATATGATATCCTTGGGTGGGCTGCCTCATATAACTCACGTGCCTCCCGAAATGTGATCTTTTTGGAAAATTTGATCGCGACTATCTCCTCTTTTAGAAAAATCGGACAAGACCGGTCATACGCAGTGTGAGTTTTTGGTTGGGGCCATAGTTAGAGCACTTTGGGCATTCCGCTTCGCATTTTTCCCTGATATGCTCTGTTGCACCACATCTTCCACACGTCTCGCGATTTCTGCAGTGCTGTGACGTGTGGCCAGAACGTGAGCATCTGAAGCATCGCATTGGGTTGGGGACAAATACACGAACTTTTACGCGAACGTATCCGATAAAGATGAACTCAAGAAGGTCCGTTGTATGGAGTTAATATGCAGTTGTCAGTTCTTTGGGTTTCATGTCCTTTCCTGATCGTGATTCTTCTTGCCTCTACCACATCCCACTCTGCCAATCCATCCACAATGTCAGCGTCCGACACATCTCTCAGGTCATAGCAGCTGATCACGCCTTTAGATATTTTTTTGTATTATGGGGAAAGACCTTGGTATTTACGGTGACCGTTCGCCTGCTGCTTTCATCTCGTATAGTATACTTTAGTTCCGTTGTTTCCATCGCTCTCCTTGCGTCATCTGTAGATTTAAATTCAACCTCTAGGCCACCGTCTCTAAGTTTTTGGCACCTCAATATCTCCCCCATCCTGTCGCACGCTTCTTTTCGTTGGAATAGTGTAAGCGAGGTCAAACTTTTGCCTTCTTCTGCCGACTTGATGATGAGAATACGAGGTGCGGGAAGATGAAAATTTCTGCTGGTCTGTCCCCTCCTAGAGGGAACAGGCGAGTTGTTTCTTGGGTTTTTGGTCGCCATGTAGTATGTTTATGTCTCGGCTCCGCGGACGTCCCACCACACTGGGACCCTACTAGGGGGACGCCTGTGTCCCGATAATGGGAGGACGCCAGACGTCCGCGGAGCTATACGGGCAGGCGACGCCTTCACCCGGCCGGGAGAGAGATACCCACCACCCAGACCGGGATCTAGCACCGCCCACCCCTTGACCCCGGCCGGCCGGGCCGGTGGGCACTGGGAAGAGTTCCAGACCCCCGGCCCGAGGCGACCAGCCACTTGGCTCGTGTGAGGCCCCACGGGCCCGCCCGCCCCTCCGGGATATCAGGACCAAAGAGGTGTGTTGGTCCCCCGTCACAACTAGCACCGTGCGACGGGGGACCTCAACCTCCAGGACTCCATCAACCTCGGGGAACGGGCAGAGGGGGCGCGGCTATCCCGATAAAACTGAGTTTGTGGGCAGGACCGGGGAAGTTTCCCTGCCTGCTCATAGCTGGGTTAGTTGGTGTTGCAGGGCCAGGTGAAGGACATGGATTGGGATGAGATGGGCATTGGAATGGGAGCGTGTGGATGGAAGGACGAGTGAGGCACTCTTCGTCTGACCTCTCCCCGGCTTCCTGGTGGTCTGGCCGCCGGATCCTGGAGGCACGCAATCCCAGCACCACGTAAAGGTGATGCCTCGTCGGGGGAGATAAAAACATGATGTAAGTTGTGAAATACTAGGCCCCCTTCCCTAGTGACGTCACTTTTCGGGGAAATGTTTTTGGGGGGTGTTGTTGGACCCTACTCATCGAACGTTTTCCGATGACACCTCCTTCGTTTCCGTGCGACGCTTAGTTTGTATTTTAGACGGGGTTCCTATTAGCCCCCGAGACGGGGTGTGGGGATCTTACCGTAGAGACGACGTTAAGTAAGGGTTAAGGTTTAAGAAACAATTGGACGACCATTGCCAGTATGACATATTTGTTTTCATTGACTTTGTCTGCATGGCGATATTTGCTTTCGTTGTCAGAATGACAATATTTGTTTCCATTGCCATTACCGGTATGACGATGTTTGTTTTCATTATCATTGCCAGCATGACGTTTATTCTTTGTCTATGCTTATTCTCATACTGGCTTCGCTTGATGACATTGTAAGAGTGCCGGATACTATGGCTAAACCAGAACCATATCCTATATCTGGATCCTATCCCATCTTTGGATATTTTATCCCGTACAACCTAGTAAAATCTCGTCTTTCTTTCCCTACACCCCTGTCAAAATAGCAGCAATGATCTTGTCAAGATCATTGCTGTCAAGATCTTGTCAAGTGAAGAACTGAGACAACCATCCACACTTACAATGTCATAGGTGGCCGCGCAAGTGCTACAAAGACTTATTGCGTACAAAAGGTGACAAGCGCTCACAGGACGGGTACGGGCCAGCCTCTGCCTGTCTCCATGGCTTAGTCGCATGTCGTCAGACGGTTGTTGCTGCCATTGCCCAATCAATACTGCTGTGATCTCTTACCCGTCGTCGGGAGAATGCTTTATCGATACCGTAATACATCATCCGCCGCAGGTGTATCATGTCCATCTTTAACCACTTCTGTGGCGGTCGCACGTCCGCCGTTTTGTAGATCCGACGGAGCACAACAGCACCGCACCACGACGTGGGACGACGGCACCAACATACCTTGATGCCCTTGGTGTCCTCCTCGTCAAACGAGCCGATATCGAAGGCGTCGGCGGCGTTGACCTCGCCTCTGGGCGGCACTAGCGGCGGTGGGTATCGCTGCAGGTACACCTGCTGCCAGTCCAGGTCGCGGAAGAAAGGGTGCTCCTTCAGCTCGTCAGATCTGCACCGTCAGAGTAGCTGGCTGTAAAGCGCGGCCGCGTGGCAAGCACCGGTCCCGGGACCAGCCATAGGAACAGCCACAGGACCAACCATAGGATCAGTCACAGAAGAAGAAAAGGCTGCGGTATCACAGACTACCGCACGCTGCAGGACCACACAAGAGACGTGCACATGAGAGATGTGCACATAAGAGATGTGCACACAAGAGAGGTGCACACAAGAGAGGTGCACACAAGGTTGGTGCAGACAAGATAGGTGCATACAAGATAGGTGCATACAAGATAGGTGCATACAAGGCAGGTACACACAAGATACAGGCGCACAAGATACATGTACACAAGGCAGGCGCACAAGATGCATGTACACAAGAGACATGCACATAAGGCAGGTGCACACAAAAGACTCGAGATATGCATGTGTACATAGACATTAGCCACGTGGTAAGAACTGCACTGAACACCTGTAACACTCTTCAAGCATTTGCTAGTTACGATGCTGTTGCTTTTTATGGAATACAAGATCGCTACAAAGGTTCTTTTCCGGATTACGTCACAAGGGACAGAACATTCATGTCACGCACCGCTTCACCCACACAGAGCGCTAGATTGGGGCCAGCTGGAATCTCCCATGGTAGATTGCTAGTGGTTTGGACGGTACGGCGGCTGCTGCAGATTCCTCACCCCCTTCCGAGGCAGCCGAGCCTCTTGTCGACGTCTCGCTGCAGCAGACCCTCTAGCAGCGCGCGCAGCTCCCCCGAGAACGTCTCCGGTAGCTCCACGTTCATCGTCAGCGTCATCCGGTCAATCTCATGCTTGTCCTAGAACAGCAAAGAACTAGTCATTATGATGCTATTTGACGGTCATTGCCAAATGTTATGTAATTATATTGTTGCAAACATGGTAAACTTTATGGCATAAGATAGTAGGTCGGCTAATCTCGTAGCTGTCCCGCAACATACATGGAGTGAATCACGTGACACGCAACAGTCACCGCGTGAATAGCAGACCAACATTGTAACAAACAACCCGCCAAAGTCGCGTTGGCAATTCAAGTCATCGGGTTAATCTCAAACTTGTTCTGTAAGAACCATCCGGTCAATCTTGTTCTTTCCCTGCAAGTCATGCTGTCAAACCAGTCCGGTAACTGCCATCCAATGAACCGCGTGGTGGTTTTTGGTTTGACAACACCTCGACTGTTGCTTCATGCAGGGTCGCCATTCGCTCACGCCGATTGGTTGCGGGCGAAGAATAGCGACATGTTACACTCGAACATCCAATGTACCTCGTGCTTGTCGCGGACAACTATCTAATTGCGTTTGCCTTCGATGCGGCGCAGCAGGCAACTGATCAACCTCCCGTCTGACCCACAACTGCGCGGCCGATCTCGCCGATAAATCAGCCATCACCAGCTGTCTGGTCTCGCCAGCTGATCAGGCCGCTCCAGCAGCGTTCGATTCGCATCCATCACTCCGGACGCCACCAATAGCAATCCGTCCGACAACCATGGCCCCGCACGGCGCGATCTCAGACCCACAGACGCACTAGGTCGTCGACAAAGCGGACACGATGAAGCCAAACATGCCGCTGCTACGAAAAACCCTTACAGCTGCCACATCTCGTACCCGATGACTTCTGACAACCAGTGTCATAAACCGAAAAGTCCACACTTACTGCACGGAATATCGGAAACAGCCCACCCTTACTGCACGGGTTATCAGGAACACCCACACATATTGCACCAAGCGAGCGTCTGACACGCACTTCGCCAGAGCGGCAGGAGCCATAGTCACAGTAGCCATGATGTATTCGTGATGGTCCAGTTGGCGTCAGACGACCCAGCCATCACGAGATATATGCTCGTGATGGTCCTAACAGCTTGATGCCGGCCATGGCTGTTGGACAATCGTCAACAGTGGCCGATCCCACGACGCTCATAGACACCTGACCAGAACCATCCTACAGTGGGCACCAACAGGGAACCGTCCTTCAGCGGGCACCAACCGGAAACCATCCTACAACGAGCACCAACAGGGAACCGTCCTTCAGCGGACACCAACCGGAAACCATCCTACAGCGAGCACCAACAGGGAACCGTCCTTCAGCGGACACCAACCGTAAACCATCCTACAGCGAGCACCAACAGGAAACCACCCTACAGCGAGTACCAACCGGGAACCATCCTACAGCAAGCACCAACCGAAAACCATCCTACAGCGAGCACCAACAGAAAACCATCCTACAGTGAGCACCAACAGGGAACCGTCCTTCAGCGGGCACCAACCGGAAACCATCCTACAGCGAGCACCAACCGAAAACCATCCTACAGCGAGCACCAACCGAAAACCATCCTACAGCGAGCACCAACCGGAAACCATCCTCCAGCGAGCACCAACTGGAAACCATCTTACAGCGGGAACCATCCCACAGCGAGCACTCGCGAACTGACACTCGCATGCCGCCGCTGCCATCTCCTGAAACTGCCGCTGCACTCCAGAGACTCAGCAAATCCAGCAGTAAATTCGGCCCCAGTCTGACATCGGCTGCTACAGTCTGCCATCGCTGCTACAGTCTGCCAATGGCGGCCCAAGTCTGCCATTGGAGGCCCCAGTCCGCCATTGGCGACCCCGGTCTGCCATTGGAGGCCCCAGTCTGCCAATGGCGATCCCGGTCTGCCATTGTAGGCCCCACTCTGCCATTGGGGCCCACGTTCTACTATTGGAGGCCACAGTGTTGGTTGGTTGGCTATTGGTTTTACGACACATCGACCGTTAAGTCATGTAGCGTCGCCAATCTACCACGCCGATTGGTCGCGGGCGAAGAGCAACGACAGGTGAGACTCGAACCCACAAACACTCGATTTTGAGACGGGCAAGTTCCCCTATATTATTTATCCCAGAGACCACAGTGTACTATTGGCAGTCACAATCTACTATTGGTGGCCACAGTCTGCCATTGGCGGCTATAGCTGGGCTGGAAAATCGCACCACCACAAACGTGGCCACAAGAAACGCTGAGCCACGCTGATGTGGCCGCAGGAAGCCACGGCCACGCCTGGCTGACAGGAAGATAACGGAGGACGCCGCTGATGGGTCACAGGAAGCCACAGGTAAGCCCGACCGACAGCCACATAACGGAGGACGGCGCTGATGTGGCGGAAGAAGACAGGTGCCCGACCGGCAGCACATGGGGCGGCGCCAGGAAGCCACAGGTAAGCCCGACCGGCAGCCACATAACGGAGGGCGGCGCTGATGTGGCCGCAGGAGCAGGTAAGCCCGACCGGCAGCCACATAACGGAGGACGGCGCTGATGGGTCACAGGAAGCCACAGGTAAGCCCGACCGACAGCCACATAACGGAGGGCGGCGCTGATGGGTCACAGGAAGCCACAGGTAAGCCCGACCGACAGCCACATAACGGAGGGCGGCGCTGATGGGTCACAGGAAGCCACAGGTAAGCCCGACCGGCAGCCACATAACGGAGGGCGGCGCTGATGTGGCCGCAGGAAGCCACAGGTAAGCCCGACCGACAGCCACATAACGGAGGGCGGCGCTGATGTGGCCGCAGGAAGCCACAGGTAAGCCCGACCGACAGCCACATAACGGAGGGCGGCGCTGATGGGTCACAGGAAGCCACAGGTAAGCCCGACCGGCAGCCACATAACGGAGGGCGGCGCTGATGGGTCACAGGAAGCCACAGGTAAGCCCGACCGACAGCCACATAACGGAGGGCGGCGCTGATGGGTCACAGGAAGCCACAGGTAAGCCCGACCGGCAGCCACATAACGGAGGGCGGCGCTGATGTGGCCGCAGGAAGCCACAGGTAAGCCCGACCGACAGCCACATAACGGAGGGCGGCGCTGATGTGGCCGCAGGAAGCCACAGGTAAGCCCGACCGACAGCCACATAACGGTGGACCCAATTTGGCACCAATCGTCTATCGCAGTTCCCAAGCCGTCGTCCATTGTCATGGCAAAGCCTAAATTGCGATGTCCTGTGCCTGTGAAAGAGCAGTAGTCCCCTAACTAGCCCCCAACTTCTCAGTAGCTGAGCGAGAAACATCGGAAGAATACTGCTTGGTGAACGCGAAAGGAGATATTCCGGAGTACAAACAGCCAGGGGCAATCTAACTTCGTGGCAGCTCCTAACTAGGCAACAAAACACGACGTAACTCATGCTAACTTTTCCTCCCTGCAACATTTGGTGCGGGCTAAAACCCCCGGGTGGCGATTCACATCATACGCCTGCCTCTGCTGAAGACACTTACGACGTGACGGCACTCGGCGGACGACCAGACCGTCACCTGTTTGGAGGACCGTCACCCCCATGGGCCCAGCGAGTGCATGACTACGGCAGTAATCAGGTCATCACGGACTGCATTGAGCCAGGATTGCTCGCGGCGCCTCTCACCAACACTCCTCTCGCGAATCGTGAAGCAGAGGGAACCACTTCATAGTTCCTCTTGCTTGCACGTTTCTGCATATGAAGATCTGCTCCCTAGATCCATACGTACGGGGATAAACCCCTATCAAGAGCATATTCCCACCGCGTCATTGGTAGAATGGACCCGCGGCTATACACTAGAATGCGTCAGAATTGCAATGCTAAAATAATGGTGTATCGCTGGGTCGACACGAATAGAGTAGATTGTTGAAATTCGTCAAAGAAGCAATGTCCCTTGCAGTGCTTTGAAGTCTTTCTAGCTATATTCTGACCAATAACGTATTTGCTGAACTTTGCGTTTGCTTCGAAACATATATAATATAGGGAAGCCTACATTAGCATCATATATCATCTCATATCGATGGTAACAATGACAATGCCATCAACTGGCATTGTATAGCACATCACTTGATCATCCCTTTAACTGGAATTGTTCTACAAGATGTTCGTGTATCACGATCCGTAACTGTGAGTACGACCATGATACGCTTACACGATATACTGTTAGAAATGAGGCATGGATACTTCATCAGCACACATCAAGAAGCACGACGCCGATAATTTTTTTGAGAATGATGTCGATTTGGCGTTCAGAAGTGGCTAGTTGTCTATTTTGGCTTTGGGGCGCATCGACTTAATTGGCCATGTAGAAATTCAGAAAATGGCATATCTCATGCTATTTCATGAATACGCTATTACTGAGTCACCGTCATATTATGTATTACATAACGGGATTAGTCACATGCGCAGTAGCTCAAAAGCATGGGACGCAATTGTTGTTGCAACTTGAGAAGCCTAGCTTACGCATTGCGGACAGGTTGGATACAGCAGAGTTAATTGGAGCAATTATACCTTAGAAGGCAGACTAACTTAGCAGGGAGCACCCGCAACCTGTTCTTCGTTACCATTCGTGGTCCTTTGTACCCTTGAAACAAATCCACTTATATACCGCATTCCACTTCGTCAGGCAGTGGTCGGCTACTTTGCACCTTGATCATGTTTGTTTGCGGTCGGCTACTTTGTTCCCGCAGTCAGCTAATGAAGTCATGTCGGCTGCTGAACACCGCCACGGAGACGGCGCCTGTCGTGTCAGTTGGGCCTCACTTTCAACAGGCAATACCTGGTCTGCCGAGGGCGCCGCGCTCCTCTCTATACACCATTGGGCTCAGTTGTCACAGCTCAGTTGGCTAGGTCGATGCACCTATTCGTCTATTTAGTGTTCAGTGCAGGGCCGGCCGAGTAATTTGTCTGCCCAGTGGTCGCGTCATGTAATTTGGTAAAATTGCCCACGGTATGGCTTTTCATATTTCATATCAATCGGATCGTCGTCAATACACGTCAATGCACGCAGGCTCCGGCTGCACGAATTGATACATCTAGCACTGCGGCGCTGCAACGGCTCTGGTACTGCCATATGGGAAGTACCGCGCGATCCCATCCCGGAACACTCCAAGTGACGGTTCTCACGTGTCGGACGGAGGCAGGCGGTTCCACGTGGCGGTGGCCCGGTAAGGCAAGGTCCTCTGAGTGGATACCAGCCCATATATGGAGAGGTGTAGGCTGCCAGCCAGTAACGCATGCGCTTCAAGCTGATATACTTCAGCCTGCCTACGGAACAATGAGCAGATCGCAGGCTGAGAGGTCGCGATGGCTCTGTTAGCAGGATTCTTGAGCGCAAGTGTGTGGGTTCGAATTCCGCAGCCGGCGGAATTGCCGAGTCCACCCGCGACCAATCGGGGCGAGAGGTTGGCGACGCCATATGACCTAGCAGTTAATTGCGTCGTAAAGGAAGCCAAGGGGACCGCCGTGGGCCGAAGGCTGATTCAATGTGAAACGCGTACACATCCACGGCGTCGACCTCTGAAACATGATCGATAAGAGCCCATCGTTGCCAGCAACGGAGTGACTTGCGGACTGCGCCCCCTGCCCCCCCCCCCACCAACGAGCAGCGAAATAATGGATGATTTTTTTTTATTTTGTGTGGAAACGCGGCGGCGGCACTCCACATAGACAGGGAGTAACGGAGATGTGGAGAGACATGGTCTTGGACTTGAATTTTCTTGGTGAAGCGATGCCTAAAGCTATACAGCGAAGTCAGATTCCCGTTCCATTTCTTCACCACTTTCGCTATGTGCTTCCAGGAGATTGTACGATCGATGATGGCGGCAGAAATTTTGATGTTTAAGGAACTGCAAATTTCGGTCCCAGAAACATCAAAGAGTAGACTTTGATCGTTTCTGGCGGAATGCTTGGCTCCCAGCAACACCAATTCCGTTTTTGCTCAGTTGATTTTCGATGAGCCATCCGAAATTTCGTCTGAAGTTAGGGTGTATGCCCTTCGACCCGGAGCTTAAACGCTCTGAGATTTTGTTATTCAGAAAGCGCGTGCTCCAATTGAGTGTAGTCAGCATACGAGCGCCACCACCTAAGTGTCGTCAGCATATGAGCACCATCAGCTGAGTGTCGGCAGCGTATGAGCACCACCAGCTGAATGTCGTCAGCGTATGAGCACCACCACATGAGCGTCGTCTGCGTATGAGTACCACCAGCTGAGTGTCGTCAGCGTATGAGCACCACCAGCTGAATGTCGTCAGCGTATGAGCACCACCAGCTGAGTGTCGTCAGCGTATGAGCACCACCACATGAGCGTCGTCAGCGTATGATCACCACCAGCTTAATGTCATCCAAGTATGAGCACCATCAGCTGAGTGTCGTCAGCATATGAGCACCACCAGCTGAATGTCATCAGTGTGTGAGCAGCACTAGCTGAGTGTCGGCAGCGTATGAGCACCATCAGCTGAATGTCGGCAGCGTATGAGCACCATCAGCTGAGTGTAGTCAGCGTATGAGCACCATCAGCTGAGTGTCGTCAACGTATGAGCACCACCAGCTGAATGTCATCAGTGTATGAGCACCATCAGCTGAATGTCGTCGGCGTATGAGCACCACCAGCTGAATGTCATCAACGTATGAGATGATGTGGCCAAATGCAACCAAAAGTGGAAAGTCATTTACGAAGGAGAGATAGCCGGGCCGAGAATCTATCCTTGTGGGAAGCCACGGATGACCGGGAAAATTTTCGTGCAGCCACGGGCCGCTTGACTCCGCCCAACGAGGTAGCAGTTGAGCCACGGGCAGTCAGTCGCTCCAGGTCAGTTTAGTTCTGAGGACGCTGTGATCGATGCTGTCGATGCCTTGGATAAGTCGATAGCCTCCAGCGACGCAAATTCCCCATTGTAGATGTTGCGATACAGCCACTGGACATCATCGACCACCGCATCCCCCGTGGAGCGGTGGGGCCGGAAGCCATATTGCGCAAGGCTAATCACACGGTGTTTGTGCAGATACGTAGAGTTGGCCACGTACGATCTTTTCAAATGTTCTGGATACGACGGATAACAGCGATTGCCCTATTGTTACTGGACACGACGGGATCTCCAGACTTTAGCATCGGCACGATAAAGGCTGCCTCCCAGGCGCTTGGAAACATACCGGAGTGTCACAGACCTCCACCTTCGACTCCTATATTCTCACTGTCGCATCACACGACACGCCGCTGAGCCACCCCAGGCGGCTCGGGTCACATGGCCCGGCGGCGGCCCAACAACAGACACCAAAGTCTGACACTTTCCCCTCTCATCCAAATTGCGAGGGCAATCGCAAATTGAACACAAAAAAAACGGGTTTCAGCTCAGTATATTCACCGCGTTTGAAGCAAATAACGCTGAACAGTTATCATGGCCCACCTATGTCGCCGTATCAAGTAAGTACCATGTATCTTCTGTACAAACGTCAAGTCTGGCACTGAACAAGTGATACCCGCGGCCGCAATGCGCAACAATACTCGTACCTTGCACTGAAAACGTGAAACGTGTCACACAATTACACATCACGGTCGCGCACAACTTTTACATTTTTCACATGGGTGCGTCGAAGTTTTCCACCTTTTTCAACAAAATCTAAGTGCCGTCGACCTCGTAGGGCGACTACAACATAAGGTCCTATCCAAGGATAATCCAATTTGGATCGAGCGGAAAAGTTCCTGTACAACAACCTGGCACGGACTTTGATCGCTGGCTCTGCAACTCTGTGCCGTCTGTCGTACTGCTGTTTGTATCGGCCAGCGCTCTGGGCGCGCTGCCGCTGCGCCTAATGAAACACATTGGGCAGGAGACGGAGCTTCTCGTGAACATAATCGTGCGAGTATTGGTTCCTGGGGGCAGCTGTTAGTTTCGACAATGGGGTGTGGGGGTAGCGGAGAAAATAAATGAAGAATGGAGAAAAACCGGTCGAATCGGATACTTCATTGTTCAACGAGAAAACTATACCGGGTAGCTTCTGCACCCAGTCAGTGCCCCTGGAGTCTGACATCGCCCGTAGGCGGCGTTTAATGTCTAAGTGTTTTCTTTCGACCTTGCCAACGGCTTCGTGGTGATACCCCACGCTCGCCCGCGTCTGAACACTGAAATGCTCGCAAAGCGCCGTGACCTGGGCATTTTTCACGAGGTATGAGCCCGCACCGCTCTCGGGGTTTTCTGGGGCACCATAGGTAAAAAAAGTGGGCGCTTAACACTTCGACGACTTCTGCGTTACCTGTGTCAAGCGGGTAGCAAGAGAGAAACCCTGAAAATTTGTCAACCCACGTAAGCACCAGTGACCTATTCGTGACCTGACTTCTTGGCATATTTACAATGTCAATTACGAGCGTCTCGTTAGGCCAGTTTGTCGGCTGAGGCAGCAGGGGAGCATTGCGGATACGAGTACTTTTTCTCTGTTCGCATCTTTCGCAGGAATGGACGTAGTATTCGCATCCTGCCTTTATGTCCGGGTACCAAGCGTGCTGACTGATCAGCTCGTACATTTTATCAGGGCCACCATGGGCGTGGTGTGTGGTGTCGTGTTGAGCATAAAACAGCTCATATCGTTTTGCCAAGGGCCAGACCACCTGCTCGGGGTCCGCCGACCCTGCCGGCGTTCGGCGCACAATCCCGTCTCTTAGTTTGAAATGTTCCGACGGCTCACGTTTCAGACAGGGAGGGGCGAAACGTGGACACTTTCCATGATTCAAGCCATGTGCTATGGCTCTACAATTCCTGTCGTACCGCTGGTACCAGCGCAGGGTATCTGGCTTGAGAGGAACCAGTGAAACAGCGGAAACCTCCCGAGCCCCCTCGCTAGCGACTTCACAACCGTTAAACTTCGGTGTCGAATTTGTATGTACAGATTCCGGGTACAAATCCGTCCCCCGTACCGGGGTAGCATCGGCGCGTCGGCCGTGCCTCGTCCGTGCACCGTTGCTGAGTTTCGCCACCAGGGTCAGGGGCGGCGCGACCGTCCGCACGCTCTGTAGTCGGCGGATCCGACTGACCCGCGCCCGGTCACACCGGTCCGCTGTCGCCGGACGTGTCAGGGACTGTCTGCTGTCCCCGTGCCGTATCACAACCATGTGATGGTTCGTCGGCCGACCTGGCCGCATCGCTGATCTCCTGTTCCTGGTCCGTGTGCATGCGAGACAGCATATCTGCGTGCTGTATTTAGCTAGCCTTTCGGTGCTCGGTATTATACCTGAACTGGCTGATGAAGGCTCGCCATCTCACCAGCCTCGGGTTCATCTGATCGCGATTCTGTAGGATTTGCAATGTGCTTCTACATTCACAGACCCACGTGAATTCCACATCGGCTAGGTACTTGTAGAATTTCTTCAGGCCTTGCAAAAAGCTGTACAGCTCCAGTTCATAGATCGTTCATTTGCGCTGCGCTTTACTGTATCTGTTGCCGCTGTAGGCTATGACACGCTCAGCACCGTCCTGCATTTGACTCAAAATTTGACCGCCCCCACTGCTGCTAATGTCAGTGTAGAGGATGAACGGGCAATCTCTACGTGGATAGCTCAGCACCCGGCTGCTGATCACCTCCGCCTTCAGAGCGGCGAAACTGGCATCCAGGTCGTCGCTCCAGTAGTACTTTTCTGAGTTGCAGAGTCTGACCAGAGGCTCTGCGACGGTGCTGAAGGAGGGGACGAACTTTCGGTACCAGGATAAAAACCCTATGATCCTTTTAGCCTCCCGGATGGTTCTGGGCGGGGACAGGTTTTCTACAATTTCGATACGGTCGGTATCTATTGTAACGGCATGAGGGGTGATGCGGTGGCCGAGGTACGTTAGCTCGGTTTGGAAGAGCTTGCGTTTACTAGGCGAAACCTTTATCCCCGCTTCACTCAGCCTCTGGAACACTGTGTGGAGAAGCTGGAAGTGCTCATCAGCACTGTTCGATACAAATAGGATGTCGTCGGCGTATACTCGCACTTGCGGGAGGTCGCCAAGTATTTCCCTCATGGCTACATGGAGAAAATGCGATGACTGCGAGCATCCCATGGGCATACGGGCAGGGTAGTATGTTTTTCCGAGCGTGTGGAAAGCACATATCTTGCTCGATTCCTTAGTTAGACGCAGGTTCCAAAATGCATGTTTGATATCTAGCGAAGACGCAACCTTCCACCCGCCCAGGGAGAAAATAAAGTCGTCTATGCTGGGGAACACAAATGCTTTCGGTAACAGCAGCTTTTTCAGTGCGCGTATGTCCTGGGTGTTTCTAAATTCGCCGGATTCCCTAGCCAAGATAATCAAAGGCGAATTCCACGGCGAGGGAGGGTCTTCCTCGACGACGCCACAGCTCTGCAACTCGTCCAGCTGCGCCTGCAGTTGAGGTTCACGCGCCCAGGGGATCGGGTAGGGTCTGGTGAACACTGATCGCGCTCCTGGCTGCAGCTCGAAATCGACTGCTTCGTCGCGGTACATACCGATATCCGCGTAACCTCGCGAAAACGCCTCGGGGAAAGAAGCGACTAGGTCAGCCAGCATGTCTCGCTGTGGGCCAGAGATAGGCTCCTCCACCTCGAAACTGGCAAGAGTCTCGTCAGTCGTCAGGCCAAACAAATTACCGTCGTCAGCTGACACGGCGTTTACCTGGGCCTTTGCGTCACAGTCACACGTCACAATGGCGAGCCTGGACTGGGGTTGGGTTTATACGGCTGAATGTTCTCAACGCGTTCGGCGTACCCTATCACGCTGCGCCTATGCAGCGTCACGGTGTGATCAAAACGATTACGCACGTACATCGGAATCTCCGTCTGCGAGAAAGGTTTCAACAGAGAATCGCAAATATCGAGATTATTGGAACTCTGGCCGATCAACGAATATTCAGACTCGCATAGAAGTTTCTGATCAACCTTTATAGCCAGGCAAACAGCCGTATGTGGCGGGACAGAGACAGTTTTTTATTCTCAGCCTTAGCTTAACCTCGTGCGTCGGAGAACAATCAATCACGGCCTTGTGTGCCGATAAAAAGTACCATCACAAGACAGCCTCGTGAATCAAATCTTCTACGACAAACTCACTTTCAAGTTCCCAGTGATCTTCCCCGGACAACGCAACCTTAAGTTTACACGTGCACATAGCTTTCAAAGCATGCCCAGAGGCGGAAACAAGACGGGCAGGCGGCTTCAATGTCGAGTTCGGAGCAATGATGCCAAAAACACGGCTGTCAAGCATACTCAGTTGGCTACCACTGTCTATTAAGGCATCACTTACCGCAAATCCATTGATTGCAAACCGAGCTATGGGAATGTTCACCAACCTTCCGCCAGCCTGCCCCTTGTCCGTTTGAGCAGTGCCTTTGGAGGTGGCCGAAGCCGCGACAAGCCCAGCACCGGATGGCCTGCCGTCCACTCGTCTGTCGGTCCGGACTGCGCGATTGGCCGCGGTCGGCTGTTCTCAGCTCGGGCCGGCCGGCCGTGCCCGCATCGCTCTCCCGCACCCGTGTCGGCACCGGTGAGCCGCCACGCTGCTCCCGGCCTCTGCTGGCCTCCCATGCTCTACCCCCAGCATCAGCCGCGCTGGCAGCGCCACTCCGAGGCGCAGCCGGAGAACTACGGCGCCAGCGCTCCCGTCCTGCGCCGTGCGCACCTGCGCCGGCCGCTCTGCCCGCGGCCCTGGTGCAGTCTCCGTCCGTGGTACGGCGCCACGGAGGAGATGAAGATCTCTGTGGCGTTCGGATTGGGTGTGGAGACTCAGCAGAGATCCCAGCATACTCTGCCCAGGTGACTGTGTGCTCACGTTCGTTGACGGATGACGCTATGCCGCAGAGTTCGGCCAGTCGTTCCTCCCGAGTTAACTCCTTGACTGCAGACTCGAAAGTAGACGCCCCTTGACGCGAAAGGAGGCACTTTTCCTCCGCCGATAAGCCGACCAAGAAGTGCCCTCTTAGTCAGCTTATCGGCGGACTAAGAGAGCTGCTTGGTATGATGGATGACAAATCTTCTTGACATACAAAAATTCGGGACAGGCTTGGCGCACTAGTTTCTTGATGAGAAGTGGTCCAGTACAGACATGTCGCCTTTCGTTACTGTCGATAGTTGATTAGCGGCCAATTCCGGTTGCTCGGACCCGAATGCTGTGCTGAGCAACGCGGCTACTTTACTCTCATCATCGGCATTTTCAACGAGTTCAAGGGCCAGCCCACGGCATCTCGTCAGCATAATGCCATTCAGTTTGTCGGTCGAAATGCCACCCAGCTCTACCAAACGCTGACACCGCTTGATAAATAACTCAGGCGAGCTCGAGCCGTCAAAAATCGGGAAGTCGGACAACGAAACGCTCAATGAGGTCATATTTACGCCCGCAATTATACTTCAGGTCTTGAAAGTAGAAAACCGTCGTGAACAATATAACACAGAGAATGTTAACCCTCACAAACCACGGGGTTTCGTACCGACCGCTGCCACCATGTCACGACCTTCACCTTCACCTACTGTATTCTCACTGTCGCATCACACGACACGCCGCTGAGCCACCCCCGGCGGCCCGGGCCACGTGACCCGGTCACGTGGCCCGGCGCATCAGCGCACGTGCCGAGGCAGCCCGGCGGCGGCCCAACAACAGACACCAAAGTCTGACACGGAGAAGAGTGAAAAGATTACCAGCTGTATCCATAGCGGTCCTACCACCGCAAAGCAACGCTGGACCGCCTGTATCTAAACACCGTCCAGTTCCTCAGCACGGGAGTTGCTCACGCAACGGACACCCGGCGATAGTTCTGGCAGCATCAGCGTGTGGAGCCGAATGCAGTCGAGCACACGACGGGCGGTCTGAGGTGCGGCTGCCAGCGTCAGCTCTGTAGGTCGGCTGCCAGCGTCAGTTCTGGAGGTTAGCTGCCAGCGTCAGCCGCTATGTGTGCAATGACAGTCGCGAAGTACTCATTGAAGTCACCTGCTTTCTTCGTTTTGTTGCAACCAGCTGGAGATCTTTAAGCGGTCATGACGGCGTTCATTGTGAAATGTTTGAAGCCTGGCCAGAATTAACTACGCTGCCATGCCGTCAGCTAGCCACAGATAAGCTCACGTCTCGCCACGACTACCAGGCTCTTCACGACATTACAGAGCCGCTCAAAGTCGACGTGAGACTCAGATGTCTCAGGCTGAGCCAGACGTCGCGAGCGTCGTCACACCATACGATCAGCAACAAAACAATCACTTAGCCGACTTGTGTCTGCCTGAGACACGGCGGAATCGAAATATCACACTCTTTTGTCGTACTTTCGGGACACAGTGTCATCAGATCGGACAGAGTGGGGCGAGTCAGTGGGGATGTCGCCATTATTTTGCGAAAAGAAATACAGTGGGAGAGACTGGCAATGCCGGAGAGCGCGCCTCTCGAGACGCTGTAGCTCTCGGCGATGAGGCCCGGCTGGCAACCAGTCACCCCCGGAGTTGTCTCTACCACCCACCATCTAGTCGTGTCATCGCCAGCCTTGACCCAATGCAGAAGCAGCAAACTGCGAACAAGCCCGTCTACCTCATGGACCATGTCAACTCACCACTTCAGCTCGGGACGTCAGGCGGCACCCGACGTTACTTGAGGAAATGAACATACCCCAGCCCGTGGGCCAGCCGACTCTCCTCAGGACAATAGCTGGAACGGCGCTGGATCCATTACCAGCATTTGCAACGACCTGCTCACTGTCAACATCCTCGCAGTGCAAGGAAGAGGTAATAGCTTTGGCGAGTGATGCCGTAATATTGTAATTTTGAATCGGATTTTGAGATGCTGGCAGAATCGAAATTCAAAACATCGAATAGCAGTGGTGCATCAAAGAGGGGCAAAGAGGGAAATGCCCACTCTCACTTGAGAGGTGGTGGCCTCTCAAGAAATCGCGCCGGGGCTTCACAGAATTGCGCGGGGCTGCCTAAAATCACTATTGGACCCATACAAAATCACACCTGAGTCCAAAAATCGCACCGGAATCCGAAAAAAAATGAAATCTGGAGAAATAAAAAGATACGGGAAAGAAAAATCAGACTATGAACCCACCCCCAATCTTGCCCAAACTTCCCTGAAGACGGATCGTATCTCGAAATGAATGTGCCGGTACTCCTAAGAATCAGGCCGGACCCCCCAACAATCGCGCAAATGACCCCGAAAACGAAGTCGGGTACCGAAATAAGCGTACCGGATGCATTTGTGGACGACAACTTCGATAAATCACGCTAAGGACTAAAAACAAAGATGGTGCGGGCGACATAAGATCACACCAGAATCCACAAAAAATACCTTGGGGCTTCACTAAAAACCGTTGATCTGCAGTCATCCATGTGGTCGGCCGCGAAGTATGTCCCGGTGTCAATCGTAAGATGGTGTGTTCCGAGCAGCTCTAAATCTGCAGGGGAGATGACCCTCGCTTGCGCCAGCTTCCATTACCAGCTGTGGCTGGGTGTTCCAGCTCGTGGATGCAACACTCGCACCCAGGTACATGTTCACATGCTGAGTGTCCAACACATGTGCATCGTCATACCAGCCGTGGCGGATCGACCGCTGCACCGGGCTCTGTCAACAGCACCCTGTTAGCTACATACCGGGAGTGTTCTTTGTCCCCATAAGTGTTGTTTCAGTTATTAGTGATAATGGTAAATTATGGGGTTCGTGCCGGAGTGTTGTGCAAAATATACCACTGTGACAGCCCCAGCGAGGAAACGAACGCTTTTCCCTGGACGCAATGCAATGCGTGGTCTGGGAACGTGTCACAGCATTCGATGGCTGCAGTCTGCACAGAAATAAACACATAATGCAATAGAATATGTTGATGCTACCCTTTTATGTTTTTCACGTGCGGATGTACTTGGTACTGGGTTTGAGCAGCGTGCTCCTTTCCCACCAATGCACTGCGTTTTAGCACACTGCGCAGCTGTTGCATAGCTTTCAATCATGTGTGAAAGCTCCGTGTTAATGTTGTATTCCCAAAGGCCCCGGTAGCTCAGTTGGTTAGAGCGCTGGCCTGCACTGGTCTCCCCTGTACTGGCAACACAGGGTTCGAGCCGCTTCGCGCGCTGGCATTTAGCCCCCGGCCGAGAGTGTCAGTTGGCAGCTGGCCCAATAAGGTCGGGGACCAGCTACCGGACGGCCGTGTCGGTGCATTGGCGGCACGTTAAACTTTCGGTCTAAATTCTGCCGTTGAACTGAAGTTCATGGGTGGGGCCAGGGTTCACGCAACAAGCTCTGCTTAGCAATAGAACTCTGGTTCCTCAAGCCACCCGAACAACAATTCGGATTACTTTTTTTTTTATAATAAAAAAAGGCGAAGCCAAGGGGCCACCCCTCCCTTAGCAACCAAAAATGTGCCATATAAAACAAAAGGAATTTATATTTTCACTATTAAACAGCAAATATCCTCGACACTCTCCAAGCTCCGAAAGAGTTATACGCTCCATTACACTTTTTTGTTTGTTTGGCTCCCCTTAGAAAATCCTGGGTGCGCCACTGATCCGTATACAAGATGTTATTTCAATAGCATTGCACGTCAAACTTACCATAACCCAAGCCTCAAATTCGGGGCTGAAGGATGGCACTTGCAGTTGCTTCCTGGGTAGACAAGAATGTTTTGACATGCGCTCGTGACGTCACGATTCGTCGCCTGATTGGTTGAAAATTGCTCAGTATGCTGCCATATTCATTCAATGTCAAACTACCCCAATCATAACCAAGGACGAGGCGACGTCATGAAAATGGCCAGTGTCGGCGAAAACCTGTCAACTCTAACTGGACTATCGCTTCTGAGCCATGTCGACGTCATCATAAAAAAATGGCGGCCGTGATGGAAGTCCCCTTTTGTCCGCCCACATGTGAAGATTACCGGTTACCGGCTTGCAGATTTGCATGTGGCTCCAGGGGCGGTTCGCCCTCTAAGGCACTTAAGGCAGTGCCTCACCTCAGTAGAGCTGAAATATTTTTCTGATGTCATTTTCGTAGATAGCAATGCTCTTATCCATTGGAAAATCACGAAATTAAAAAGTTGGCATGAAACGTTCATTGGTGATTCATAATTATCCTGAAAATTTAATTTAACATTTACATATTCAGTTTCAAACAGCTTTATCATTAATCTGAAATGCGTATGAGTGAGGCCAGCCTTAATCCAAATGTCGTCATGTTATGCGCTTTCGTTTCATACGAAGCGTAGAGTATAAAAAAGAAAAAAGGAGCTCCGCAAAATGAGCTAAAACGTTTCTGCGGAGTGCATTGCACCGTTAGAGGAAATTGTTTGCAAGTTGACTTTCGGGCTACATAGGAACATGCTTCGCACAAAAAGTTCCCATTGATTCATGAAATTAAGGAACCGTGCAACACTGTGGGGTTGGTAAAAGTTTCCTACCTGCATAGATGGGTAGGAGAGGTGAGAAATTCTGCTGAAATAAAAGCGTTCAGGAACGGTGGGCTAAGGCTGGGGTTTGATGTGGTCCTTCTCAGCTATCCCCCCCTAACAGCCTCCTTTGCAGCATAATTGGTCTATGGTATACAATGTATGCAAAACTAGAAACATTTGATGCCAAATTCGAGGGGTACGAAACTTGTGCAATATATTAAAGCAACTCTCAGAATTTTCCTTCGCACCGCTAAGCAACTCAAAACCAGCTCTGGATCTTCCAATACATCCGATTTGCACTGGTATGCTGAACTGTTCCCAATTGAAAACCAGGCTCAGTCTGACCAAATGTTTGGTATGATCTTTGGGCTTATAATATTGTTCATGTTCCTCATAGTTGGTAACCAAGTGCCCATGCCTGGAGTTGGTATGTGGTCTGGACCCCCTGGTTCGGTTTCCTGCTAATCTTAGGTTGTCATTTTCCATACGCGCTGTGAAAATATGCCTTGAAAATATTAACTTCGATCCCCTTACTTTGTGAGAGATCTTCAACCCTGTAAGTACCAAGAAAGTTTGGGAGGGAGAGTGGAAGGGGATGTTGGCAATCTCTAAATGTGACCAGGTATAACTAAATTGAATAATTGGTTGACACATGTGGAAGTTTTGTTGGTGTTTTTTTTCCAATTGCAATGCTCCATGATATTTTTGGGGGACTCCGAAACCCTGAACAAACTCAAATTTGTATCTTATTATAAACTTGGATCCATAGTGTATGAACCAATGCATTTCCAGGGCTAGAAAATGTATAGTTTTTGTCTGGCCATACAATTATTTGGATATTCTAAAATTCCTCTCTTAAATGATTACATTTACATTTGCCCACTTTAGGAAACGCTGATAATTATTACAAGACATCCTATTATTGTGCTTTAAGGTATTCACAGGACATGTTTTACACATGTCCTGTTAGCTCCAGAAAGCGAACAAAGGAATCATTTTGGCTGGCTTGATTTTTTTTTCATTAAAAAGTCATCCATTGGATTGGGATTTTATGTTGTTAATTTTGGGAAAAAAACAATTTTCCTTTTTGTGGGAAATTATGCTCCTTTTCCATTAATGTTCGGCTAGACTAGGAAATGGGCATATTACATTTTATTTTACACCTTGTTTTTACGCCATGTTACCTAACTCAAAGCCACTTTCTTTGTGATATTTTGCTTGCCAGCTGAAAAGCAAGCATTTGTAGAGGAAATTAGTGGTCCGACTTTTATAAAAGGGCAACTTAGTAAAAATCTAA
Source organism: Imbricaverruca yamaguchii (assembly GCA_034440575.1). NCBI lineage: Eukaryota > Metazoa > Arthropoda > Thecostraca > Neoverrucidae > Imbricaverruca > Imbricaverruca yamaguchii. The sequence goes on from JAOTOL010001490.1 coordinate 1,057,927, forward strand.
GAGTCCAAAAAATACCTTCGAGCACAATTGCATGGATATTTTTGTGTGAAAAGTATATGTACCAAACAAGTTCCGAATTTTGGGAACCGAAAAATAGAGTGAAATCGAAATCCGACGATTTTTTGGGGGGGTGAGGGTGCAGTGGTGACTTCGTCACCAGATTTCGATGCCTCGGACCGACCGTGTGGCACTGTCTGACATGAGCACAGGTGCAACCAGCTTATCATAAAGCTTCAATTCCGTTATTTTTTAAATGTCTGGATAAAATAGTTTATCATGACGTCACGGTAGGCCGCTATAAGCTCGGCTTCCCACCGATCATGGCTTATACCGTGCGCTTCAATTTATTGCGACAAAAATGTCAGGGAAATTGAAACATTTGGAAAACAGTTTATCGCGACAAAATGTCGCAAGAAATGTCCATAACTCATACACCCACGCCCTTTTCTCCATCTACAGAACAAAATGCGTACCGACTGGGACGTCATCTGCCTGGCTTACTCCGTGGTCCGGCGGCAATGTTCAGCATACAGAAGGCGCTGGACAGTGCTCAGTAGGTATTGGGCAGTGTTCAGTAGGTGCAGTAGTGTTTAGTAGGCGCTGGACCCTGTTCAGTGGGTACTGGACAGTGTTCAGTGGGTATTTGGCAGTGTTCAGTAGGTGCAGTAGTGTTTAGTAGGCGCTGGACCGTGTTCAGTGGGTACTGGACAGTGTTCAGTGGGTATTCGGCAGTGTTCAGTAAGTGCAGTAGTGTTTAGTAGGAGCTGGACCGTGTTCAGTAGGTTCTGAAGTGTTCAGTGGGTACTGGACAGTGTTCAGTATATACTGAACAGTGTTCAGTAGGTGCTGGACAGTGTTCAGTGGGTACTGGACAGTGTTCAGTGGGTATTCGGCAGTGTTCAGTAAGTGCAGTAGTGTTTAGTAGGAGCTGGACCGTGTTCAGTAGGTTCTGAAGTGTTCAGTGGGTACTGGACAGTGTTCAGTATATACTGAACAGTGTTCAGTAGGTGCTGGACAGCGTTCAGTGGGCGCTAGGCAGTGCTCAGTGCAGGGGAGGCAGAGTAATTTGTTCTCCCAATAGTGCTCAGTGGGTCCTGTACCTGCCAGTCAATGTTATGTACAGGACCCACCGGGTAAGTATCCTTCTAATCAACGTTCAGCAGGCATTGGACAGCATCCAGTGTAGGGTCGGTCGGGTAATTTGTTTTTCCATCCGCGCTCAGTAGGCGCTGGAGAGTGCTCAGTGCACGGCTTTCCGGACAATATAATTTGCCCATCCGTGTTTAGTGCGCGCTGGACAGGCGCTGTCTCCGTCTATGTACAGAGCGACCGCGTCCATGGCCACTGTGGGGATGGCAGGACTTATTTCACCGTTCGTCAGCGGGTCGGGCTGGCTGCCAGTCACATGGCGCCGCCTCAGATTGAAAAGTGATCAGATTCAAACCCATTAATAAATCTCACCGGGGGCGCTATATATTTCAACGAACTCATCATTTCTGCACTACACGTCCGACGTTTTAATCGCGCCATTTTTCGCATATCGCACGTGCCAAAACGACCGCCGGGAGCCGATAGCACGGAGATGCCATTACGGATATCACCTGCAGTCCAGGCTCCCATCCGCAGTCGCGGTGCAGCCAGCCAACGGCCACCGGGGTCAGCGATTCTCACGGCAATAAATCCAACGAAGTGCCTGGCGCTGCGGAATGTGGCAACAAATCACTCAAAGGTGACATATCATAGCGAAATCATGCAACTTGTCAGCGACACCGTGCTAAACCTGGTAATAGAACAGGAGCTATCAGGAAGACGTCACACGAAAATACAGATGCAACACGAAGCCGAAGCCGAATGAAGCGCAGATCAGAGAAGAGTGAAGGTCCAGGTCAGGCGGCAAAGGTCCCCTAAGAAGACACCACTGTCGTTTGCGACGAGAAGAGACCCGGGGGAGGGAACACACGAGTTCATCAGAGCGCAGGCGGCAGAAACAAATGGTGCCTGGCGGGTACACATCCAGGGAAGCACGAAGTAATGCACCGGGAAGGAACACAAAGTCCAGGCTAGATGACAAGCA
>JAOTOL010001490.1:1065000-1260391 GCA_034440575.1 Imbricaverruca yamaguchii
TGAGGGCGAACCCCACTTGGTTCATCTGCCATGACAGCCAAACCAATTGGCGGATCAATATAGGTGCAGTTGGTGTAACAGAAGTCACTTTGTTTCGGTGCGACCTCAGCTAGGTCATTTTGGGCCACTTTATTATTATTCATTGCATTCAAATATAGCCACAGCTTAGGACTGCAAACGACATTCAAATGGTTATAAATTCCATATATCGGTTACCAGACATCATTCCCTGTGAGGTCATCATATGCCAAAGATATATATATATATATATATATATATATGTCTTGAGGTACAATGTCAGGTCGTGCTATAATGGAATCACACACTAGATCACACACACACTGGGAGTCATAACACACCTGAAACGACTGCTTGTTGTCATCAGACACAATCCAACACTGGCAGGCAATTCAGCTGCAATTACGCAATAGGTCAGTGTCTACCGCATGTCATCAGGCAGGACATACTGAAAACGACGCAATACGAGAGTAAGTATGCGAAATATATACGAATATACGTATATATAAGTATATACGAAAGTGTGTTTGATTTTCGAGTTTCTTGCAGAAATGTAGCCAGTGAACATGTAGCGCATTAGACGCTGAAACAAAACAGCAATTTGGCATCTCCTCCCCAGAGGAGCTCACTTGACCCGAGAAGTTCAGATTGCATAAGCATTGGCATCTAATGCATGCATCGACAAAGATCCAAGTTCTATATTACTGTAATGCCCTTGCTTACAGGGAAAATTGCACTTTTGGAGTCCCTCAAATATTTTAACTTGCCATGACTTGTGTTCTCACAGGCAGCATGCCAGATTACACAGATACGCAAAATTCCGTAGCATATAGGATTCCAGTGACTAGTGTAATGCAAATCCCGAATCTCCGATGAACGAAAGGAACCAATACCGTTGTGGCAGCACACAACGCAAGCTAATTTTACGCTACGACGCAACGTGAGTCATATCCTGTCATGCCATAAGTACGCCATTTTGGCCGGGGCATTTCGCACACTATCTCCATTCTTCTTCACTGCCCTTGTTCATTTCCTAGCATATGTCAGGATGCGGAAATCTTTCAGCCCAGTTTCCATAATTTAAATAACTGCTTGGCATTTGTTTTACCCTGCCGTCGTCAACACGTCGCATCTAGTGGGAGACAACGGTGCCAAACATGGTCAACTCAGTGGAAGAATAGCATGCGCGCAGATGCCAACCAAACTGTGAGCAACTGACACCCCCTGTATGTAACGATGTAATTGAATGAACAATAACACGAATGAAGGATGCTTGCATTCTCGGATTATTACTTATCACAGTGACGTCTGATATTTGGGTATGCACCCGCAATGCTTTAGTTGAAATTGGTGAGAACGTGTGGGTTGTGAGCATCCCAATATTAATTATCCGATCGAAAGGACAGAAAACGGTAGCAGAGTGGAAGGTGCCCAAGTTGCCCCAAGTTGAGCAGCTACACAAATTTCGCAGACATTATTTTATTAACCAAAACAATCTCGAACACACACGGTGAAAGGTAGCGTAACGAGCGGACGAAAACAATCTGCGAGTTGAGCCCCACCTGCATGCAAGAACCTCCTGGACGACACTTGCAGCAATTATTTTGACACTATTAGCACCTGTCACCATTCCGGGTATTTAAATACCGAACAAAACAAATGGGAATAAAATTGTGGGTCTTCTCATGAGTCTGGCATGCAAATGTATCTGACATTGCTGACATACGAGTGCACACTCCCGCCATACGTCGATGTATCTAGCATTGCTGACATACGAGTGCACACTTCCGCCGTATGCCGATGTACCTGGCCTTGCGGACTTATGCGTGCACACTTCCGCCGTATGCCGATGTATCTGACATTGCTGACTTATGAGTGCACACTCCCGCCATACGTCGATGCATCTAGCATTGCTGACAAACGAGTGCACACTTCCGCCGTATGCCGATGTACCTGGCCTTGCGGACTTATGCGTGCACACTTCCGCCGTATGCCGATGTATCTGACATTGCTGACTTATGAGTGCACACTCCCGCCATACGTCGATGCATCTAGCATTGCTGACAAACGAGTGCACACTTCCGCCGTATGCCGATGTACCTGGCCTTGCGGACTTATGCGTGCACACTTCCGCCGTATGCCGATGTATCTGACATTGCTGACTTATAAGTGCACACTCCCGCCATATATCAATGCATTTGGCACTGCTGATGTCTAAGTGCACATCTACCACCGTAAAAGTTGCACGGACGATACGTGACATAATCAGACATCTAGATCGCAATAAATCCGGGTCATTATAATGTGACGTAAACACTTCCGTCCATCGCATCACAATTAGAATATACAGACTCATGCCAAAGAGCATCAAACGAGCGGTCTGAGCAGGTCCGAGGCGCACAATGCCTCTACGAGGGTCAGAACAACGGCCAGTTGCAATACGGGGACCATATCCGCTCACACCTTCTCAAAAGACAACTGAAGTCGGCGGGCATTTCTTACCAGCGGTAGGTAATTCATTAGTTCCGCTGACTGAAGTAAAGCATGCAACCCGCGAGGATACCGCCCGTGACGCTTCCCAATTTATAGCCTCGCTGGAGCCGTGAATCCGTGATTAGCCGCGGCAGTAGGCGTTGACGTGGTGTGCCTGTGACCGCAAGGGCTGGTGCGATGTGCCTGTGACGGTAAGGGCTGGTGCGGTGTGCCTGTGACCGTAAGGGCTGGTACACAGCACACCCACGCGCATGTGTGCAAACGGGCATCCCATTTTGAAACTTCCTCCGCCGTGCTCGGTGGTTACTGGTTTCACGACACGTTGACCGTTTAGTCACGTAACGCCGCCAACCTCTCACGCCGATTGGTCGCAGGCGAAGAGTAGCGACGGGTGAGACTCGAATCCACAAGCTTTCGATTGTGAGACGTGGAACTTACCCCTAGACTACTCTTCCCCTCTGGCGTGCTCTAAAAAAACATCAAACCACCCGCAGTACTTCTTCGCCGTGATCTGATATGACTCGCGACACAACATGCCTTGGCTGACCTCTGTGCAATACTGCATCCAACCAAAATGACCTCTACGCAGTACCGTTTTCATCCAAAATTATTTATACGGCGTCAACATCGTTCATAGCACCTGTGCGATAGTACAATCATGCTCTCCTTGGAACACCCTCCGCACCGTACCACGCTCCATTTAGAGAGTCCTCCGCACCGTACCGCGCTTCCTTAGAGAGCCCTCCGCGCCGTACCACGCTCCCTTAGAGAGCCCTCCGCGCCGTACCAGGCTCCCTGAGAGAGCCCTCCGCGCCGTACCACGCTCCCTTAGAGAGCCCTCCGCGCCGTACCACGCTTCCTTAGAGAGCCCTCCGCGCCGTACCACGCTGCCTTAGAGAGCCCTCCGCGCCGTACCAGGCTCCCTTAGAGAGCCCTGCGCACTGTACCACGCCCCCTTAGAGCCCTCCGCGCCGTACCAGGCTCCCTTAGAAAGCCCTCCGCGCCGTACCACGCTTCCTTAGAGAGCCCTCCGCGCCGTACCACGCTGCCTTAGAGAGCCCTCCGCGCCGTACCAGGCTCCCTTAGAGAGCCCTCCGCGCCGTACCACGCTGCCTTAGAGAGCCCTCTGCGCCGTACCACGCTGCCTTAGAGAGCCCTCCGCGCCGTACCAGGCTCCCTTAGAGAGCCCTCCGCGCCGTACCACGCTGCCTTAGAGAGCCCTCCGCGCCGTACCAGGCTCCCTTAGAGAGCCCTCCGCTCCGTACCAGGCTCCCTTAGAAAGCCCTCCGCTCCGTACCACGCTGCCTTAGAGAGCCATCTGCGCCGTACCAGGCTGCCTTAGTTAGAGCCCTCCGCGCCGTACCACGCTGCCTTAGAGAGCCCTCCGCGCCGTACCAGGCTCCCTTAGAGAGCCATCCGCGCTGTACCAGGCTGCCTTAGAGAGCCCTCCGCGCTGTACCACGCTCCCTTTAGAGTCCTCTGCACGTATCACGCTCCCCGTGAATGATCATCTACGCAGTACCACGCTTAGTCAGGTAAAATCACATCTACGCATTGTCACACTTGTCTAGAAAACCTCTGTGCACCATCACACTTACCTAGAATAACTTCGGCGCCGTAGAAGCGCATCTCATTTTCATTGAAGACACCGTGTTGAGAGAGGTGGTAGTGAAGGTCACCGCCATTCATCAGGTCAAGGATGAAGCACAACTTGTCCGGCGTGTGGAACGCGTATGTCATGCAAACAATGAACGGACAATTGGCCTGAAAACATACCGACGAACGAGGCATCAGATAAATGCACTGTGTCTTGTCTGGCGAATACACACTGCACGCATTATAGTAGCTTGTCGCACGGCAACGACAGGTCGGGTGGAAAACAAATTTATCGGCGACTACGGAACTTATGCTAAATGTGCAAGCAAAAGTACACCCTTTGGGCATTTTTGGGCTCAACTTAGTTTAGCCATGATACGCCATCCAATCTCAGCTCCAGGTCACATCCAAAACAGCCATTGAAGCTCGCTGACAGCATCAAGTATTTTAGGTCACCAACGATATGGCTAAAATGAACAATGCTTCCGGCATTAAAATATTATAAAGCAAAAGAGCCGTTCTAAAAGTGGGCCTCACCAAGCAACACTGTTTGCAAATAGTCTCATACCCACAAGGAGACTTCAGTTCCATACCTGAGACGTGCTAGTTCCTCGCATACAGAATACCGGATTAGTTGAAAGGTGCGATGCAACCAGGATTCCATAGGTGCTTACAGAGAACCAAAAAAAAAGACCAGAGAGTGGATTACGGACACATGGCATGCCGGATTGCTGATATTGTCGAGTCTAGGTGATGACTAGTGATCTACACTAGATCTAGACAGGTGATCCACCCCCACCAGACTGGTGCTGGTGCCCATACGCCGGCAGGAGAATCACATATGTTTGATAAGAGGGGAGACCTCTGCCTACTCCCACCGGACCGGTGCTGGTGCCCATCCACCGGCAGGGGGGTCACTAGAATGCGACCAGGGGGTGATGCCTGCGCCGAACCACTAGACCGGCGCTACTTTCTCGTCCGACAGCACGGGCTCTCATGCACGTCAGCCAAACTGTCGAAGCACTAACCGGCCACCGCCACACCCACAATCACACCCACCGCCACCGCGCCGGGCCGGCCGCCGGTGTCCCGTGAGCCGCCCGAGTCGGGCTTAACACCACTCGGCGGCGCAGCATGTCCGGCCGTTCGTGGCCAAAATGCGCCAGCCGGATAATCCATGTAACAACTGCACAGCCGGACCTGCACCGCTCCACACTGTACGCTATACCAGACAGCACGACCACCGCTCCCTCATGCAGGCTATACCAGACAGCACGACCAACGCCCAATACAACGAAGAATGGCTCTTAAGTGCTCCTGGGTTTTAGACTTGCGTGAGAAGAAATATACGACCTTCGATATACCATGAGGCGCTGAGTTTACATCAAGAGTAATGTTAGGGATAATGCTATATTACTCAACGTTTCGGTCAGGGGCCATCGTCATGAGTGCTTTTTTTTAATACCAGGCTTAACAATTGAGAAGAACACGTGAAAAAAGCGTGCAAAAATACCCGTGAATCACGGAAAACAGATTCTATGTTGACGTAGTTGGTATCGGTTTTTTGAAGTGTCTGCACCACTGAGGATGCTTTTCTGTGATTCACACGTATTTTTCCACGTTTTTTTCCCGCGTTTTCTCAATTGTTAAGCCTGACATTATTTATATCACTCCTGACGATGGCCCCTGGCCGAAACGTTGAGTAATATAGCATAATCCCTAACGTTACTTTTGATGTAAACTCAGCACCTCCTGGTATATCGAAGGTCGTATATTTCTTCTCAAGCAACACCGCTCCCTTCTGCAGGTTATACCAGATAGCACGACCACCGCTCCCTCCTACAGGTTATACCAGACGGCACGACCACCACTCCATCCTGCAGGATGGAGTGGTGGTCAGACGACAAGACCACCGCTACCTCCTGCAGGCTATACCAGACGACAAGACCACCGCTACCTCCTGCAGGCTATACCAGACGACAAGACCACCGCTACCTCCTGCAGGCTATACCAGACGACAAGACTACCGCTGCCTCCCGCAGGCTATACCAGACTACAAGACCACCACTCACTCCTGTAAGATATACCATACAAGACCACCACTCCCTCCTGCAGGTTATACCAGACAGCACGACCACTGCTCCCTCCTGCAGGTTATACCAGGCAAGACCACCACCCCATCCTGCAGGCTATACCAGACGACGGGACTACCGCTCCCTCCTGCAGGCTATACCAGACAAGACCACCGCTGCCTCCCGCAGGCTATACCAGACTACAAGACCACCACTCACTCCTGTAAGATATACCATACAAGACCACCACTCCCTCCTGCAGGTTATACCAGACAGCACGACCACTGCTCCCTCCTGCAGGTTATACCAGGCAAGACCACCACCCCATCCTGCAGGCTATACCAGACGACAGGACTACCGCTCCCTCCTGCAGGCTATACCAGACAAGACCACCGCTGCCTCCTGCAGGCTGTACCAGATAGCACGACCACCGCTGCCTCCTGCAGGCTGTACCAGACAAGACCACCGCTGCCTCCTGCAGGCTGTACCAGATAGCACGACCACCGCTGCCTCCTGCAGGCTGTACCAGATAGCACGACCACCGCGCGGTGGAACTCGAGTGCTCCCCGCCATAGCCGCGGCGCCCAATGGGAGACATTTAGCATCACCTCAAAATACACCTTGAACGGTGTGCCGTATCATAAATACTTTGGAAGCCCCTGATGATATATTCAGTCTACCGGGCATAGCACTCGGTACCGGCCATACCAGTAGCGCCCCACTTCTCACCAGTCGCGTACCACCTCTCACCAGTCGGGTCTCACTATTCACCAGCCAGGTCCCACTATTCACCAGTTGTGTCCAACTATCGGGTCCCACTACTCACCCACTACTCACCAATCGGATCCCACTACTCACCAGTCGGGTCCAACTACTCACCAGTCGGATCCCACTACTCACCAGTCGGGTCCCACTACTCATTAACCAGGTCCCAACGCTTAACAGGTGATATTTTCCAGCCACTCCCAAATAGTTGTCACATGGTCTAATATTTGCCGGCCAGGTTTCAACGCATGCTACCCAGGTCCAACGCCGGCCAGTCAGGTCCCAAAGCATGTAGTTTTCACTATGCTTCATGGCACGGCCTGGTGATGCTTTAATTTTGCTTAAGTTTTACTATTGGGCATGTTCGGCAGGGGTCTACACAACATATACATTAGTGCGCAAAACCAAGTTCGCGGTGGTATGCTAAACGCGTGCCATCGGTACGTTAAGCATATTTGAGCAGCCACAATCAGCTATGAGAAAGCGTGGCATTAGTTTGATTGGGTCTCGGAAGGCACACCCTACCGACAGCAACGCTGCCGACTGCACATAATCCAACACGGTCCAGTGATATCACACACGGCAGCTGCGCCATGGCGAGGTGGCATGAAGATCAACAGGATGCATGCAACAGTAGCCGTACTCTGCCCACCAAGCCCAACGCATCTGGTGAGGCTCGCTGTGAGCATGGGTGCCACATCAAGGAACCGGCAGTCAGCAACTGGCTGTCTCAAGGCTGTCTCAAGGCGTCACACCATGCTACGAACACTGCCACCTCCACACAGTACGCACCGCCTGAATTTTTGCGTGCGAAGACAAATAATACTCCAGCGAAGATCCTCGGAGGACCCACACAAACAAATGCAGAGCAGCGACGTTCATCTCGGCGACTCGTGCTCACCCCGGTGCTAACGAGAGATAACATGATGCGCTCGTTGAGAGCCAGAGTCTCGCCCTGCTTCATCTTGATGCGCTTCTTGTCGAGACACTTCATGGCGTACATCTTGCCGGTGTCTGCCTTCCGACAGCCGTACACTTCACCGAAGCCGCCGCGGCCGATGATGCGATGCACCGAGAAGTCGTTCATCGTCAGCTGACGACAGATACATCCAGGCCTCGTCAGCTGACGACATACAACACAGGGCCAGATGACGACAGATACACCCAGGTCCCGTCAGCTGACGGCATACAACACACGGCCAGCTGACGACATACAACACACGGCCAGATGACGACATACCAGGCCCCATCAGCTGACGACATACAGCACACGGCCAACTGATGACAGATCAGGCGACAGATACACCCAGGCGCCGTCAGCTGATGCCATACAACACACCGCCAGCTGACGACATACAGCACACGGCCAGCTGACGACATGCCAGGCCCCATCAGCCGACGACATACAGCGCACGGCCAACTGATGACAGATCAGGCCCATCAGCTGACGACATACAGCATACGGCCAGATAACGACAGATACACCCAGGCGCCGTCAGCTGACGACATACAACACACGGCCAGCTGATGACAGGCCAGGCAGATTTTTGTGGTCCGGCGCCACGATTTTTTAAAAAACTTTAACTAACTAACTCGAAACTTTTTTTCGGGCGATTTACATTTTTCTTGCTTTAAACAACGCGCCGGTCATTTCGAAACAGATACGCAAAAAATGCGCATATTGACCGGTAAAATCCGGTGTTATGTGCGAAAAACTGGAGGGTGGGTGGATCGCCCCTCCAGGGAGCGTGTTAAAATGTGATGGTCCGGACGTATTGAAGCTTGGACTTACTCGACCTGACCACGTGGCATGCCTGTCCTTAGCATTCTCGAATGCAATCAAATACATTTTTTTCTTGGATACTAAAACGATTTTTCTTTTGTCAGAAGGACCAGATACATATGCTCTTTTTTAGGTCATGTCACTAGATTAACTCATTATAACCTTCAGCGGCCTCAACATGGCTGAAACTGAAGATCTAAGACCAATACATCTTATTGATGAAATATGAGCTCTACGCTATATTGACTTGTCAATGCCATTTTTACGGCGTCTATGAGATCCATAGTTCAGAAGCTGATTTTCAAGCCTAATTCCTGACCTGGACAATCTTGTCGCGACCTCTTTCACTAGCTGCAATAAAATGTACACCCATGTATGGTCATTCTTGAGAAGAAAAAAAACTGCGTTGAAAGAACAAAAGCACTATGAAGTCACCCGACGTGTTTTTAATCGCGTCAGATGACTCCAGTCAGGGTACTTACATTGACCTAATACGACCCCTAATTACCTCATTATCAATACGAATTCAAATCCAAGATATGCTTGGGATACTTCATGATCTGAGCTTTCAAACGGTGTTCTGCAATTGATTTTAGGATATGTAGATCAGTGAGTGGGGCTTTCAAGAGCAGCTTCTCTCCTCCCGGCCCGGTAAATGTGGACTTCCGTCCGGGCCGACAAGAGTTCGGACCCACTTGCTTATTGTAAGCTGGCAGGCGTATGGCGAGTTGTTCCTCGGAACGTTAGTTCGTCTCTCCGAGACCGCTGGCCTGGCCATTTCCTGAGTGGCAGGCTGCATGAAATGGTCTGGCTTCGGTCAGCCCTGTGCATCAATCATCGGTATAGCACAGGCGAGATACTTGTCTGAAGCCACACACGCATTGCCTAGCTTCATAAAGTACTGCGGCGACCCCCTCACCGTCCTTTCCGTCGTACGTTCAGTCGCGCCTTGGGTGTGGTCCGGCGTTAAACGACCAGAAATGTCCGCAAATTAATATAATAGCAGGATTATCATGCGATGGACCAGGCCCTATGACTTTGCTTCGATCCAGCCTTATTATGGTTCGCTGAAATGAACATTTGGTACGTACTTTAGTTCAAACCCAAAGAGAAACTGTTTGCAACAAAACAAAACTTTCGACACCCCACCCCACCCCCACCCCTCCCATCCCATCCAATTAACTATTGAAGAGCAATGGCGATGGCTCGGTAAAATATTCCGACCTACAAGTAATAACTGACGCCACAACCATGGAACCCTGATTGCTGCCAACATTACGTCGGTGTCGTGTTGGCGGGCCGCTCTGTGTCGTACCCAGACGTAGTAGTGACCTGCGCCTCGCCGAGAGGGTGGTATTTATCGAAGCGGAGGGAAGTTTTTTTCGCTCTCTCGTCGTGAAGCTACAGGAAAATGCAATTCGGACATATTGTTTAAGCTAAGAAAGTGACCATAATACCTGACGCATGAATTGAAAGGTTTCTGTGATCCGCTTATGTAAATATAGATGCAACGCCAAATTCGCTCCAGGACGCAAGTTACAGCCCATTTGCTGTAGGAGTGCTCGGTACCTATTCAGTATCTATCGTTATTTTTTGCCAGCATATTTACTTCTACATAAGTATATGCGTGCATATGCGACTAATTTCGTACATGAGATATTTCCTGCAGGTGTTCAACGCCTATTACACAAACAATGCACAAATACTACTCGGGAATCATGTTCATACTTGGCCCATGACATGAGCTGGGGGATTTCCTGAGGCTAATGTGATGCTGGCGGACGAATACACAAATTCTGAACATGATACAAGGCGGGGGTTGCCCTAAGGCTGCGCATGATACAAGGTGGGGTATGTTATCAGGCTGCGCATGATACTACGAGGGAATTGGCCTTAGGCTACGCATGATACTAGGCGGGGATTGGCCTCAGGCTGTGCATGATATAAGGACAGGATTGGCTTAAGGCTGCGCATGATACTAGGCGGGGATTTGCCTTAGGCTGCGCGTGATACTAGGCGGGGATTGGCCCCAGGCCGCGCATGATAGTAGACGGGGATTGACTTTAGGCTGCGCTTGATACTAGGCGAGGATTGCTTTCAGGCTGCGAATGATACTAGGCAGCCAGGATTCAGATTCAGACAAGTTTTCATATCTGGTAGGTAATATGTTTGCACCGCCTGTCATCGTTGACACGATGTGCTCTGAATAGGTAGTGATATCATACCCTCCTCTCCTAGGAGTGCCTTTTCCACAAAATATGCACCCTGCTATTTGTGTCTCTGCTAAAGCCTGCATGGAGCCACAATGCTACAGCCCTGAGCTGCCCGTTTTCCCGATTACATTCGCCTCCCTCAATTGGGCTTGGTAGCTCAGTGGCTCTGCTGTTCTGCGGCTCAGATGCCTCAGCTGCCTGTTCCCGACAGCAGCAGGACATTGTTCTGCGGCTCAGAGGCCTCAGCTACCTGTCCCAGACAGCAGCAGGACAATGCTCTGCGGCTGAGGAATTAGCTACCTGTCCCTGATCCTTGCAGGACATTGTTCTGCGGCTCAGAGGCATCAGCTGCCTGTCCCGGGCAGCAGCAGGGCATTGTTCTGCGGCTGAGGCCTCAGCTTCCTACTCTTGATCCCAGCAGGACATTGTTATCCGACTCAGAGGCCTCAGCTACCTGTTCCCAACTGCAGCAGAACATTGTTCTGCGGCTCAGAGGCCTCAGCTTCCTACCCTTGACCATGGTAGGACAATGCTCTGCGGCTCAGGATCTCCACGCCCCGGTCTCCAGCAAGACGGCAGCTTGCTCTCCAACCCAGGACACTGTTCTTTGGCTGTCCGTTGCCAGTCGACCGATAACGGCTCACCACAAAAATGAACACATTCACGACTGTTCACACGACTGTTCATTTACGACTGCGTCGAACCATTCACGACTGAGAGATATGCGGTTCAACCTATCCACAAACGGAAACAGCCTATCCCTCCCATCCCCTCCCAACGGCAGCAGGCTGACATTGAGCAGCAAGCTGATCCTCGTGGCAACAGGTAAATCGGAAACTCAGCCGCATCACCGGCCCGAAAGAGCCAAAGCTGACCTCAGCGCTAACAAGCCAACCTCAGGGATAACAGCCGACCCCCAGCGACAGCATCCGACCCTCGAGAAAACACTCGACCGCCGACGCACAAGCCGGTCTGCAAAGGCAACAGTTGACCCAGCGCCGCTGCCGCTGACCCCCCCCCCCACACACACACTCCCCCGGAACAACAAGTCGGCCCACAAGGGCAAAAGCTCACCCTCCCCCCCCCGGTGCGAGAAATCAGCCCAGCAGCGGTAACAGTTGACCTAGCAGAGACCACAGCTGGCCGGCTGGCGGACCCAGCAGAGGTAACAGTTGACCTAGTAGGTCACAGCTGGCCGGCCGGCGGGCCCAGCAGCGGTAACAGTTGACCCAGGGACGGCCATAGCTGGCCGGCCGACGGACCCAGCGGCAGTAACAGTTGACCTAGCGGCGGCCACAGCTGGGCGGCGGGCCGGCCCAGCGGCACCACGGAGCCGATCGACGCAGCGCGAAATTGCCGGCTATCGCGTCGGCTGTTCGGCCAGATGCCCATTGTCATAGTGATATAGAGCCATCCGTCTGCAAAACATCGCCGCTGTCCGGCCGCTGTCCGGCCGCTGTCTGGCCGTTGTCCGCCGCCACGAGGCTGGGGCCGCCGCAGGGTACATGGCGTGACGCACCAAACGCTTCGACGACTTTCGGAGCTTTACCAGCAGTCACCCAGTAGACTTCCCAAATGGGCCGACTTGTAATAAATTGTATAATCACGCAAATAGTTATTTCGTGGTAACAATGTAAATGAGCCGATTTGAAAATACAGTGTTAACCATGCACACAGTTCTGCGTGGTTCCACCCTTTTACCAACGCAGAATGCATGCTGGTAACACTCGGCAGCCGGCGTGAGAAGCGGTGTATGCAATTACCCCAGGGTCCGCGCGGTGAACATCTATCGGTGCCTTTCGAGAGTGCCAGCACACTCATCTCATCTCATCTCCCTCGACAAAATGAACGCAATTTTTCGAGCTCCTCCTGAAATAATTTGTGTCGTGACAGAGTAAAGTAAATTAAGCTTCATCACTATTGTCTACTCGCCATCTCTCTTGCCCCTAAGCAACGCGCACACACACGCTATTGCACGCATACGCAACGTAAATGTATTGCTATTGCCCCACCTAACGTAAATGTACACTTCCTTCGACTTGGTTTGCATAAAAACACTCTTCAAAGGCGGCGCAAATAAACTGTATGGTCCAACACACCTCAATGCACCTGAACGCATCTAAATACACCCCGGCAGTGGTGTGTCTAGATTAACTTCGTCTTCTACGCACACATTATTCGTTTCGTTTTGATATGACATATTTTTATTTAAACATGTGATGCAAGCTTCAAATCTGGAAATCTGAAAATCTGGAAAATCTGGATAATCTTGAAATCTGGAAAAAAAAATGAGGGGATAACATTCTGGCTTGAAAAAAGTCCACAAGCAAACAATTTTCCAAATCCCACGTGAATCAAATACTCTCAGAATCGGAAGATTATCAGGATAATGTTTTAGGTGTGAAAAATTAGCATTTAACCAATTTTCCAAACATTCATTGCATCCAACACTGATATCTCCCAGGAATTGGCATAGGGGCAATTGACTGGAGTGGAGCCATCTCTTCGGAGGGGTTAACTGCGAAAGTAAATCGAGGGGCACTTTCGGCTAAAAATATGTTGAGCGGGAAAGGTGTCACTCGAGCGCGCTGAAGGGTCGACTTTCCGCAGGAGGGCGTCTTCTTCTTTCAAGGGAGGAGAGGTGGAAGCGCATGCCCCAGTGCTCCCCTTCATCTGCCCTGTTATTTAGTTAGATGCCAATGCTATGCCACTGTCGGCACCAACGCTTCCCTAGGTACTAATCCTGTCTTCTTAGTCACTAGTTTTTCCCTAAGCTATGTTGATGCTTCCCTAGCGAATACTAACCTTTTCTAGTAGCTAATAACTCTTTCTACACATTACTAGCGTCCCAAGCCACTAATATCGTCTTCCTGGTCACTATAGTTGCCTTTCAAACTAATTATGGAGTCTCCCCAGATCAATAATGGCCATCACAAAGCCACTAGACTTGCATCCCAATCCACGATTGGCACCTCCGTAACTACTATTAGCATGTCCATATCCACTGCTAGGGACTCCCTAGCTACTGACAATATTTCCCTCGCCGCTACCGGCGTTTCCACAACCACTTATGTTGTGGTTTGTTGTGGCGAGGTGGTTTTGTAACCATTTAGGTTCCAACACGACCTCTCTTCGCGTAGGATGCCGGCGATAATCCACCGCAGCATCGCACTGAATGCCGTCTCGTGTCGATGTTCAACCGCAGAGCAAAACAACCCATCGAGTTGCAGCACAATGAGAGCACAATGCACGGACACCATGCATACCTCTAGCAGGACACAGGCTTCATCCTCAGTCCAGCGGCACCTTTCTCTGGCCGTCAGTTGCCAGCCGATCGACAGTGGTCGACCACAAAAATGAACACATGACCAAAGACCGAAACCCCAGAGGACACACCCGAATATTCAGCTCAAGAGAACCCACCTGGATACACAGCCCACGACGTACCTGGATATTCAGCTCCAGATTCTTCCACTGTGTCAGTCTGGTGTACTTTTCGCTGAAAAGAGACCGGCCGGTCGTCGTGAGAAGCACGCTCCCAGCACAGGGTCACGTTGTCCGCCTCAGCCACTGCACCTTCCCACATGAGTCACCGTGTTCCGGCACGGTCGGCCGCCAGACGCGGAAGCCCCGGCACGCAGTCGCTACACCGCACAACCTGGTCAATGCCACCGACAGCTCTCCGGCACGATATCCATCAGACATGCGGGTGCTAGTCAGACTGGCAAAAAGTGAAAGCGCGGTTGTTTACCCAGGAGTATGGACAACGATCTAGGTTGCCAGTTGAAGAAGAGGCAATTCCTCACAATACCATCGACCCTGACTTCAGATGCCTTTTCTGGTCATCTTATGCAGTCAAACGGAGGAAGCACAAAGCTAAGAGCAATAAACACATATTGCAATTCTTACCTTTCAAGGAAGCCCATAAACACCTCGCCTCTCAAATTATTGCAGATTTCCTCAATGTAGGGCTGAAACGACAGTGCGTCAAGTCAGAGAGACAGAGGGCCCAAAGGAGGGACTGGGCATGAGGCGATGAAGGAGGGACATGAGGCGATGGCGGCGAGACATGAAGCGATGGAGGTGAGGCATGAGGCGATGGAGGTGAGGCATGAGGTGATAGCGGCGAAACATGAGGCGATGGCGGCGAGACATGAAGCGATGGAGGTGAGGCATGAGGCGATGGCGGCGAGACATGAGGCGATGAAGGAGGGACATGAGGCGATGGCGGCGAGACATGAGGCGATGGCGGCGAGACATGAAGCGATGGAGGTGAGGCATGAGGCGATGGCGGCGAGACATGAGGCGATGGCGGCGAGACATGAAGCGATGGAGGTGAGGCATGAGGCGATGGCGGCGAGACATGAGGCGATGAAGGAGGGACATGAGGCGATGGCGGCGAGACATGAGGCGATGGCGGCGAGACATGAAGCGATGGAGGTGAGGCATGAGGCGATGGCGGCGAGACATGAGGCGATGAAGGAGGGACATGAGGCGATGGCGGCGAGACATGAAGCGATGAAGGAGGGACATGAGGCGATGACGGCGAGACATGAAGCGATGGAGGTGAGGCATGAGGCGATGGCGGCGAGACATGAGGCGATGGCGGCGAGACATGAGGCGATGGAGTCGAGGCATGAGGCGATGGCGGCGAGACATGAGGCGATGGAGTCGAGGCATGAAGCGATGGAGGTGATGCATGAGGCGATGGCGGCGAGACATGAGGCGATGGAGTCGAGGCATGAGGCGATGGAGGCGAGGCATGAGGCGATGGAGGCGAGGCATGAGGCGATGGCGGCGAGACATGAGGCGATGGAGTCGAGGCATGAAGCGATGGAGGTGATGCATGAGGCGATGGCGGCGAGACATGAAGCGATGGCGGCGAGACATGAGGCGATGACGGCGAGACATGAGGCGATGGAGTCGAGGCATGAGGCGATGGCGGCGAGACATGAGGCGATGGAGTCGAGGCATGAAGCGATGGAGGTGATGCATGAGGCGATGGCGGCGAGACATGAGGCGATGGAGGCGAGGCATGAGGCGATGGAGGCGAGGCATGACGTCGCATGAGGCGCGGTGACATACGACTGCAACGCGATGTCGATAACTGCAATGTGAAGCTATAACACGGGTGGTGGTTATGGGCTTTACGACACCTCGACTGTTGGGTGACAGAGCATCGCCAATCCCTCATCCCGATTAATCACGGGTGGAGTTGTGACAGGTAGGACTCGAACCCACATCCTTTCGGTTTCGAGACGGATGCGCTACCCCCAGACTACTCGCCCCCAGGCTAAAGCTCGGGCACGACGCCAATTAGTAGCGAGCTGGGAAAGTGATTGTGGAGTGAGAATGCGTCTAGCGTTGTGTGTAGGAAAATATCGATAGGTAGCTGACGCGTCTGTGGACTCTTCCAGCTTGGTACACAGCTACCACTCTCCAATTAGGCTGTCACGCAGTGCGGCGAAATTTCCCCAGAGGAATCGGACACCATGTCCCCACCTCTCTCCTTCGACCTTCGTGATGCATCAGAACGCCCGCCTCCAGAACAGCATCCAACTGAACAGAGACGATAATAGGAGATGGAAGGCTCAGTTCAGTGGACTGGGATCGCAACCTAAACGTTGTAGCACGCAGCATATCACGTTCAGAAAGCTCCAAGATGGCGCTTGTTCGTGACATACTCATGTTCGGTAAGCTTGAGCTGCAGTACTGTGTTGGAGCAGTGTTAAAAATAATAGTTGTTTCGTTAGATGTGAGATGTCGAAACGAGCTTAGTGGGATGTCGAAATTTACCGTGAATGCGATATCGCTCAGCACGTTCTTCCAACACAATTTTGATCCAACAGCGTCCATACATCTATTTTTTTCGCTTGTTGCCAGTTACTTAGTGTAAGGATAGCTATTGTAACGGTGACGATGCAAAATGCCTACGGTTACCAACTGATCTTGTATGACATACCACATCATAGGTAGTTCTCTTACCTGGAATTGCGCTAAGAGATGTTCCCAGCGATGTTAGAAATGTAAGTATCATGATACGCAATGTTGAGCATAAACTAATGAACAAGGTACTGCTAGGAACGAAATATGAAGGTAACATAAAGACTCATCAAGAAGCACGATGTCTATAATTATTTGGAAGGGATGTCGATTCAGTGTTTAGAGAGTGATGTATTCCACCAGATTTCACGAATAAGGTATCACTTTGTTGGAGCCACCAATCTGGTCTCGATCGCGGGCTCCTCTGTTGTAAGCTCTGGCATGGTGCCGCACCCAGTCAAGCGGGAACTCGCGGGCGAGTCTGGCAGATGGAGCATTCGGATTCGTGTCGAAGGTGAGATGGCAACAAACATTTTGATCGCAACGTGAACTTTTGGCCGTGCTTCACAAGAACTAACATCGAAAAACGGAATTGTCTGAACCCTGAACAGAGACTGCTTCAGGGTTGTCATGGGACGTCTCTCGTCTGGAGGGGGTCATTTCCTCGTAGGGATGCCACTGTTCACGTGGAGGGGCACCATCGGCGGAAAAACAGCCGTTCAGCGGAGGGGAAGAGGGCTGCACTCAATCCTTCTCGAAGGGGCCCACCTTCGATGGGGGAACATCCCCCAACATCTTCCCCTGCACCCGCCTGATCCAGAGGGAGGCCGATGGGGAGAGTACGGCCCGCCTGCAAATGCGCTTGAATACACGCGTCCAGGACGTGAAGGGCGAGCCGTCGCCGTCCGTGCTGTGACGACTAATGTGACGAGTCAAGTGTGACGACGGCGGTGTCACAAGTCAAGTGTGACGACGGCGGTGTCACAAGTCAAGTGTGACGACGGCGGTGTCACAAGTCAAGTGTACCGACTACAGTGTGACGACTGAGTGCGACGATTGAGTACGACTAGTATGACGAGTCAAGTATGCCCACTGCAGTGTGAAAAGTCAAGTTTGACGACTACAGTACGAAGAGTGAGTGTGACGAATGAGTGTGACGAGTGAGTATGCCAACTACAGTATGACGAGTGCATGCGACGAGTGAGTGCGACGAGTGAGTGCGACGAGTGAGTATGCCAACTACAGTATGACGAGTGCATGCGACGAGTGAGTGCGACGAGTGAGTGTGACGAGTGAGTATGCCAACTACAGTATGACGAGTGCATGCGACGAGTGAGTATGCCGACTACAGTGTGACGAATGAGTGTGACGAGTGAGTATGCCAACTACAGTATGACGAGTGCATGCGACGAGTGAGTGCGACGAGTGAGTGTGACGAGTGAGTATGCCGACTACAGTGTGACGAATGAGTGTGACGAGTGAGTATGCCGACTACAGTATGACGAATGAGTGCTGTGATGATGTGCCCCTGTGATGATGATGAGTGATTTTGACGATTACAGTACGACCACAGTACGACGACTGCAGTATAATGAGTCGAGTGTGACGACTGCATTGTGACAAGTCAAGTGTGACAAGTCAGGGGTGACGACTACAGCGTCGCGAGTCAAGTGGGACGACTTCAGTGTAACAAGTCAAGTGTGACGACTGCAGTCGCTTGGTACAATTGTTCGAGGCGTCTGCGTGGCTGATCAGTAGCACATCGGGAAATAGGAGAGATTGTGCGGGGAGGGGCGTCATCTGCGACCGACTGGCTGCCGGCACGACATTGTACAGCCGAACCGTACCGGCGCGTCTTGAGGATACGCCACAGACAACAGCCGTGCGCCAGTAATAATCAGGCACAACATATTGAGGCCACGTGACGCCACAGGACGACAGCCGTGCGCCAGTAATAATCAGACACAACATATTGAGGCCACGTGACGCCACAGGACGACAGCCGTGCGCCAGTAATAATCAGACACAACATATTGAGGCCACGTGACGCCACAGGACGACAGCCGTGCGCCAGTAATAATCAGACACAACATATTGCGGCCACGTGACGCCACAGGACGACAGCCGTGCGCCAGTAATAATCAGGCACAACATATTGCGGCCACGTGACGCCACAGGACGACAGCCGTGCCCCGGTAATAATCAGACACGTCTTGAGGCCCACGGCGTCATAAAGCTGCATGACACCACAGGACAACATTCGTGCGCCAGTAAACATCTGTGACAATGTGTTGAAGATACATGCCGCCACATCCATGAGCCAATAATAATCAGGCACAACGAGACTGAGCCGACCGACGTTCTATGATCCAGTCGAAAAGCGGTGTCAGTCGGTGGCGATATGTGGGCCGTGGAAGTCCTGCCCTGACCGGCGGCTGTGCGAGAAGCGCCTGGCACGGCTACCGACTCACCTCGAACAGGTTGGCTGGCACCTCGTTCTTGGTCAGGTACTTCTGAACGTGACTGACGGAGTCCTTTGAATAGTTCTGCTGACAGATAAACAACACAATACGTTAAGCGATACATAAAATACAACAGTGGGACGGTTACAACAAACACTGTCGGATGCACAGGTGACATTCATTATTCGTGCAACACATCTCACACCAACAATATATCATAATTAACGCTACACACAATAGAAGTACAACATTATTCAGGCTAAACATTGCCTGATAACAATACTCAGCATGAGACTAAAGCACAGACTTGCTGAAAATAAATCCATGGGGGATGGGGTGATTTGTTAGGCGTGCCGGATCATAAAGGTCATTTGCGTCGCCTCTAAAGCGGCGCAAATGATGCCTTTACACCGGGATACACAGATGAGATAAGAAACGCACAGGCGGGAATTGCATCCATTAAAACACAATAACTATACTCAAACAAAGCAGTGCTATATTGGTATGGGAAACGATACCCGACATTGTACCAGGGAAAGGACAACGGGGGCAGCAAGGCAATAGGCAATATGTATACAAATTATTTACCGTATTTCAGTTGAAATAAATTGGTAAATGAAAATGAGCAATAATTACCAACATACCAATAACTTTCTTTCATTACAAACCACTCTTCGAAACAAACGACTTATCAATGCAGGCAACGCTGACATAGTGATATCATCTAGTGTCAAACCGCAGTTAGACAAACGAAGAACAGCCACAAACGATGGGCACGTTATGCATATCACCAGACTCGCACGGATGGGCGGCAATTGACCAGTACTCCACCAAACAGACCACACTCATAGACAGGCGGAAAATGACGAGTGCTCCACCCAACATACCACACTCATAGACAGGCGGAAATTGGGCAGTGCTCCACACAACAGACCACACTCATAGACAGGTGGAAATCTGGCAGTGCTCCACCCAACAGACAGGTGGAAATTTACCAGTGCTCCACCCAACAGACAGGTGAAAATTGGGCAATGCTCCACCCAGCAGACAGGTGGAAATTGACCAGTGCTCCACCCAACAGACCACACTCATAGACAGGTGGAAATTTGGCAGTGCTCCACCCAACAGACAGGTGGAAATTGACCAGTGCTCCACCCAACAGACAGGTGGAAATTGGGGTGCAAACGACAGGTGGAAATTGACAGTACTCCACCCAACAGACCACACTCAGACAGGTGGAAATTGGGCAGTGCTCCACCCAACAGACAGGTGGAAATTGACCAGTGCTCCACCCAACAGACCACACTCAGACAGGTGGAAATTGGGCAGTGCTCCACCCAACAGACAGGTGGAAATTGACCAGTGCTCCACCCAACAGACATGTGGAAATTGACCAGTGCTCCACCCAACGGACCACACTCAGACAGGTGGAAATTGGGCAGTGCTCCACCCAACAGACAGGTGGAAATTGACCAGTGCTCCACCCAACAGACAGGTGGAAATTGACCAGTGCTCCACCCAACAGACAGGTGAAAATTGGGCAGTGCTCCACCCAACAGACAGGTGGAAATTGACCAGTGCTCCACCCAACAGACATGTGGAAATTGACCAGTGTTCCACCCAACAGACCACACTCAGACAGGTGGAAATTGGGCAGTGCTCCACCCAACAGACAGGTGGAAATTGACCAGTGTTCCACCCAACAGACAGGTGAAAATTGGGCAGTGCTCCACCCAACAGACAGGTGGAAATTGACCAGTGCTCCACCCAACAGACCACACTCAGACAGGTGGAAATTGGGCAGTGCTCCACCCAACAGACAGGTGGAAATTGACCAGTGCTCCACCCAACAGACAGGTGGAAATTGATCAGTGCTCCACCCAACAGACAGGTGGAAATTGACCAGTGCTCCACCCAACAGACAGGTGAAAATTGGGCAGTGCTCCACCCAACAGACAGGTGGAAATTGACCAGTGCTCCACCCAACAGACAGGTGGAAATTCACCAGTGCTCCACCCAACAGACAGGTGGAAATTGACCAGTGCTCCACCCAACAGACAGGTGGAAATTGACCAGTGCTCCACCCAACAGACAGGTGGAAATTGACCAGTGCTCCACCCAACAGACAGGTGGAAATTGACCAGTGCTCCACCCAACAGACAGGTGAAAATTGGGCAATGCTCCACCCACCAGACAGGTGAAAATTGGGCAATGCTCCACCCAACAGACAGGTGGAAATTTGGCAATGCTCCACCCAACAGACAGGTGGAAATTGACCAGTGCTCCACCCAACAGACCACAGCCGCGCGGACAGGCGGAAATTGACAATGCAATGGTCAGCGCGGGGCGTTGCACTCCGCCTCGGGCACGCCAGTCAATGGCATTGCGTTGGCAGGGGTATGACATCGCCACCAGCATCATGATCCATGCACCGCGTTGTTTACCCACCGATATGCACATGCAGTCTTCTCAGTTTTTATCTTAATTCTTGGGCAGCAGTCTGCTCAGTTTTCTGCGCAGTTCTCATAAACCAGTTCGATACAAATCGATAACCTTTGAGGCCACGCGCAACCGACTACGGCCTACAGTGTAGAAATACACTGAAGACTGAAATGAATGACTGAAGAAATGACTGAAATGCACAAGTCCGTTCCAATCCGCATTTGTAGTAGCCAATCCAATCCGATCCGATCCACATCCATGCGGGATATGGGGCGGGGGTGGACGAGTGGTTAAGGTGTCGGACATCTCCCAATCCCGCGTCCCACCGGCGAAACAGTGTGAGCGGCGCCATTAACCGTGAATGTGCATAAAGTTCGTCATGAATCACCCAATAAACAAACAAACAAACATGCGTGGCATATATTTACATCCGTTATACAACCATTAGCAGTAGCATCCTTAGTTAGTTGGTTGCCTGTGTGGCTCTTAGAGCACGTGTACTGCCATGCGGGCATACTGCGCCCACAACTCAGTCGCCGAAACGTGGCTGCATGAACTGCCAGGATTCACATTGTGGTCAACCTCCACATGTGGCTACATGACGTACCAGGCTTCACATCGTGGGCAACCTCCGCATATGGCTACATGAACTGCCAGGCTTCACATCGTGGGCAACTTCCGCATATCTCTACATGAACTGACAGGCCTCACATCGTGGTCAACCTCCGCATGTCTCTACATGAACTGCCAGGCTTCACATCGTGGGCAACCTCCACATGTGGCTACATGAACTGCCAGGCTTCACATCGTGGTCAACCTCCGCATGTGGCTACATGAACTGCCAGGATTCACATCGTGGGCAACCTCCACATGTCTCTACATGAACCGCCAGGCTTCACATCGTGGGCAACCTCCACATGTCTCTACACTGACAGCACCCCTTGACACCCTTCTCATGAAGTTATCCATTAACACTCGTCACGAATCTCCGAGAACGACACGATAACTTTGTAATACAATTTTATGTTCTTCGAGCGCATGGTGCATGCTCATGTCTATTAGCGAGAGTATTCGGGAATCATGGCAATGTTTGATATGGTTCTCGATGATACAGAATTGGTGCGAGAGCCAGGAAAGGTATCCATAATGGTTCCCACAGTTCTCAACCGCGCGCCTCCTGCAGTGCAATCCGACGCCATATTCCTTTTTCGACCACTTGATGGAATAGCCGTACATGGTGATTATCAGTGCATGTATCTAGCCTTTATAAATTACCAATAAATAGAGAGAAGATGTCAGTGAAATGAAAACAATGTAGTGGACGTCTTCTTTAGTGTTGTGATTTTACCAAGCTGAAACTATCACCAAGTGGGAAAGGTGCATAGCTGGGATGGGTGTGCCACCAGCGGACACTTAGTAACCTAGGTTCATGAAGAACACATTTTATGACATACAAGTTGTTTACCTGCCACTGGCAGTGATATGGGCAGTGAGATGCATCTCTGAAGTATGACTTAAGAATGGTACCAAACAATTCTTTGAAATTAACGATTAGGGGAAGAGAAATTACGAAATTAATCTGAACACGTTCCGTTTCCCGACCTACCTTTGGACGTCTTCCTCTTCCGCGTCATGTTCGGAGGAAAATAACAACAAGATGACCGTATTCATTAACGATGGATCATTCTCAAATGATATACAAAGGTCTGACTGCATAATTCTATAGATGCTTCGTATACGAAGCTAACAAAGTCTGTAGGTGCCATGTTAGGCTTCACATAGCCGTCAGCTTGAGAAAACCAAAAGCGAGTGACCTACAATATTTTCTTTTGGTGCGATTACATCAGTATTTTTTTAGTAGCTACTAATATCTTCCACCAGAACACCTACAGTGAAATAATTCTGCGCTACCACGTTTTCGTGTCCAGAATACGGCACACCACTAAAAAAATAATTGTTTTATAGTTGCTTTTTGCAAGTGGTTAGATAATTGTATTTGCAAAGGAACTGTTTGAATATGGATAGCTTGTTAATTTTTGGTGTTCAGTAAACCGTACAATTACTGGTTCTGCCATGTAGAAGCAGCAGTAGAGCTATTTGTTGCATGATGTCTTAAGTGTTCGGACCCCCAACCCCATCTTCCCCTAAACCATGTTTGCATCTAGTCGATGTTGCAGGGAGGGTGGGGGATCAGCAATTGATGCATGCAAAAGCTATGTAACAAGAAGTATGAATATCATAGAAAGCAACCTCACTGAAACCTCATTTGTGGAAGTATACCTTGGAATTGAAAACAATAAGAAATCTGTAATAGTATGTCAGATATACCATCCCTCATGTTTCTCCCATTGTGATTTCCAAAA
Source organism: Imbricaverruca yamaguchii (assembly GCA_034440575.1). Classification (NCBI taxonomy): domain Eukaryota; kingdom Metazoa; phylum Arthropoda; class Thecostraca; family Neoverrucidae; genus Imbricaverruca; species Imbricaverruca yamaguchii. The sequence goes on from JAOTOL010001490.1 coordinate 1,089,031, forward strand.
CATGTTGGATAGGTTACTAAACACCATAGAAAGGAAAGAAAAACTTGCAATCATAACAGGATATTTCAACTATATGACACCAAATAACGGAAATAATAGAAATAGCAGAGCCTTTCTAAACTTCCTTACTTCATGGATTTTGGCCCACTATAACAAAAGCCACTCAGGTACATAGTGCTGGAATATCATTGCTAGACAATATATTTATAAATGATCTCTACTTTATCTGCTCTTCTGGGTATTCCTAGAGGATTAATCTGATCATCTTCCCATTTGTGTGACTAACTTTTGATGACAAAATAAGCTCAACAAAAGCTAATAGAACAGTATTTGATTGCAATTAAGTGACAAAATCGAATGATTATTTTGTATTGACACCGCCTTTTCTTCTTATAAAGTCATAAAGTGTTAAGGCTTAATAAGGGCCACAAGGGCCCATCTGGGTCAAGCCTGTCTAGAAGATATTAGAAAGTACATGCTCACACCTATCAATTCCAAACCCATGCAATCCCTCCACCTGTGCCACCACAGCCAATCTCATCAGTATGACATCGCAAAGGAAGTTGCCAAATCCACTGCTAGGTACACCCCATATAGTACAACATAATACTAGCATAATGTTATACCCTATATAGCTAGTGAAAATACTCAATATCCCATGCATCACAAGTTAGAATTCAAAAACAACATTTTCCTGTCTAAAAAATGTATCCACCCTACTTTTAAAGACATTCAATGAGGGACTCCCCACTGCATCAGCAGGCAGCCTATTCCATTGGTCAACAACCCTTTGACTGAAGACCTGTTGTCGTTTAACTGTCCTGCACCTCATTTTGTCTAACCTGAATTGATGACCCCTATGGGATACTCTAAACTGCAGAGCATCATTCAAATTGACCTGATCTAGCCCTCTAACAATTTTGTACATTTCAATCATGTCTCCCTTAATCTCCTATACTTGGTGAGTACATATCTAATGCATTAAGCCTTTCTCCATATTCTAAGTTACTTAATCCACTGACGAGTCTAGTGGCTTTGCGCTGGACTCTTTCTAACATATCTATATCCTTTTCTAGGTAGGGGCTCCATGCTTGTACAGAGTACTCCAAGTGGGGCCGCACATATGCTAAGTACAGCTTTTTCATGACTTCCCTGCTCTTATATTTCACACTTCTATTAATGAGTCCCAGCATTCTGAGTGCCCTATTTCTAGCTGAGATACATTGTTTTTCTGCTTTAAGGTCTTTTGAGACCAACACACCTAAGTCCCTTTCCTCTTCAATAACATCCAGTTCCCTCCTCCCATTTTATAACTGAATGTCTCGCCTGCAGACCCTATATGCATAACCTTACACTTATCATAGTTGAAAGTCATCTGCCATTGATCAGCCCACTCTTTTAGGTCGTCCAAATCTAGTTGAATATTACTAGATTGATCTCTGCTGTTAGCCACTCCTACCAGCTTGATGTCATCAGCAAATTTGAACACTCTATTCCTCAGCCCTACTTCAATGTTGTTCACAAAGATGATAAAGAGGAGGGGCCCTAGAACAGAGCCCTGTGGCACTCCACTCAGAACATCTTTCCAACCAGATTTACATCCATTCAATACTACCCTTTGTTTCCTTCCCTGCAACCATGCTTCAATCCAATGTAGAACTTTTCCTACAACCCATGTTGTTGTAATTGATGAATTAACCTTCCATGTGGAACTTTATCAAAGCTTTGCTAAAGTCCAAGTACACAACATCCATCCTGCTTTCATTGTCTACTTCTTTGGTAACATACTCAATGAACTCCAATAGGTTAGTTAAACAAGACCTTTGAGATCGAAATCCATGTTGAGTATCCCTTAAAGGTTGTGCCTATCAGATGAATCTGAACATTCTGTTTAACCAGCTTTTCTAGTACTTTGAACCTAATGAGGTCAAACTGACTGGCCTGTAGTTTCCTACACTCTTCCTATTTCCCTTTTTGAAAATTGGTACTACACTTGCATTTCTCCAATCTTCAGGTACTTCTGAATACTCCATAGATCGCCTGAAAATGATACCTAGGGGAGTTGCTAAAGCTTTAGCACACTCTACTAAGATCCTAGCATATATTTCATCTGGTCCGAAGCTTTATTGGTTTTATATTCTGCAACTGCTTCTCTACGGCTTCTGTAGTTATTGTAAGATCCTCCAGCATATCACCTGATGGCATGGCCTACAGATGTTCCTATTGTACCAGAATTATCTTTAGTGAAGACTGATGAGAATTGCTTGCTTAGGGATTCCACAAAGTCGCAATCATCAACCACTATTTCCCCATCTACCTCCAGTGGTCCTACACTACACTTTTAGCCTTAAATTTATAGAAGCTAAAGAATCTCTTAGCATTACCTGCTGAACATTCTCGAGCAAAGTTGATTTCGCAAGTCTTTTAGATGCTCTAACACACCTCCTAACTTTATTTCTAGTATTCTATATGATTCTAGGTTTAACCCAGAGTTAGTATCTTTTAGTTTCTTGAATGCTTGTTTCTTTGAGTCCAGTAATTGCTTAACTTCCCTAGTCGCCACGAAGGGTGCTTAACCCTGTTTGATCTAATTTGCCTACTGGGAATGAACCTATCCTGACCCTGAAATAGCTTATCTTTTATCATTGTCCACATTTCTAAGCATCTAAGCCATTCAATATGACTTCCCAATTAATTTCACTTAGGAAGCTCCTGAACTCACTGTAATTCCCTTTGTAAAATTCGGAATCAATGTTCTGTTGGTTGCTACCCTTCCAACATATAATGAGAAGCGTATAATGTTGTGATCACTATTACCAAAGGTCTCTCCTACGTTAACATTTTGCACAAAATTTTCCTCATTAGTAAGCACTAGATCTAATATTTTATTTTCCCTTGTAGGCTCGTGTATCATTTGAAAGAAGAAATTGTCCTCAAAACAAGCCATGAAACATCTTTCTGATTTGCTTACACCTATTGTTTTGTTTCCCAATCCTGCTATGTTGAAATCCCCCAACAAAATAGTTCTCTCCTGTACTCTCCTACTTATCTCTTCCTGCATCAGCCTGTCAGTGTTTTCATTCTGGTCTGGAGGTCTATAAAATGCCCCAATCCTAAATTTTGTTCCATTCTTCAGAATTATATCTAACCACAAAGATTCTACTCCTGCACTATGTACTCCATCCTCTATGGAATGACATTTCATTACTTGCCTAACATACAAGAGAATGCCACCTCCTATCCTTGCCTCTCTTTGATAGGCATGCATGTTGTAGCCTGTCAATTCAAATTCTTGCAAGTTGTCTCCAAACATGCTTTCGTTAACCCATGCTTCTGTTATGCACACCAAATCTAGCTGTTCAGACAACATATATGCATGCAGTTCCCCAATTTTGTTCCTAACACTTCTGGCATTGACATAAAAACATGCTAAATTATTCCTTCCATTGCTTGCTATGCTTCTCTCTTTATCAGCTACATCCCCCATGTCCTGCCTAGTTTCCCTGTTTCCTGTTGAGAGCCTCCTCATACCTATTGCTGAGCAGTTCCACCCTCTCTTGCTCAGATGTAATCCATCTAAAGCAAACATCTCCGCCCCCCAAAACTCCCCCACAAATCCAAGAACTGCACCCCAAGCTCCTTACAAATGTTGGCCACCCTGGTATTGAGCCCAATGGCCCTCGAATACCACTCCATGCTTGCATGGACCATAGGGAGGATGGATGTCACCACTCCTCTTTCCTACTTCCTGCTAAACTACCTATCAAAGCCCTATAGGCTTTCATTGTTTCCTCTGTATTATTTTTTCCTACATCGTTAACTCCAACCTGCACAATTACCGTTGCACCCTCTCCACTTCCCTCATTACTCCCTCCAGCCTATCCCTAACATCTTTCACCTGCGCTCCCGGGTAGCAAACACGCATCCGTCTGCTGGGGTTCTTGTTACAAAATGTTCGATCCATGTACCGAACCCTGGAATCCCCTATGACTAAAACTCTCTCTCCATCTCTATCTTCAGCCACCTGGTCATCCCCACCTCCGTCCTCTCATCATTACCTTCCCTCTCCTCCAGTGCATCAAACCTATTTTTAATTGGGACGCCCATGTCCACCTTCCTTAGCGCCAGTCGGGTGCTATGGCGCCTTGCCACCTTCCAACTGCCACCATCCCGGACCAAGCCATCCGAACTCCCATCAGTCCTCCGCTCGGGCACCCGAGTTGCCTGGCTGGCACCTCCCATGATGGGTCCCGCCACCAAACACTTCAAGCGCTCCACCCCCCGTTAACATATCTAACCTCTTACTCAAGTCCCCAATGATTCCCACACACTTACAATTCCCACAGTCTCCTTCCATTTTTGTTGTTGTTTTTTTTTTTCTACTCTTAGTACTAAGTCTAGTTACTGTAGCTTGTAAGCCTACAAGTATCTACTGTAATATATCTACAGTAATACAGTATATAGCCTTAGTATCTCAATACACTATAATCCCGTATAATTACACTAGATATGAAGATACCTACTGTAAATTTGCCCACTATTTTGTCCTAAAATCTATCTTAAACTTACACCAATTTGACACAAACTTATTCACTACAGAAGCCTACACTATAGAATTATACACTCTAGAATTACACCTCGGCTCCACCACACAAATATACACCACTGAATCAACACTGTAGTACCGTCCACAACACCCAACAATCCTGCGTTACACTAGGATATGAAGATATACCTAGTGTAATGCTTGCCTACTATCTTAGTCTTAAAATCTATCTTAAACTTAAACACCATTGACACGCCAACACCCTTAGAACTTAACAAATGGCGCTGGGCAGCCTCCTGGGTTAATATAGCCTAATTTGCTGGTCAAAATACTTATTTGATAAAAACTGTTGAAATATACGCTCGAAGCAACCGCTAATATCTATACACATTTATCCCAGTACACCGTCCTTTTCCGCAACACTGCTCGTTGTGTGCTCCACCCACTGCTTCCTCCCCGCCTGGCGCCAACTTCTTTTCACAACACTGATGCAAGCATTGCATGTTCTTAGCTCGTTAAAGCATACATATATAGTAAAGCATACATACAGCAGAAAAAGAGACGCTATGAAACCATGGACAACTGCAGGAATGTTATGTTCCATAAATAAATAAAAATGTACAAGAAGTGCATACAAATCAAACCATGCAAAATGAACGTTTTATTTAATAATTTGAAATGGAAAAATATGTATTAGCAAACAGCACTTTATGAGAATCAGCATGATGGACAAAATACTTAGAGAATCGTAAATGAACTAATAAATAAAAATAAAACATGCAAAATTACTGATGCATTAGTAGTTGAAGATAAAGTTCGCCAAGTACTAAGGCTCAATGAGGGCCATCTTGGTTAAGCTAAACTAGAAAAGATACTATCAATGTGCATCCTCACATCCAAATATATCATTCAGGTAGGAAAATAGATGTGATTGAAGAGGGAAGAGATTTAGGTGTGTTAGTTTCAAATGATTTCAAAACAGAAAAACAATGTGTTCCAGCTATGAGCTGGTCAATTAGAATGCTGGGAATCATTAATAGAAGTGTGACTTAATGATACCACTAGACTCATCAGTGGATTAGGTAGCTTAGAATATGGGGAAATACCTATGGCTCTAGGTATGTACTCACTGGAGTATAGGAGATTAAGGGGTGATATGACTGAAGTGTATACAAGTATTAAAGGCCTATAACAGGTAAATCTGAATGATGCCCCTATAGTTTAGCATATAGGGTTTATCACTTCAGGTTAGACAAATCAAGGTGTGGGACGGTTAAGCGATAACAGGCATTCAGTCAAATGATTGTTGATCAGTGGAATAGTCTACCTGCTGATGTTTTGGGGAGTCCCACAATTAATGTATTTTAATATAGGGTGGACAACTATTTTAAGTTCTAAAATCTTCCTTTTTAGTTCTAAGTAGTGGTGGATGGGGTGACACTTATGCTAAGTAGGAATGTACTCTACAGGCCTATTTAAGCAGGTATGGATGAGGCCTGCAAATTATTGGTAGGGCACTCAAGTCACATTTGTTACATGAGGTCAAGTGAATGGGGTTGGATGGGTAAGGTGGAGAGACATTGATGGGTCTGGGGAATGATGGGCCCTGTGTTATTGTTGGAACTTTGACCCATATGATTTAGATTATGCTCAGAAGGTGAGTAGTATACTAGCTGTATAGCTGTTATTACACTACTAGTACATTATACTGTATAGGGTGTACCTAGCAGTGGATTCAGCACCGACCTTCGGGTATGTGATACTGATGAGGTTAGCTATGGTAGCATAATGGGGTGTGATTCGATGATGTGGGAATTGTTGAGTGTGTTATGCAATATCAGGTGAATGGTGCAAGATAGGCTGGGATATATAGTTCCCTAGGAACTGGTAGTAATGGATTGATTTGGGTGTGAGCATGTACTTATCTAGTGTCTTTTTCTAGATAGGCTCAACCCAGACGGCCCCTGTGGCTCTGATTGAGCCTTAACACTTTATGACTATGACTTGTATAGCCTTGTAGCATTGCCTGCTGAACATTCACGAGATAATTGATTTCACCCAGTCTTTTAGATACCTTAACACTCCTGCTAACCTTATTTCTAGCTATTATATATCATATATTTTAATCAGAGTTAAATATTTTAGTTTCTTAAATGCCTGCTTCTTTAACTACAGTAAGTATTTTACTTCCTTGGTCGGCCATGAAGGGTGCTTAACCTTGTTTCATATAATCCTACTGGGAATGAACCTGTCTTGACTTTGGAACAGTTTGTCTTTTACCATTTTCCACATTTCATGGGCATCTAAGCCCCTCAATGACTCTTCCCAGTTAATTTAATTGAGGTAGTTCATGAACTCATGGTAATTCCCGTTATAAAAATTTGGAATCAATGCTTTAGAACAATGGAGATGCAAGATGGCAATGAATATGAAAGGAATTGTGTACCTAACTTTGTCGAATTGGAGAAAGACTATGGCAAAAATTGCATCTACAGAAAATTATCCAACTGAATACATAACTGAACCTACCTATGTAAAGCTTTCTGATAATAGTATCCAATGAAGCTCAAGTATAATAAATTATTAAGAACTTGGAATGTGTTGCATGTGGCATAAATGGAACCAACATAAAAAAAATTATGCTGGAGGAGCATGAACGTGAACTAATCAAACGAACATAAACTGATTACCCATCACCATTCATTGAATCATTGACACAGATGGCCCATCTACTTAATCTTTGTCTGCATAGTGGAATAGTTCCTGACGATTTTAAGAAGGCATTGTCCCTCCACGGTCGGGTTCATCCACTCAATAATTTCAACTTTTAACCATGGATAATTTGGAGTGAGACCTCCAATCTGTTTGGCCACACCCATTGCCTCCATGCATTTCACCCATGTCTTTCATAAATGAACATACCTGGTGCAATTCCCGTCTCCTCCACCCCCGGACATGTTTAGCCTGGTAATTGTCAATTGAAGAGGAAAAAATTGCACGCACGATGCAGCCAACGTTGTTCTTCGGAGGGGGCGCCAGAGAAGTATCTACCTTCTCCCTTAGTCTGCCCCTTTCTTTCTGTCAAGATGCTGTCTACCTAGGTGTACATGACACCTTTGGATATTTTTTTGGGGGAGAACAGGTCCTACAACTCCCGGGATGCCCCTATGCAATCTGCAGGGAGACCAACCAAACCACATTCTGCTATCTGAAGCCTGTATCAAGCAGATGAAACGAATATGGCGTGGGAATACAGGAGTCCAATATGTGTTTGTCCATAGGTGTAGGTTTTGACAATTATTTGAATGGCACAATACATGAATGAAATGGGCGAGCCCGAAAGGATTGGGGGATGCGACTTTAGAGTCCATGTTGGAATTTGAAATCATTGGGAGGTCAAAGCCAACATTGGGGGCGAGGGAGCAAGATCCCCACCAAAAACATACAAAGCTACACCTTGTCGATGAAGCTTAAACTCTTCTGCTGGCCTATGTAGGAAAGGAAGCAAATTCTGGATATGCTGATAATTAAGCATTGCGACGCTTGGACACTCTGTTGCGGCGGGGGTAAGTGTCCGAAAATGATTTGGAGGTTTTCATGCTATTCTTTCCAGCCAACGCCACGACTATCAAACCAACGCCCATAATTATGCGCGTTGGCATCGCACATCCAGCAAACGCCTTAATGGGTTTGCTGCAAGACTGGATGGAAATGGAGATCTAACATGGGACCATATAGGTCCCATGCTAGACTAGAATAACAATCAGGAGAGAAGTGCCTCACAAAAGTAGAGAAAGTTCAACTTCTATGTCACGGTGCACCGTTATGCCACAATGGCCAACAGTGAAGAACAATGGTGACAGGATGTACAATTGCAACACATCTCATAAATGAACATGGGGCATTGGAGGTTTTGGACATTCTATCGTATATGACACTCTGCAATCTTCGTCTTGAACATTCTGTCGCATCCGCATGTCCTTGGCTGCTGTACATTCTACCGCTCGGACATTTTGACCATGTGCCGGACCCAAAGCCTAGATTGGCCGGGGCGATCAAAACCTCTGGTCATGATCGTTGCCGCCTAGTATCTTGATAGCCTTGGTAGTCGCCGTCAATCGTACAGAGTTCGACGACGTTGCAGAGGCCTTTCCCCTCCCCTTCCTGCGGTTCTGTGCCAATAGTCGTGGGAACGAGTTTAGCTTTGTACACTTTTCGGGAGGGCACTTGTCCCCTCCCCCATGTTGGTTGTGCACCCCCCATATTGGCTGTGATCCCCCGATAATTTCAACTTTTAACATGGAACTTTATGTGTTATGCCCCAATCGATTTGGGCCCTCCCATTGACTTCATGCATTATGTCCCCCCCCCCGATAATTTTCAGGATATTGCGCCAATGGTCGTGGTGCTGCGTGCAAGGCCATATAACATTACTTTTCTGTTCATGGATGCATTTGAGTTGTGTGCAACTTGTATTGATAGCTCCTGCTATATAAGAGGCTTTCAAGCATTGGTATTTTCAGACACTGGAAAAGTTCCAATGGAGGTTCCAACTGCCATTCCATCGGTTTTGTTCTGAGGACACCAATTCGAAATTTGGGATACTGGGAGGGGGAGGGAAGGGGTTTTAGTCAGGTGTAGGCTTTATATAATTGTTGGTGTTGCCAACATGTGATTCAACCACATTGCGTTTTCAAGTATTGGCATACACTGGATGCTGAAGTGTAAAAATGATTGGTGTTGCATTTGCAGAACCAAATCCATAAGCATTCCCACCAATGAGGAAGGCCTGTTGTTCTTTGGTATGTTGAGCTACATTTTGATTTCTCTTTGTAACAAGAGTTTGGTGCCCTTTCCAAATTCAGGGAGTGAATACCAGTACGGGGTGACCATGAGGGGGGATATTTTAGTTTTACAGTAAGTAAGGGGTGGTTGTCTAGGCTCAGCCGCTGAAACAGCATGGAAGTCAGCTTGCACTGTTAAAAGTGATTGGATATGTTCATTGATTGCTTTCTGTGCATGACTTAATTTAGCCAAAAATAACCCATTTTTGGCAAATTTTGTTCCTTGGCCTGACCTGAGATCAAATCTTTGGTTGGCCTTGAAAGTACACATATCGAGTTTATGTATTTGTTTATTGATCCATTGGCTTCCAAATTCATCCTAGCACAATTATGGCCAAAATAGTGATTGGAAAATTTTACATTTTAAAGTTATTTGCGCAGATGTAATTTCAGCAGTAAGAACCGAACTTATTAAGTGATACCGAAAGGAAAACCTTGGGAAGGGGGAGGGAGAGGTTGAAATCCGGTGACTCAGAAACGATTGGGGTAGATTGGGCCCCTTGCACAGGACAACTAAGTTGGTCACTAATTATTTTACTTTAAAAATACAAATAGGCCTGAAAAACAGTCGGCAAAATCTGTTTTATTTTGGGCGTAGGTGGGCCAACTCAAAATAAATTTGCTCCCCCCCCCCCTGATGCAAATCCTATATATTTCACTGTCCCCAGGTGTGTTCTAGGATAGTGAAATCAGAGGTGCCATGGGTGGCTCTGCATATCACTAATTAAACATTTCCACGGGCTACCAAATATTCAATGGAACTAGATATGCTGGGAAATCGTGTATCCGATATTTTATGTAGCATGGGTGTTATGACTATATTTACTAATGCTTATACATTGTTTATTTCACTAATTCATTTGTGAGTTTTGTTCACTGCAAGTGGAGAGCGTTGTGTGTGTGTGATTGTGGTTTTAGGGCGCATCGACCATGGTTGGTCATTTAGCGCCCAAGTGGAGAGCGTTGCATCACTTGCAAAACACCTACTTCACCATGCTAGAAGCAAGTGTGATAATCCACCGTCTGTTCTGCTGACGGGTGTTTCGTACTGTACGCTATTGGAAACTGCACATAGACAGAAATCACAGCCAGGGAGCAACAAGCACAGGATAAGCACAAAGTGATTTTTTTCAACAGCACCAACCGCCAGAGTGCGCCGGACCATCCACAAGTGCTGTGTCATGTACTGATAGTTCAGAGGGTCAGTCTGTGACTAAGCAGCATGCAGCGAAGGATGTACGTGTTTCATATTTCATTATCAGCCTTAGAACTGATCATATAGTTAGGAACGAAACGTGCGTGGACGTTGCATCCTTTGTTCACCATACATGTATCCAGGCTGCTCGGGAGGCAAGGGAACGGCCAGTAGATTCAATAGAAGCATTGCCCATTGTTTCAGACTGTGCTGGCGCTTTAAGCCATCGCTTTGTGGAATCTCATTGCAAAAGTTCTTTTTATGTGAAACCAGAAACAATCGCATTATCTAGAAATCAGGGAATCTTGCGGTCATGCAAATATGTGTCTGTGATTAGTACTCTTGGAGTTCTTCTACGGAATAAAACATTGATACATTTGTTCAATCAAGCACCCAGCTTGACACTTTGGGGAGGGAACACATAGGAGACTTTTCAAGTGGAGCTGTGCACCTAAGTCAAGTTTCATGTAATTTTTTACATTGACGAGTTTCAGGTTTGGAATCCGTTAGGGAACAAGACTGCAATATACAAGCTTACAGATGTATATTTCGCTGTTGGATATCCCCGCTTAAGGTCTCGTAAGAGACACATTTTTTGGTTGCACTTATTCGATCAAGTTATCTAAAACAGCATAGGTCACAGGTGCTTGGACGTATCACTGACGAGCTGAAATTTTGGAAGAGACTGGTTTGCTGACTTATTCCACCAGCCGTGAATTGCGAGTGCGTTGTCAACTTGCTTTTGTCGTAGCCGATAACCTAGGAGCCCACGGACTTGCAGGTTACACAGAAAATTCCAGTACATCACGCAGAGTATGTCGTTTTTGTAACGCCACAATTCAGGGAGTCCGAGGCACTTTCCAATTGGAGGAATTCGCATCCAGAACTGTTGAGCAATATGAACAACAGCTGCGCGAACTGAATGCATGTGAATGGGATGCTAAAACCCGCGCTAAATTTGTCATTAAGACTGAGTGTAAACTTAACCATCTACGGTCATTCCACGTGATCAACGGAGTACCCCTGATATTGCGCACAACATATACGAAGGTACATCACCCATTGTCATCTCGGCAGTGCTCGAGGCGTGCATAGGATTGAAGCTGTTCACCTTGGATGATGTCAATAATGGTATTGAGAACTTAACCTACGCATCTCCTGATAGGCACAATAAGCCCAGAGCGCTTGTGTTGCGTAACGGCGTTGTTGTAAAGCAAAGTGCGAAAGAGGCCTGCTGCCTACTAAAGTTTATCTCAATTATCATTGGGCCAAAGGTTCCACCCGGGTGCGAGGTGTGGAGAATTATGATACAGTACATAGCAATTGTTAGAAAAATATCAGCAACTGTCATTCCTCGTAGTCACTGCCAGGCCTACAAGAAATTGAAGGATGGCTCTCTAGGTTTGAGGCTCACTTTCCGTCCGCTAAGGTTACTCCGAAGTTGCATTACCTATTACACTACGTTGAACAGATTCGGAAGCATGGGTGTCCTATTTTTTACAATACGCTACGCTTCGAAAGCAAGCACCAGGAATTGAAATCCTATGCACGCGAAAGCAAGAATTACCAAAAAAAAATATGTAGAACCTAACGCCCTGAAACATCAGGAACAGTTGTCAGTCAAAACAACATCAGAATCATCTTTCTCCTCCTGACTGACTAACAGTCTTGGCGTTAATGAGCGTAAGCAAGCGCGGATCAATGGTACACTGTTCAGTGCAGGAGATACCATATTGTATAGTCAGGCAGGTAATGGCATGTTGGCAAGGATCAACTGTATCCTATTGAAGGACAGTGACATAGCATTTTCATGCGTCGACCTTTCCGTAACTAGTGTCGATGAACATTCACAAACGTATCGGGTGAGATGTGGACAAAGAAACATCATGGTGTTGTTACATAACTTAGTAGACCTTAAGCCCTTGAGTATCTACTCATATGTCATCGTGGTTCCAAACTACCATTACTTTCATGAACCAGCCCTTGCTCCGCGCCATGTATCAGCTTACAGTGTCGTGTCGAGGACGAGAAAAAGTGTGCAGGGCGGATACAAAGCGAGATATTCTAGGGTGGGCCAAAGTGGCTTTCGGTTTACCCTCGGAGGAAGTATTAGTCATTAAATATGTAGACGAGGATTTCGGTGACATGATTGGTTGGTTGGTTATTGGTTTCACGACACATCGACCATTGAATCATGTAGCGTCGCCAATCTCTCACGCCGATTGGTCGCGGGCGAAGAGTAGCGACAGGTGAGACTCGAACCCACAACATTTCGATTGTGAGATGAGCAACTTACCCCTAGACTACTCGTCCCCTCGGTGACATGATTGTGGAAGACTGTGGTGAACTACCCGACAAGGCACATGTCATCATTGAGAGTACAGGCTTCGGTCAAGCTGTCGGAATCCAGCAGACGACAGACACCCACTGCGTGGGAAATAATACCGGCACCAGTGTGTCCGACCCTGACCGTAGGCAGACGGGCGCCAGCACTACTGCTAGTGATATCCATGTCGTGATGGAGCTGGCCGTCGACGAGCCGAACGCTGGACCGTCGGCAGTCACAGAAGAAGAGAGCCCTGCGCGTAGTGGAGGTGAGGGCCGGCCCGATTCCGCTCGACAGGTGAGATCTGGTCGGTGCTTTTTTTGCGGCGTGCTATCACGTATGATTGAAAATGACATTTTATGAAGAAAATTGTCTCCGAGATAATTCCAAGATTTGGAATCGACCGAGTATATAAGCACTAGACTTCAGGCACCATTATAAATATTTAATAAGTTTGATACGCTGTATCTTGGCCATATACAATGCAAAAAAGTATGAATTCGTCTGGTGGCACCTGATACTTAACCGAGAACCCTTTGGAATCCTTCAGACAGCAGTGTTAATTTGCAGTCTAACTCTGATAAGTTTAGCCGCTCAGATTGAACTTGAGCTGCCCAGTGTGAGGCCTAATTCTCAGCTTAATTATTGCCTTTTTCTATATTATTCTGGTAGTAATTCTGGCCAGAACATGGACATGCCGTCTACGGTATGATTGTTGACAATGTAAAGTATTATTCCGGATTTAGTCCCCACTAACTCGTGTTTATTCTAATTTTATGTGCATTGTTGGGTCTTGAAGTCATATTTGAACTTAGCCACTTGAGCCACTGCTAACTCTTATTCCTGTAGCAATGGGACTGAACAGTGGCTCAAGTTCTTTGGATCTTTAGCCTGCGTTACTAACTCGCACCTATATCTATTAGTTATATTGTCGCAGTAATGACATTGCTCTCAGCATTGCAGGGTGCAGAACTAACTGCCTCTACGGAGCACCTGCTAGACCAGACGCACTTCACGCTGCAGCTGTGGATGGCCCTGCATGGGTCTGTTCCCATCATCGAGAAGGAATGGAGTGAACTGATTCACGTGGTCTATCAGCGATGCTCCTCCCAAACCTAGCACGGGAAAGTGGTATGGTACTACGACGCAAGGTTGTTTCCTTAATTTCCCCAGGCGCAGGGAACGCGAGGTGAACCAGATTGCACGGGCTATGAATATGGCTATCAAAAGGACAAGTTATTTTTTTGTCTTGAAATACTGACTTAATGTTGCCCCTGTACGTGTCTTGCACCAAACTATGTTTTCTGATGGATGACTCGATCTCTTCACACTTCGAAGCCAAATTTCGTAGATGAAGTCTGTTCTTACCAGCATTGGTGGATAATTGCATACATTTTCAGGGATGCCTTTCCATTCATTACGACAGGCCCTGAAAACTTTCAGGGGTGCTTTCCCATAAGGTTACATTTACTTCTGAGGTGCTCAATAGACTGCAGTGGTGCGCAGGAACCCATCAAATAACGATTCTCTACCTATGTTGACCATAATGATTCTGATCTTGTGATTGCAGCTGGCCTGGACAACACGTGATCTATCTTTGCACGACTGTTATTAACTCATATACCATTTAAAGATAGTGCGCTCAGTTTGCTGCACACGCCTGTCAGTTGGTTTTTTAGTCGCTAAGCCTGAGATGATGTACGTCAGCTGTGATAAAACTTCGGATTTTAATACATGGACTTTAGCATATGTGGTTGGTCCTTGAGCTGGCCATGGATTTAGCGCCACCTTCAGCTGTCTAAAGGTATGTTCACAATTTTACTTCACTACACTGTTCAGGTCGGCATTGCGCTATGAGATTATGGCAATGAGCTATTACATTTCACAGTCAGATGAAGGAATGAATACGTCAATGCCAGTGCATTGACGCTCCGTGTTACCTGGACGCACTGCTTCAGTTGCCGTTTACGGACGTCTCTGCGTATCCAGGGCAGCCTCGTCGGTAGCCCGGCCGTCAGCCCGGCCGCCAGCCACCGCTTAGCCGCGTTGGCAGCCGCGTTGGCAGCCGCGTCGGCAGCCGCGTTGGCAGCCGCGTCGGCAGCCGCGTCGGCAGCCTCGTGTGTATGTTGTTTAAGTTAGGTATATTGTCATGCCACATGTCCATCTGTTACTGCTCTGAGCTCATCAGTTTCTTCCTCGTCAAGTGTCGATGTGAAACGTTAAGCGTTGTTTCATCAACTCTTTGTCAACAGATGTGGAACGAGTTCGGCCTGATAACTGGTCGGGACGGGGTAACGAGGGAGTGCAACGAGCGATGGACCGATGCAATCGGCAAGGTGCGCAGCGCCATCTCACCATAATTTTCACCTGGTGTACATGACGGCGCAGCACCACTGACGGGTATAATGTAATGCTCCTCGGAGGATCTCAACCGGTGGCTAGTTCAGGGTACCAAGATATTCTGATTTATGTATGTGGTGCACCATTAAAAAACAAAGGCCTCAATGAACTGTTATTTTGTGCATGCCCTTTACCGTTTCGGGACAGAGCGACCGTCTCATCTGTCCATTGATCAAGTCGCTTGTAAGATGGTACACGTGCCTCTTACTATCGTATCAGAATTTGTCATGCCACCGCCGTGCCAGCGCCGATCTATCTTTATTACAAAGTTACAGAATAGGTCTGCAATTCATTTTCCTTCCAATCTGCTTCATAATCACGTCAGTATGTACAGCAGGGAACTTAAGGCATTAGCTCCCTGTTCAAGTCAAATATGCACACCACACAGTAAAAACCTGTTCAGTTTAGGTATGATTTAGCAGACTGTGGCCGAACAATATGTCTACTTTGTCGGGATTCTGCCTTGTGCAAACATGCCTTAATGTTGAACCCATGGTTTCAAGATGGCAAGTAGAAAGGCTTGAGTAAGGATCTTTTGAAGAACGCTGAAACGTGGAGATGACGCTGATTTAATAATTGTGTGGGACGTTTGGGAGCTCTGCTGGTGCTTGCTTTCTTCAACATGCCAGATTTTACCTGTTAATATGGTCTTTTATTTTGCCATGACTTTTGGCGTACCACCATCCAGCTTGCCGTGTCATATGCCGTGCCGTAACAGAGTTTCCTGTCCCTTACCGCGCCTCCCAGTTTTTATGGAAAAGTGGAAACTCTAGTCAGCATGTCATTCGGATGGTAGCTATCAGCTCTATCCGAATGACACTCGGATGGTTACTATCAGCTATTTTTGTTCTGGGAGTGCACCCTCCACTGATGCCCAGTATTACAAAAACAGCTATCTGTTGATGCTTGCAAGCCTTACCGTTTGTTTGTCATTAACTGCCACCAGTCCTCCTATAGTTGCCCTGCGATTTTTTTGCATTTCATATGCAGTCAAGAATGGCTTGTTTATCATTGGATGCCATGTATGATGTAGCGACTCCGCTGTTGATTATTTGGCACCTATTCCCGGTGCGCTGTACATTGTGTCCGTGTGATGTGTGCAGTCCATACGACGGTACAGGACCAATGCAGCCAATCTGCCCTAAGTTGAAATAACTGCTTATGCTGTGAATGCATACGTTTGCAGTGGATTCTGCTGGTGATTTAGCATGCGCGCCTGGGCAGTAAATCCGCCCACCCCTCCTGCTTTTGAACGATATCTCATAAATTGGGGTAGATATTGCAATACAATTTTGTCGATGTAAAAAAAAATTGATGCGGCCATTCTATGCAACCAAAATGAAGCTTTGTTGGTAAATATAGAAACTGCGTGGTGCAAAGTCGACAGACCGACGGGACGCCCGGACGCCGAGCGTTCAAGGGCACAAACGATTATTCAGTGAGGTGGCGCGATGTGGCGGCCGATCTAGACCTCATTTGACCCTGAAAGCATTGGCCTAGGGTCATGCAATTTATACTGAAGTCGTAATACTGCAATTTATCGCTATAGTCGTAATGTACCATCGAAGTTGTGTGCTTCTAGTTTCAGTGCTTTCCGAGATGTTAGGTGGCGAACCTCCCCTCCGATGCGCGTCATGTGAGGGGCCCTTTGGGTCGCGTGTTAATAAATGAGCAGTGTGGTTATAGCGGCATGCCCTGCGCTTCCATTCTCTATCTAAGTCATCAAACACACTGAGACCCAGTTGTAACCATGGCTGGAACCTTGTCCTGAATTTTTGTCATTCAACACAGCATGTCTATAACTTGTTTTGGTAATTTTCTGGCAGAACGATTGAATAATGATGGTTGGCAATTTGGCAATGACCTGAGACTTATTATTGTTTGATACGATCTGGACGAATTGGAAAGTGTAAGAAGTGGTTCTGATATCAGGAACAGAAAGGAAATTAGCCTTTCCGAATTATGAAGCTCCACAATCTTGTTCTTCGAATCCAATATTTAAAAACACAAACAAACCGTGGTTGTAGGAATCATTCATTGTTCTGCGTGTGCGTATTGCGTAAGTTAAAATGATTGGTTCCAGACGAAAAGGCCGTGAAAGCCCTATTCGATATACTGGGAGTGGACATCACAGCAATTGGTGTTCCGGGCTCACCATGCGTCATCGAGGGAGAGGTTGGCTCCGACAAAGTGGAAGCCGACGGAACCCACGTCGCCACCTGCAGCAGCCTTGTGTCTGCTGTTTTTATGTGGGCCGTCGCTCACACGGTGTTCGCACAGGTGGTGTGCCGCCGTTATAAAGCGGCATACATGTTCCTGCAGTGCTATGTGCTCGATGTGGACGACGCGACGACAATCCCGAAGGTGTGCCCGAAAGCTGCGGCGTATCTGGGCATCCGCTGAGCGTGCTGTCGATGTCGCACTTGTACGATTCGTCGGTTGCTTTGTTCATGGAAACATATCTTAGTTGTGTGATTTCATGGACGGTGTATAAATCAATAGGATCTCTAGTGGGTTCGAATGGTTATGGTAAATGTGATGGGTAGGGTTGGCATGATGTAAAACGTAGCATAATTATTGTCACGGTTTGTTGATTCGTTGGAGGACGTTATAATGCACAAACATGTAGAACATACTTTGGAAGATGCGTTGCGCTGGCCATGAATATCCGCTATTTTATTGTCACATGTCGGTTAAAAGACGAGTTATTTTGTTTCATTGTATCCATTTGGTTTGGTTTGGACTAAACGTGACAACTGTTACTTGTCATATAGTTATGAGACTACCATACTTAATGACCGCAGGTTTTTGAAATTCCAGTCGACCCCACTCGGCAGATTATTTAGAAGATATTTCTTCCGACAATTGATGCAACGAAACGTAGCGCTGTGTTGCTTCGAGTACTTGCTCTGTCGTACACAAACACACAAATTACCTGCAGCTGCGTGTCACCCGAGAGTATCTACTGTTAGCAACCTAATATGCCCAATACAGATATTCGTAGCCAGCAGACGTCGCCTGCGAAATGGTGATCCGAGCATCGTTTTGTTTTCGAAAGAATCTGTAGAGAGTGCATCTGTTCCATGTGCTTAGTTCTCTGTCGGCGTGGATTTGTGTGATGCACTGAAGTTTTCCGGTCGCTGGTTACTTGTGATCACATGGCGTTGAATTGTGGCGTTCATTAGTTCAGTTAGTTTCTCTTCAGAAATTGCTCGGCCATCCACTGGCAGGTGAAAACCCAAACATGAGCAGCGTAGGTTCACTGTTTGGTTGTGTCCGTTTTGATTAGGGTTTTGCCTAAGTTGCTCGAGTAGAAAAGGTCGGAGCATTGACAGAGTTTGATGACTGAATCAGTGTGCCCTGACCTTGTGATCGCACATATGTATGGTGTATGCTGCATGGAACAGAAAAATATTTCAGATGATGGTGGCACTTGGGTTCTTTTAAGACGCGTCCGACTACTGGGGCACAGCGTCGCCAAGCTCTCACGCCGATTGGTCGCGGGTGGACCCGGTAATCCTGCCGGTTGTAGGATTCGAACTCGCGATCTTGCGATCAAGAGTCCAACTCCCTACCGACTGAACTACCGCGGCCCCAAATACTCCAGATGAATAGCTTGTTTTAAACACAATGTGCTTTCGTGATACCCTGCAACGGTGTCGGAGACTACACGTGGGTTTCCAAACTGAAGTGTGAGGTGCTCTCATAACACCTTCCAATAGCACCAGAAACCATATACAGCACTCCATTCAAAATACGTGGTGCTCTTGTGAGAGCCCACAGTGGTGTCCGAACCTCAGTAAGGTTTTCGGATATTCTTGAAGGATGTCGGTCAAGGTTCTTGGAGAATCCTCCTGACACCACAAAACTATCTAGTAATTGTGCACAAAACAAAATGTGGTGCTTTCGTGATACCCTGCAACGGTGTTGGAGATTACACGGGGGTTTCCAGGCTGAAGCGTGTGGTGCTCTTATAAGGCCCTCCAATAGCATCAGAAACCACATACAATACTCCATTCAAAATATGTGGTGCTCTTGTGAGAGCTCACAATGGTGTCCGAATTTCAGTAAAGTTCTCGTATATTCTTGAAGGGTGTCAGTCAAGGTTCTTGAAGAATCCTCCTGACGGCACAAAACTATCTCAGAAACCGACGAATATTATCGGACGAGAGCATCTCTCTTGAGAACCTTGGGTTCTCATTTGAGAACTTGTGGTGCTCGGGCGAAGCCTTCCAGTGGTCTTCGAATCTGCCCATAGTTCTCAAATGCTTGCGAGTGTACATGAAGTGGCAGGCTTCACATCGTGGGCAACCTCCGCACGTGGCTACATGAAGTGTCAGGCTTCACATCGTGGACAACCTCCGCATGTTTCTACATGAAGTGTCAGGCTTCACATTGTGGGCAACCTCCACATGTGGCTACATGAGGTATCAGGCTTCACATGGTGGGCAACCTCCGCATGTGGCTACATGAGGTATCAGGCTTCACATGGTGGGCAACCTCCGCATGTTACTACGTGCAGTGCTAGGCTTTACATCGTGGGCAACCTCTGCATGACACAAAATCGCTGCAGACCCTGCATGCACTACATGTCAGTGAGGGGCATATATCACTGATAACGACACTTCACATAGAAAATCCATCAGTCGCCCAGATTGGACAGTGCAAAACTGTCGGACATCATTATGGGAAGCTACTTGGACACACCAAAAATGATGTAGATGTTCGTCAGCATAACACGGACAGGAGATCAAACAATGGCGAATTATCAGTAGTAACGAAATTTAGAGCACTGACGCTTGCCACCATCGCATAACAGATACTCGTGATACTCGTGATTGGCATAAGCGCGCTCAATGCGGAGGCGGCACAGTGCCACATCTTCTTGTCTAACCTTAGAACGGGATAAGCTCCACTGTCCGCACGTTTGATGGCTCTCAGATTGTCCATAGCCATGGCATCCCACAATGTCTGCCACTTGTTTATGATGACAAGAGATTTCTCGAAAATAGTAATTGGCAGAGAGTGGCAGTGCATGCGCTGCTCGCTTTACCACAGCATCCGCCAACTCGATTACATTCCCACATGGCTAAGGAGCCAACACAGCTAGCCGACATCCGGCGTCAAAAGAAGTGCACAACGGGAAGACGACTTAGAATACCCAATAGCGTGGGTGGAGGTGGGGTGGGGGGTGAACGGTGGACGGTGAAATGTGTTTAGGCTGCTTGAAGAGTCCGTGGAGATAATATGCCGATCGCCTTTACATACACTCCCGATATAAAAGATATAAAAAAGATACAACAAAATGCTGTCGAACTAGAAACGAGTTCTGGAAAACACAGATGCATACGTCGGGAGGCAAGGGAAGTGCGTGCGTGGGGGGCAGAGCCACAAACGAAAGCGCTGCCCACACCATTTTTTGTTCGCGACCCATCAGCATAGGTTACCACTCAACCTGGAAATGACCAGTTTCAACCAGGATATGACGGAAATGACGGGAATGTCCAGAATCAATGCGCGAAATTCTTCTGGATGGACACCGTTTTTTCTTGTGTTCGCGAAAGACACATCCCCTGCGGTGTGATCCACCCCGATGGGGGAGTCTGCGTGCTCTCGACTCTCCCAATTTCTCGAAGTCAAACTGGACTTTCTGGGAGGAGCCTACCAATACGCACACCAAGGAAGACTGGAATATCGTTTCTCTAAAAAGGGACTTCACTTTCAGCCTCTGCCGTCTGCAATACTGGCTCTCTGCCAGTGCCATACTATGACCGTGAAGACGGCACAGCCCTGACCACGGATGTGGCTCACTTGCGGCGGCCGGCCCTGCCCTGCCGGCTCAGTGCGGAGACGCACCGCAGGACATACTCGGCGACCGGCTGAGCTATCCGATTACAGATCCTCGTGTACAGTCACTAATGATCTCTCTCGCCGATGGTAGTGGCGTGGGACGCTGGCTCGATAGGTGTGGCATCCATTTGCAGTGAGGTATTCCGACGATGAGTATCCCGTAGTTTATTGTTACTGCTTTCACAACAACACGAAGAACAGATACTCTAACAAATGGAATACTTTTCGGCCGAGCGACCGTTCGTAATTCCAACGGATCACAGCCCCCCCCCCCACCCATCTCTGTGGGGGGGGGGGGTCTGTGTGTCCGACCGAGTCCCCATCTGGGGACTCGGTCTGTGCAACTGTGCGACTGTGTGACTGTGGACTCGGTCTGGGCCGAGTCCACAGTCGGCTGTGGGCCGACGGTGCGACATGTATGTATGTATGTATGTATGTATGTATGTATGTATGTATGTATGTATGTATGTATGTATGTATGTATGTATGTATGTATGTATGTATGTTGCATGTATGTATGTATATATAATTATTTATTTGTTTATCTAACGTGCTGTCTCTCACTCTCATCTGCAATCTGTCTCCTCTCTGACCTCTATTGACCATCTTTGTATCTCGTCTGTGCCGCTCCCCGTTTCCTCCGCCCCGCCTTCCGGCCGTCTATGGGCTCGTCTATGGGGTGGGCTCTGGCCGGCGGCCGATCGATGTGATAGGTGTTGCGCGGCGGCGCGGCCAGCCGCTCTACCCCGCCGCCCACGTCTCGGGCATTGATCACCAGCACGTCGGCGTGCACACAGCTGCCGACCGCCGGCCGCGCCGGATCGCCGTGTCACCGTGTCACCGACCCAGACACCTGCCTGCAGCCCAAGTAGTGAATCGGGTCACATTATATTCTACCATGTGTGGGGTTAAATTTTCAGACCTATGTTGACCAAAAGCACCATTAACGGGAACATCTTTTACTATGAAAGGTTTGGAATTCATTTTATGCGCCAGATCATTTATTCTACGGCAGAACAGCTCTCTATGCGTTCAACGAATTTATATCTCATATATAAGCACTTGTGAGCGGGTTTTCCTCAACACACTGTCTGCTAAACACCAACAGAAACTCCGGAGGTGATCAACACCGGAGGTGATCACCTTTTTCCTCGCTTGTTCCAATTGCCATATTATTCGTTGGTTATTATTATAATTTTCATGTAAAACATTTCCAAAGCTGATACATTCGTCGACGTTTCAAACCGATGAAAGGCTACTTCCAAGACATAGCTGCAAATTGACCATGCAAGCAAGACCATTATTAATATCACCTTCAATTCACAACATAATTATATCATGTTGCATGACACATTTCAATGCACATCTTCAGGGCCGCAAAATAGAAACGCAAGGTATCTCCCAACAATGTTCGCTATTCGCCTAGCTCTGCCCATCCTCATAGGCAGGTGTCTGGCAGATGGAGTTAGGCTGTGTGAACTTATTTTAAATACTGAAGATGGGTGTTGTGTCTCTGAAGTATATTGTTTCCGATGTTGCAAGCCGTCTGCGGTCTGTGCTTTGTGCGATAATAGTGCTGTTTGGTGTGAGTATGCTTCTAGTACGGGTCATGCTGTGGTATTCATGCATGTGGTTTGTGGGGGGCTGCCTGGCAGATGCATGATCTGTCGGCGTCTGTGACAGCCTGTCTGGTACATGCTTGGTCTGTCGGCGACTGGGAGTCGGAGAGTGAGAGTCGCCGTCACACCGATTATTGGACCTGCCGGGTCACACAGGGCCGGGAAGTATATCGACAACGGTACGCGACATTAGTATGGCTCAACGCGGACGGATGTCGACCTAGATTGTTCCCGATAACAAGGAATGACGTTTTGGGTTGGTGTAGTAAATCACTAACAAGTATATGATTGCTACTACTACTCCGTCCGCAGTGGCGGTGCAAAACATCACCGATCACCTATTCATCCCCTTTCCAGGCAGATGTAAGGATGCTTTTGTAGCACACTTGTGTCCTCATTGACGTTGCGCTGACACCAGTAACCATCTATCATCTTTATTGCCTGGGAGTTTTCATCACCTAGCCAAATTAGGAAATCCGACACCCGTTGTTCACGAGTATTTAGCTCGTGATCCAAAGGAAACCGTGGGAACAACTCTTAAACACTCTTCCCGCATAGGCACGGATGACACCCGTTTCGTACGAATTCGAGCGGTCACCGTCACCATGCGTGCAGTTACCCTGGTTAACACCCTTATTGTACACATCTGTTGCAAAAGCACCACCGGATGTATCAATGAAAAGGTCTAAAAAGGAAAACGCATCAATCACAAGAGGTCAATGACGGCACAGTGTCCTAAAATTATTTCACCATTAACTGTGAGGATGAAGAAAGAAGTTGCTTGGGAATAGTTAAGATTGGAAGAAAATAAGGATCGTCACTTAAGGATGAAAAAAGTTGAATGCCTTTCACTTCAGTACATGCATTTTACATTATTTAGCAGTCATATCCATAATGACTGCCCACACATGTGGCAAAATGGTAAAACCTAAGGGAAGGATGAAATAGCACAATTCCATTAACTGTGAACTTCAGGCCACATGGTCAATTATTTTACACTGTGACGGCACAAAGATACACACACCGCAAAAGCATTCATATACCTGCCTGGAGAAAGGATGAAAAAGTTGTCCGTGATATTTTGTACTGCCGCTGCAGACCAACCAAAAGCGACGGCAAACTTAGGTTAGTGATTTACTGCCCTGGCCACCGTAACCCAAAAACGTCATCGCTCGCCACGAGAAACAATATCGGTCAGTCAGTTCACTTTGAACCGGACCATTGTTGTGCACAATTATCGATGCACTGCTGCGTCTGTGTGACCTGGCAGGTCCACTACACCGATCTGACGACGGCGACTCTTAGTCGCCCACTGACAATGCGTCTGCGAGACGGAACATCAAAACACATGCGCACGAACACCACAGCACGGCTTGTCCCAGGAACATGCTGACATAGAACACCACCACACACGCACGAAGCACAAGCCACAAGCGGCTTGCAATATTAAAAGCAGTATACATCAGAGCAGGAGCGGCTCGACTATTAACCCGCGCCGTCTCTGGGGTAGGCCTTTAACCACCCCCTCAAGTTTTCCGGCGTATACGGAAAGAACGGCGCGCGGTAGCGCGCCGAAATTTGGCATACATTTTCCCACATCAATTTGGAATGTGTCAAACTTGAAGTCAGGCCATCTAGGGTCAATGAGTTAGCCTAGGTCAAGTGAGGTCACGTCCAAAAAAGTTCAGCCAGTCGTCACGCTCTAAAGGATACAGATATTTTAATGCAACTTTCAGCGTTTGCGTATCTTTAGGGATGCAACAAAACGCACGAAAGGAATTCCCCATGTTTTTCCATTTTTGATTACTTATTAGTTTTGCATATTTACCTGTTAGAGTTCAAATCGAAGATTCTGGCTAAAGTAAGCACTTTCATCAGGGCAAATTGACTTCGAACAACGTTTTTCGGTCCGCTTTACCCATTAGAAAAGGCAAATTAAAGAAAACTTGAACACTCAAATTATTTTCATAAAAGAGATTGTTGGGTGGCCAAAAAATTGCATGGTACTGGTCCATTTCGCTTTTCTTTTCTGATTCGAAATACTTTTGTCTCAAATATGCCCGAAAATGAACTGCCCAGAGCCAAAAGCATAATAAAGGATATGATATAAAAAGGTATACAAACATTTGCCGTCAAAATATAGGCCCCGTAGTCACGTCACTTTTGTGGGAAGATTTTTTTCGGGGTATGTCGGACCCTACTCGTCAAGCGCTTTCCGATGACATCTCTCGTTTTCGTGGGACGCTTAGTTTGGATATTAGAGGGGGTTCCTATCACCCCCGCCCCACCAGAGAAGCGCTGTGAAGATCTGACCGGAGAGACAGTGCCGGAGTGCCGGGTTAAAGCCACTCAACCCTCACCCCACTAGCAGGGGAGCAGTGGGGTTGATTTGAAGATTGATACCCCCTGAGGATTGATTTGAATAACCCTGAAACGAGCTGCCGAACCAATTTGTAACATTCAACAGTAGTTCCCACATACATTTCGTAGCTCGTCGCCAACAATTGCAATCTGGCTCACAACGGGTCAGGCGTGAGTGACGTCATAATGACATCACCTCCCGCGATTTTTGAACGAAGTGAAGTTCTTCTTGTGCTCTGTACAAGAAGGAAATCTCCAAAAATAGAGACAAAGATATTAACGAACGGTACTCGCCAATCGGCAGAACATTGAATTACCAAGAATGCTACTATCACACAATTCTGTTTTTGGGGAGAACATTTTTTTATCTTCCATTTTGGAGATAACTATCACAAATTAAAAGCGTATTTTGCAAACGTGGGAAATGTGACTTGCTATATCGGTTTTGTTCGGTTGTTTGGTGGCCACAACCCTTCCACATTACCATGCAGTGCATCAAATCGACATTTTCTCGCTCACTGTAGCACGATGAAGATACCAAAACATCCATTTCATTTTGCACAGAACTGAAGAAACCACAGCAGTTGCACACTTGTGATGCTTTTCTCAATTCAACGAAATTCAACAACGCGAGCCGGGCCATTTTAGATGCGAGTTCATGCATTATTAGCCACTGTTCAGCACCCAGCACCTGACATTGACTCTCGTGGTGCAGCCACTTGAACCTCGCTTCAGCTGCACCACAAGGGACCACTCGTGGATCTCTGTGAGCCACCTTACCCGAAATTCAGTCGAGACCAGGGCGTTAGTCGTAAAGCCGGCGACTGGTCACGCGGCTCTGTCCAATTCGACAAGGGCAGATCGAGAACCAGTCATCTTACCCGAATTGAACTCGTCGAGGACAGCCCAAGACCTTGTCACATCACCCAGTTTACTCGCCCGGGGACATTCAACGGACACAAGTCACATAGTTTGACTCGACATGAGACTGTCCAAGAGAAGGAACCTGGCGTTCTTTCACGGCGCATTCGACTTCTGGGCCACACGTCATCAACCCTCAACGTCGTTTGGTTGCGCGCGAGCCCGGAAATCCCGCCGGTTCCCCGGAACTATCCAAGGATTCGTCAATGTTCAAGTCATCGAGTTAGACTCGCCTGAAGACAGCTTGGTCACCGAACTTATCGGCACACCGGCCAACGACGCCACTTAAAGGCCGTAATTGCACTGTTGCCACGGTTGAGCAGCGTCCACCTGGTGTGACAACTGGCCACCGACTCCCAGAGATGCACCCGGCCGTATGTCAGTGGGAGACCTCGACAGCTGGTCGACCCACGCCAGCCCACACCTCGGCAGCTGGGCAACCCACGCCAGCCCACACCTCGGCGGCTGGTCAGCCCACGCTAGTCCACACCTCGGCGGCTGGCCAGCTCACACCGCAGCTGGCCAGCCCACGCCAGCCCACATATCGGCAGCTGGTCAGCCCACGCTAGAACACACCTCGGCGGCTGGCCAGCCCACACCGCAGCTGGCCAGCCCACGTCACCTCAGCGGCTGGGCAGCCCACGCCAGCCCACACCTCGGCGGCTGGCCAGCCCATGCTAGCCCACACATCGGCGGCTGGCCAGCCCACACCAGCCCACACCACGGCAGCCGGTCAGCCTACACCAGCCGACATCTCGGCAGCCGGTCAGCCTACACCAGCCCACATCTCGGCAGCCGGTCAGCCTACACCAGCCCACATCTCGGCAGCCGGTCAGCCTACACCAGCCCACATATCGGCAGCCGGTCAGCCTACACCAGCCCACATCTCGGCAGCCGGTCAGCCTACACCAGCCCACATATCGGCAGCCGGTCAGCCTACACCAGCCCACATCTCGGCAGCCGGTCAGCCTACACCAGCCCACATCTCGGCAGCCGGTCAGCCTACACTAGCACAATTTTTAGACACGAGTGCGAGCTCGTGGCACATGGCACATCAATCTCATCAGATGACACCACCAACACTCCTTCCCAACAACACCCTTCTCATCTGGAGGAGGAAGAAGTTACCGGGGGTCAGATCTGGAGAATACGGAGGGTCCCCTGGGGCTCAGATGCCCATAGACGTCAGAAGCTGCGCAGTCTCAGGTGACATGTGAGGCCATACGTTGTCTTGGAAGAATATAAACGCACGGATGATCGGGTCACCTTTCTTCTTCGCAGAGCGTAACATCCTCTTTAGGCTTGACATCTATGGGCCAGAATTTATGGTTGCACTCCTAGCCAAGAAATCTGCGTGTACACCATGGAGATCGAGCACTAAGATACAAATACTAGGGTGAACCTTGTCGCTCGTGGGGATCCGCTCTTGATTTTCATAAGTTTTTTTGTTTGTTCAGCTTTGTTTTTCCACTGCCGGCGCTCGCTTCGAGTAAGCGGATCATGGCAAGTCGCCAAAGTTTCGTATGCGATAACAATCGACTCAGGGAAACCCCGTTACTCCGGAACTGTTGCAGGATATTCTGGGCAATTCCTGCACGTGTTCTCTTCTGCTCAGGCGTTAAGAAGTTGGGAACCCATGTACAGAAAATGTCCGGTAGCCTAAATTCTTGAGTGATTTCGTAAGTTCACTCGTAACTTTGGCCAACAATGAATGCAATCTTCCTGATACTTCATCGTCTTTCGCATTCGCGGATCTTCAGCCGTCCTTTCCACGAGCCACGTGTGCGCGCTTAAGAGCCCTCGGGCGCTTCTGGTAACGGGTAGAGTTGTTATCGCCTTGAAAGTGGCTCCATCAGTGGCAAGTAGTCTACAAAGATGCCTATCTTGCCCACGGGCTTTACCGAAGAAGTTCCATGTCGACAAGCTTGCCTCCGACTAGAAGATGCGCGCGAACGCCAGGACATGCGCGTGAATCGCCACCCGCTGTCATGAGGCAAGCGCCATTAAAACGGCCGACACTTTCAATGCACCGCTTGCCGGAAGTGCTTGCAAAGAAATGCCCATGAAATGGGTCATTGAGGGCCCAGGAAGTTGTGGCAGGTAACATCAATAAAAAAAAATGTGCGTACTAAGCAACATACATTTTCCAAGGGCACTTTAATGTGTGAATGAACCCAAGTATTATATAATTTTCTTTATCCAAGATAAGTCATCAGTGGGGCGATTTTGCATGTTCCTCCTCCCCCTTCTCGAATGGACCCTTACGAACCCTTACATGGGAAACGTGTCCCTTGATTCCCTTGTGTGCCAAAAAATATGCGCTGCAAACTGTCTTGAAGCCACGAAGCTCACAAAACCAATACCGGTTATGGTACGATGGTACGATTCTACCAGCAATACAGCCAATAATAGGAGCGCACCCCCTCCCCAGGTCTAGGAAACAAAATGCATGCCGGGTGCAATAAAGTTCAGGAACACCACAATTATGGATGCCCCATTGCCAAATACTGGATGCGGCGCTGATTAGCGGACAAATGACACCGTTTTTTTACGATAATTATAATTGTTTGCAGGTATCATAGGGGCCAATCACCTAAACCGTACCCGAAGCTGGTTGGCGATATTGATCAGAGCGGTAACCTGCTACCAAAACTTTCCAAATTCAAGACCAGCGAATTCTGGAAACAGCTGTTGCCATCAAGTTTACTTTTGAAGTCAGGTTCGTGTGGTCCCACTTCCTAGGTCTCCGACTTGACGT
The DNA here is from genome assembly GCA_034440575.1 of Imbricaverruca yamaguchii. Lineage (NCBI taxonomy): Eukaryota > Metazoa > Arthropoda > Thecostraca > Neoverrucidae > Imbricaverruca > Imbricaverruca yamaguchii. The sequence goes on from JAOTOL010001490.1 coordinate 1,117,851, forward strand.
CTCAGGCCCGAATCTAGATGCATATTTTCAGGGTTTGTGCATACAAAAGCTGTTACTGCATACAACTGGTCGTTTTAGGTGCGTGAGCATGCTTTGTTGCTTTGTATAGCTTGGTGCTTTGTATAGCTTAACCTGATCGTTGATGTAATTTAAACGTGTTTAGACATGACGAAATGGCTATGGACTGACTCCGCCAGTGGGATGCCATGACGATTACTGCCCGCTAGTGCTTGTTGCAGTCGTTTTTAGGTAAGTACGCATGCTCCATTTGTTTATTTCCAGTTCGACTTCATCGCTCGCGTAACTTAAATATTATCAGATCAGAGTAGGCCTGACTTTGGCATTGAGATGACAGGATGATTACTTTTCACTAGGGCCAGTTGTCAAACGGACTACGACAAAAAAAAATAGAGACAGACGCTAATCAATTTGAGGCCTTGCAAAAAAGATTGCTGGGCTTGTGACAGGCGGACACCTTCGGACAGCGACGGACACACTTTTCTCGACTGGTTCGGGAAGATTTAAGACAACTACTGATTCAGAAGCTTGTGTTATTCCGCCGACTAGTCTTTAAAAGCTCATGACTTCTCATATTTGACATACATCACGAAAACCGTCAAGCAAATTTTCACGCAAAACTGGAGGCCAATAAATGCACGACCTGATGTAAGTATATTCAGTTAATTAGTGAAATGAACTGAATTTTTGCCATGTTCTAATTTCAATAACATTGCTGTTGAGGGCTTTCGGCTTGCGTAGATTAATGCAGGGGTGTGCCCTGGCGGAAAAGCGATGTAGAATCATGTTTTTTTTCTTTCCAAGCGCCATAATGCAGGTGCCTTTGCGGTAATCATCTATTCCCGACGGCGGTGGCCGAGTAGCTAAGAGTGCTGAAAATTGGATACGATGGTCCCGGGTTCAACACTCGCACCATTCGGAACACTTCCCAATATCGCGGCCCATCGGCGAAAGTATGGGCGGCGCCATACTCAGTCATCCTGCATAAGTGTACTGTGAACAACCCAAGAAACAATCATGTGAATCCGCTATCTCTTGTCACTATATTTCTTGCTATGAACTGGGAAAAAATGCGTGTGTGTACATTGGTGAACGCGGGCGTGCGTGCGCCTGACAACCGTGACGTACGTGCGAGTGGGAGAGCAGCTCTCGCATGACGAAGTTGTCGTATATGTCACGGGCGTGCTTCCGTCTGTCCTCCAGCTTGTCGAGCTTCTCAAACTTCTTGATCTGAAGGCGAGACCAGGTCGGGTCTGAGCGGCCGATTCACGGCACACGGTACACCTCGCAAGATCGATACATACTGCACCCATCGTGGCATGATGAGGAAAAGGAACATTTAGGCTGTATAATACGCATCAACGTTCATACAGCGTCATACATAAAGTTCATACAGCGTCGCTAACCTCTCAAACCAATTGGCTGGGGGTGGACTAGTACATCTGGATGGATGCGGGTGTGGGATTCGAATACACGACCCTACGATCACCAGTCCAACGCCATACCGACATGGCTAGCATCGTGGCCCTATGTGAGCCCAGTGACATGACGAGAATCACTAACAACTTCCATTGGCATCCTGATGACATCAGCATCACACACAGTCACCTGATGACAGCAGCATCACACACAGTCGCCTGATGACAGCAGCATCACACAGTCACCTGATGACAGCAGCACCACACACAGTCACCTGATGACAACAGCATCACACACAGTCGCCTGATGACAGCAGCACCACAGTCACCTGATGACAGCAGCATCATACACAGTCACCTGATGACAGCAGCATCACACACAGTCGCCTGATGACATCAGCATCACACACGGTCACCTGATGACAACAGCATCACACACAGTCGCCTGAGCATCACACACAGTCACCTGATGACAGCAGCACCACAGTCACCTGATGACAGCAGCACCACAGTCACCTGATGACAACAGCATCACACACAGTCGCCTGATGACAGCAGCACCACAGTCACCTGATGACAACAGCATCACACACAGTCGCCTGATGACAGCAGCATCACACAGTCACCTGATGACAACAGCATCACACACAGTCGCCTGATGACAGCAGCATCACAGTCACCTGATGACAGCAGCACCACAGTCACCTGATGACAGCAGCATCACACACAGTCACCTGATGACAGCAGCACCACACACAGTCACCTGATGACAGCAGCATCACACACAGTCGTCTGATGACAACAGCATCACACACAGTCACCTGATGACAGCAGCACCACACACAGTCACCTGGTGACAGCAGCACCACAGTCACCTGATGACAGCAGCATCACACACAGTCACCTGATGACAGCAGCATCACACACAGTCACCTGATGACAGCAGCATCACACACAGTCACCTGATGACAGCAGCATCACACACAGTCGCCTGATGACATCAGCATCACACACGGTCACCTGATGACAACAGCATCACACACAGTCGCCTGAGCATCACACACAGTCACCTGATGACAGCAGCACCACAGTCACCTGATGACAGCAGCACCACAGTCACCTGATGACAGCAGCATCACACACAGTCGCCTGATGACAGCAGCATCACACAGTCACCTGATGACAACAGCATCACACACAGTCGCCTGATGACAGCAGCACCACAGTCACCTGATGACAGCAGCATCATACACAGTCACCTGATGACAGCAGCATCACACACAGTCACCTGATGACACAGCATCACACACAGTCACCTGATGACAACAGCACACACACAGTCGCCTGAGATCCACACAGTACCTGATGACAGCAGCACCACAGTACCTGATGACAGCAGCACCACAGTCACCTGATGACAACAGCATCACACACAGTCGCCTGATGACAGCAGCACCACAGTCACCTGATGACAGCAGCATCATACACAGTCACCTGATGACAGCAGCATCACACACAGTCACCTGATGACAGCAGCATCACACACAGTCACCTGATGACAGCAGCATCACACACAGTCACCTGGTGACAGCAGCACCACAGTCACCTGATGACAGCAGCATCACACACAGTCACCTGATGACAGCAGCATCACACACAGTCACCTGATGACAGCAGCATCACACACAGTCACCTGATGACAGCACCACACACAGTCACCTGATGACAGCACCACACACAGTCACCTGATGACAGCAGCATCACACACAGTCACCTGATGACAGCAGCACCACACACAGTCACCTGATGACAGCAGCATCACACACAGTCACCTGATGACAGCAGCACCACACACAGTCACCTGATGACAGCAGCACCACACACAGTCACCTGATGACAGCAGCATCACAGTCACCTGATGACAGCAGCACCACACACAGTCACCTGATGACAGCAGCATCACACACAGTCACCTGATGACAGCAGCACCACACACAGTCACCTGATGACAGCAGCATCACACACAGTCACCTGATGACAGCAGCATCACACACAGTCGTCTGATGACAGCAGCATCACAGTCACCTGATGACAGCAGCACCACACACAGTCACCTGATGACAGCAGCATCACAGTCACCTGATGACAGCAGCACCACACACAGTCACCTGATGACAGCAGCATCACACACAGTCACCTGATGACAGCAGCACCACACACAGTCACCTGATGACAGCAGCATCACACACAGTCGTCTGATGACAACAGCATCACACACAGTCACCTGATGACAGCAGCACCACAGTCACCTGATGACAGCAGCACCACAGTCACCTGATGACAACAGCATCACACACAGTCGCCTGATGACAGCAGCACCACAGTCACCTGATGACAGCAGCATCATACACAGTCACCTGATGACAGCAGCATCACACACAGTCACCTGATGACAGCAGCATCACACACAGTCACCTGATGACAGCAGCATCACACACAGTCACCTGGTGACAGCAGCACCACAGTCACCTGATGACAGCAGCATCACACACAGTCACCTGATGACAGCAGCATCACACACAGTCGTCTGATGACAGCAGCATCACACACAGTCACCTGGTGACAGCAGCATCACAGTCACCTGATGACAGCAGCACCACACACAGTCACCTGATGACAGCAGCATCACACACAGTCACCTGATGACAGCAGCATCACACACAGTCACCTGATGACAGCAGCATCACACACAGTCACCTGATGACAGCAGCACCACACACAGTCACCTGATGACAGCAGCACCACACACAGTCACCTGATGACAGCAGCATCACAGTCACCTGATGACAGCAGCACCACACACAGTCACCTGATGACAGCAGCATCACACACAGTCACCTGATGACAGCAGCACCACACACAGTCACCTGATGACAGCAGCATCACACACAGTCACCTGATGACAGCAGCATCACACACAGTCGTCTGATGACAGCAGCATCACAGTCACCTGATGACAGCAGCACACAGTCGTCTGATGACAGCAGCAACACAGTCACCTGATGACAGCAGCACACACACAGTCACCTGATGACAGCAGCACACACAGTCACCTGATGACAGCAGCACCACACACAGTCACCTGATGACAGCAGCATCACACACAGTCACCTGATGACAGCAGCATCACACACAGTCACCTGATGACAGCAGCACCACACACAGTCACCTGATGACAGCAGCATCACACACAGTCACCTGATGACAGCAGCATCACACACAGTCACCTGATGACAGCAGCATCACACACAGTCACCTGATGACAGCAGCATCACACACAGTACCAAAAACAATACTGATGACAGAGCAACACAGTCACCTGATGACAGCAGCAACACAGTCACCTGATGACAGCAGCATCACACACAGTCACCTGATGACAGCAGCATCACACACAGTCACCTGATGACAGCAGCATCACACACAGTCACCTGATGACAGCAGCTCACACACAGTCACCTGATGACAGCAGCCCAGTCACCTGATGACACAGCACACACACAGTCCCTGATGACAGCAGCACACACACAGTCACCTGATGACAGCAGCACCACACACAGTCACCTGATGACAGCAGCACACACACAGTCACCTGATGACAGCAGCATCACACACAGTCACCTGATGACAGCAGCATCACACACAGTCACCTGATGACAGCAGCACCACACACAGTCACCTGATGACAGCAGCATCACACACAGTCACCTGATGACAGCAGCATCACACACAGTCACCTGATGACAGCAGCACACACACAGTCACCTGATGACAGCAGCATCACACACAGTCACCTGATGACAGCAGCATCACACACAGTCACCTGATGACAGCATCACACACAGTCACCTGATGACAGCAGCATCACACACAGTCACCTGATGACAGCAGCACACACAGTCACCTGATGACAGCAGCATCACACACAGTCACCTGATGACAGCAGCATCACACACAGTCACCTGATGACACAGCACACACACAGTCACCTGATGACAGCAGCCACACACAGTCACCTGATGACAGCAGCATCACACACAGTCACCTGATGACAGCAGCACACACACAGTCACCTGATGACAGCAGCATCACACACAGTCACCTGATGACAGCAGCATCACACACAGTCACCTGATGACAGCAGCATCACACACAGTCACCTGATGACAGCAGCACACACACAGTCACCTGATGACAGCAGCATCACACACAGTCACCTGATGACAGCAGCACACACACAGTCACCTGATGACAGCAGCACCACAGTCACCTGATGACAGCAGCATCACACACAGTCACCTGATGACAGCATCACACACAGTCACCTGATGACAGCAGCATCACACACAGTCACCTGATGACAACAGCAGCACACACAGTCGCCTGAGCATCACACACAGTCACCTGATGACAGCACCACACACAGTCACCTGATGACAGCACCACACACAGTCACCTGATGACAGCACCACACACAGTCACCTGATGACAGCACCACACACAGTCACCTGATGACAGCAGCACACACACAGTCACCTGATGACAGCAGCATCACACACAGTCACCTGATGACAGCAGCATCACACACAGTCACCTGATGACAGCAGCACCACACACAGTCACCTGATGACAGCAGCATCACACACAGTCACCTGATGACAGCAGCATCACACACAGTCACCTGATGACAGCAGCAGCACACACAGTCACCTGATGACAGCAGCATCCACACAGTCACCTGATGACAGCAGCATCACACACAGTCACCTGATGACAGCAGCATCACACACAGTCACCTGATGACAGCAGCATCACACACAGTCACCTGATGACAGCAGCATCGCACACAGTCACCTGATGACAGCAGCAGCACACACAGTCACCTGATGACAGCAGCATCACACACAGTCACCTGATGACAGCAGCACACACAGTCACCTGATGACAGCAGCATCACACACAGTCACCTGATGACAGCAGCATCACACACAGTCACCTGATGACAGCAGCATCGCACACAGTCACCTGATGACAGCAGCATCACACACAGTCACCTGATGACAGCAGCACCACACACAGTCACCTGATGACAGCAGCACCACACACAGTCACCTGATGACAGCAGCATCACACACAGTCACCTGATGACAGCAGCACCACACACAGTCACCTGATGACAGCAGCATCACACACAGTCGTCTGATGACAACAGCATCACACACAGTCACCTGATGACAGCAGCATCACACACAGTCACCTGATGACAGCAGCACCACACACAGTCACCTGATGACAGCCGCATCACACACAGTCACCTGATGACAGCAGCATCACACACAGTCACCTGATGACAGCAGCATCACACACAGTCACCTGATGACAGCAGCATCACACACAGTCACCTGATGACAGCAGCATCACACACAGTCACCTGATGACAGCAGCACCACACACAGTCACCTGATGACAGCAGCATCACACAGTCACCTGATGACAGCAGCACCACACACAGTCACCTGATGACAGCAGCATCACACACAGTCACCTGATGACAGCAGCACCACACACAGTCACCTGATGACAGCAGCATCACACACAGTCACCTGATGACAGCAGCACCACACACAGTCACCTGATGACAGCAGCATCACACACAGTCACCTGATGACAGCAGCACACACAGTCACCTGATGACAGCAGCATCACACACAGTCACCTGATGACAGCAGCATCACACACAGTCACCTGATGACAGCAGCATCACACACAGTCACCTGATGACAGCAGCATCACACACAGTCACCTGATGACAGCAGCATCACACACAGTCACCTGATGACAGCAGCATCACACACAGTCACCTGATGACAGCAGCATCACACAAGTCACCTGATGACAGCAGCACCACACACGTCCAGCATCACACACAGTCACCTGATGACAGCAGCATCACACACAGTCACCTGATGACAGCAGCATCACACACAGTCACCTGATGACAGCAGCAGCAGCATCCACACACAGTCACCTGATGACAGCAGCATCACACACAGTCACCTGATGACAGCAGCATCACACACAGTCACCTGATGACAGCAGCACCACAGTCACCTGATGACAGCAGCATCACACACAGTCACCTGATGACAGCAGCATCACACACAGTCACCTGATGACAGCAGCATCACACACAGTCACCTGATGACAGCAGCATCGCACACAGTCACCTGATGACAACAGCAGCACACACAGTCGCCTGAGCATCACACACAGTCACCTGATGACAGCATCACACACAGTAACCTGATGACAGCAGCATCACACACAGTCACCTGATGACAGCAGCATCACACACAGTCACCTGATGACAGCAGCACCACACACAGTCACCTGATGACAGCAGCATCACACACAGTAACCTGGTGACAGCAGCATCACACACAGTAACCTGATGACAGCAGCAGCACACACAGTAACCTGATGACAGCAGCATCACACACAGTCACCTGATGACAGCAGCATCACACACAGTTACCTGATGACAGCAGCACCACATACAGTCGTCTGATGACAGCAGCATCACACACAGTCACCTGATGACAGCAGCATCACACACAGTCACCTGATGACAGCAGCACCACATACAGTCGTCTGACGACAGCAGCAGAACACACAGTCGCCTGAGCATCACACACAGTAACCTGATGACAGCAGCAGCACATACAGTCACCTGATGACAGCAGCATCACACACAGTCACCTGATGACAGCAGCATCACACACAGTTACCCGATGAAACAGCATCCAACACATTCATGGACACAACAGTCTCCAGCATCACTAACATCAGTTCGTTCAATGTTAGCCTGTGGAATACCTGCTACAAATATAGATTGCGGCATCAGCGCATGGTTGAAACCCAACGATTGTCAGCATTTGGACCGGATTGCATAGTGAGAAAACCCGCATGGTTGATTAGTTTGCCACTTGGGCTTCGGAACACTGCTCGTGTCAAATCCGTATGAACCGGGTAGGGAAGTTGAGACCAAAACAGCAGATGATCACAGGGTGGCCACCAACTGCGTACCTCTTCATAGAAGCTCAGCTGAGGCACCGGCTCCTCCACGCATTGTTCACAGTACTCCTTAAACAGCAGGTAACCTGAGGACAAAGTCGAACAGTAACTTCACTCATGCGCTCAGCGCAAAGACAACAACCCACGTGTAAAACTGAGGATCGGCTCCAGCTACGAGATACACTGTAATTCCAAAAACGAAATACAAATAAGTGCGCATGAACGGAAACGTCATCTCATGGGCTTTTGTTGTAATTCACCAATACAAAATCATACTCAGGTAGTTGTCTCTCTCAGCGACAATGGAAGGACACCATCGATTAGAAAACATGATAAAATAGCACACGAGAAAAAAAACTGAGCCCCATAATGATTGCCATTAGCGGGTATTCCCACTGGTTCGTCGGACATCAAAGCTCGTTTGCCGATAAAAAAGTTAATGCAACCAGAAATTGAGGATGACTGTCAGATTTGGTGTGCAATTCTATAGCTGGTATGACGATAAACTGAGGGAGTGCACTCAAGAGAACTTCCTTCATACAAAATGTTATCACTTCAGAGAAAATGGCATGGAGGGACGACACCACCGGCATATGGTAGTCCGATATTTAAAAGGCAGATGCTTCTGTGGTAATGAAGTAATAACGCACTTGTTAACAGGAATAAAATGCGAGCTAGAACGAAATGTAAATGAAGACCATTCATCATCAGATACAACAGACGGTGCCACGACCCATCTGTGCAATGATCGAAGTTCCAGCGTGTTTGTAGCCTGGACGTGATTTTTTAAGGTCCCGGTATGCATGCACTGCATTAAATATACCTGCCCGCTAAAGCGTGACCACTACTTTGTGTGTAGGCGACCTCACTTGGAATCATTTCAATAAAAACCGTTAACATGAGTAATACATTTCTCGATTTTTGTATGATTTTTGTATGATACATTTCTCGGTATGATTATTTAGGAGTGCGGCGCGATTACTTTCGGGACCACCGTAAGTTTTTTCGGACCACGGTGCAATTTTATTCGGGGCACCAATACCAGACACTGCACTTCTGGCGGTGTTTGGAGCCCGCAAGGGGGCCACTGACTCTCAGAGGGGGGAGGTTGTCCCTTCCACCCTTCGGTACGCCATGAGTGGGTGGGGTGGTGTGGAGGGTAATAACTGCCCACTTTCTCGGAAAGTTGGTTCAAATTCGACGCTACTCGGTTTTATAACCTTGTAAAACATAAGCCAGGAAACAAGGCAAGGTCATACGCCAAGTTTCCAGACGCATCTTTGATTCGGCTGCACATGAAAACCAACAAAGCAGAATGATCAGAAATAATAATTGGCCTACTAACTTGCCTCGTCTCTCGGATCAGATCCGTTTCATTAGCGATGCTAAATTGGCCATTGCCCCGCCGTGCGCTGCCAGACGATGGTAGTTGTGCCGTGTGGTGTGTGGAGGCGTGTGCCGTCTGCCGGTAGGCCGGTGTGGGTGGGTGCGCACCAGCAGGTGCCATGGTGGTCGGCTGGTGCACCCATATCTGACATGGGGTGTGGGAGTTAACTCGTCACGGCATTTCAGTCAGATTCTCACACCCTGTCTCGGGGGGAGGGTCATCATAAGCCCCTCTAATATACAAACTAAGCGTAGCACGAAAACTAAAGAAGTGTTATCGGAAAGTGCTCAACGAGCAGGGCCAGAAACAACTCCTAAAATATTCTTCTTTAAAAGGCGATGTCACCAGGGGGTTTATGAGGTCACGGTTGACTGAAAAAATGTTGGCTCTGTGGAGTTAATTTTGGGGAAGATTTTAAAAACAAAACTTACATGGAATCAGAAAATGAAAACGTAATGGACCATGGTGCCCAACATGTTTGCTCATTCACATTAGCTTTCTATTTTTCAACTTTCGTATTTCTAGAATTGTTAGAGCGCACTGAGAACGTTGTATTAAGTAGATTTAGCCTCATGCAGTGCTTTTCTTAGCTAGAATCTTCGATTTTCGACCTAATGGGCAAATAAGCAAAAACAAGTCATAAAAGGCAAGAACTCAAAACTTCCTCCGGTGCACCTTGCTGAGTCTCTAATGATAATAAACGATAAAATGTAACGATCTCTAAAAGCAAACCACGAAAGTGCATTAAATATACCTACCCGCTAAAGCGTGACCACTGGTTGACTTTGTGTGTAGGCGACCTCACTTGGAACCATTTCAATAAAAATCATTAACATTAGCAATCCATTTCTCGGCGAGAGTAGTTCCCAGGAGGCGCAAATTTCATTATAAATCTGACGCCCTAATGGGACGAGTCCGTTTCACTCCCAAACTAGCAACATATCCAAACTTCCAACCAACACCTGGTCGTCTATCACTCTTCCACCTCACCACACCGCTCGTGGTGGGGCGAGCCGTCGTCACTCGCGTCCCATATCAAATCATGTTTCTTTTCACGGAGCGGCAGGATGGTGGATGTCTCCCAGAGATACGTACCGCCGCCGGACGTCCACCTCGGCTATTCAATCGAGCTTGAGGGCGCTTCAACTCCAGGCGACGAAGTCTCGCCAGGACATGCCGTGTTTCGGAACGCCATGCCGTGGCTACCACAGCAACTGGTCGATTCAGAGACGGCGACACGCAGAGAAGCTGAAGAACTTTCTGATGAACGACACTGTCCAGAACATTTGTTTTCTATACTCTGGCAGACTCCCTGCTGTTGCATTTTAGTACCTTCATTTGCAAGTAATATAGGCTTGTCTTACTCCTCCATGACTTGTTTTCGTATTTCAGTAGAGCTTTGTTTGCCATGGATATGTTTGCAAATTGGCATGCAAGTGCACGTGTGTTTTGTTCACTGTTCATGTGCCTGGCTCTGTTTTGTGAAGCGACTGTGCTCACAATGCATCGTGCACCTGGCCATATATTATGCGGTTAATATGGGTTCATAACAGCCATATTAGGTGTATAATAGCCCACTAGACGTGAAATGAAGACTGCAAAACAGAGATAACAGGGGTGTTACTTTGTTTACGTTAAGTGGGCGGCACTGGCCCATTCAGTACTTAATTTGGCCCCAAAACATTTACTTCTCCCCAATCACGCCGAAACTTAACTATTGGGCCTATAGCCACAACCATAGGCGCTCACTAGATGCAAAGGGGTTTTGGATCAGTTTTGACTATTAAAAAGGTGGTTCAGCACCCACCCCTCAACTAACTTCACAAAGTGCCACCCACGAGATACATATCTAAATAAGGAAATGTACCGGTGAAAAGAATTTAGCGAACAGTTCACTTTCTAGTCACGTGGAGGCCAAAACACGATCTCCGATGGTCTTCACCGATTACAACGAAAGGCCACACTATGCCTTGGTGAGACGCATATACAGCCGATATCTCCCATCCAACAGCATCGAAGGGAATCCTAATCCCACATTTTATGACTATGGAATGTGTTTTGGCCTCAAAGCTCATTCACTGCGATGGTTACACAGCACGTTGCGACCTTGATAACTATATCTTATTTTCATGATATCACGCGAAGATACTTGACATTGGTGGCCCGACTTCTGTGCTGGTTTACCAGCCTAGTCCCAGCATCGCATGATTGACATGGCGTTTAATCTCGTCTTGCCAGTTCTCGAGTAATGACAGACTCACGAGTCCGCCCGCCGTCGCTGCAGTGTACAGTCTCCATCATAGTCGGGTAAAGTTTCTGTTTCGAGTAGTGACATGCACAACTCCGCGCGCCGTCGAGGCAGTGCACAGTCTCCGCCATCACCAGGTACAGTTTCTGTCTATGCGAACGCGTCAGCGTGCCCCACCGCGGACGGTGACACAGACGGCGGCATCGGCGGGTCAACATGCCACCTGGTCCGCCGTCCACGAGGCGCCCCTCGCCTCTCCTGACCAATGTTCGGCCGCCGACTCGCAGAGCAACAGTCTGAGTGCCCTAGCTGACGTCCTCCGTAGTAAATCAATACGGTTCCGGTGCAACGGCGGTGGTCGACGCGGCCCGGCCCCACTGCTCTCCGGAGCCACGATAGCTGCCGTTGACGGCTGAGGTGGGCCGGCCGGCCGGCCGGCGCGCGCCACCCGCCACCTGCGCCAGCCGACCACCACGGCACCTGCCGGCGCGCACCCACCCACACCGGCCTACCGGCAGGCGGCACACGCCTCCACACACCACACGGCACAACCACCATCGTCTGGCAGCGCACGGCGGGGAAATGGCCAATTTAGCATCGCTAATGAAATGGGGCATTGTGTAGGAAACCGATCATGCACGTCGGAATATGAGTCTGCCCTGTTGCGACATGCAATATTTTGTGCTATACGAGCGCAACCACTGCCCTTTGTTCTGATTTGAATATGCGACCTTATGGGACTGCATGAAAAACTGTCATTAGATGCCAACAACATGGAATGCTAAGTCATTATATGGGTGACAAGCACCCAGAACTGCTTCAATTGCTGCTTGAATATCTGATTGCCAGAAAACTAGCAGGAGCATTGTAGACACCACACCACCAACACTCAATTCAACATGCAACTCCTGCACGTGATACACTTGTAGGAATAACGTAAATAGCCACCTCGAATGGCGCCGGACGTGCATGAGCCGATCGACTTCCTCGATCGGATTAAATGGTTATGTAGCGGTGGCATCGGACGTAGATGAGCCGACTTGCACCTACGACTGGACATGACGTAAAATTACTACCCAGAGGAGCCATCGGACGTAGATGAGCCGACTTGCACCTACGACTGGACATGACGTAAAATTACTACCCAGAGGAGCCATCGGACGTAGATGAGCCGACTTGCACCTACGACTGGACATGACGTAAAATTACTACCCAGAGGAGCCACCGGACGTAGATGAGCCGACTTGCACCTACGACTGGACATGACGTAAAATTACTACCCAGAGAAGCCATCGGACGTGGATGAGCCGACTTGCACCTACGACTGGACATGACGTAAAATTACTACCCAGAGGAGCCATCGGACGTGGATGAGCCGACTTGCACCTACGACTGGACATGACGTAAAATTACTACCCAGAGGAGCCACCGGACGTAGATGAGCCGACTTGCACCTACGACTGGACATGACGTAAAATTACTACCCAGAGGAGCCATCGGACGTAGATGAGCCGACTTGCACCTACGACTGGACATGACGTAAAATTACTACCCAGAGGAGCCATCGGACGTAGATGAGCCGACTTGCACCTACGACTGGACATGACGTAAAATTACTACCCAGAGGAGCCATCGGACGTAGATGAGCCGACTTGCACCTACGACTGGACATGACGTAAAATTACTACCCAGAGAAGCCATCGGACGTAGATGAGCCGACTTGCACCTACGACTGGACATGACGTAAAATTACTACCCAGAGGAGCCACCGGACGTAGATGAGCCGACTTGCACCTACGACTGGACATGACGTAAAATTACTACCCAGAGGAGCCACCGGACGTAGATGAGCCGACTTGCACCTACGACTGGACATGACGTAAAATTACTACCCAGAGAAGCCATCGGACGTAGATGAGCCGACTTGCACCTACGACTGGACATGACGTAAAATTACTACCCAGAGGAGCCATCGGACGTAGATGAGCCGACTTGCACCTACGACTGGACATGACGTAAAATTACTACCCAGAGAAGCCACCGGACGTAGATGAGCCGACTTGCACCTACGACTGGACATGACGTAAAATTACTACCCAGAGGAGCCACCGGACGTAGATGAGCCGACTTGCACCTACGACTGGACATGACGTAAAATTACTACCCAGAGAAGCCATCGGACGTAGATGAGCCGACTTGCACCTACGACTGGACATGACGTAAAATTACTACCCAGAGAAGCCATCGGACGTAGATGAGCCGACTTGCACCTACGACTGGACATGACGTAAAAATTACTACCCAGAGAAGCCATCGGACGTAGATGAGCCGACTTGCACCTACGACTGGACATGACGTAAAATTACTACCCAGAGAAGCCACCGGACGTAGATGAGCCGACTTGCACCTACGACTGGACATGACGTAAAATTACTACCCAGAGAAGCCATCGGACGTAGATGAGCCGACTTGCACCTACGACTGGACATGACGTAAAATTACTACCCAGAGAAGCCATCGGACGTAGATGAGCCGACTTGCACCTACGACTGGACATGACGTAAAATTACTACCCAGAGAAGCCACCGGACGTAGATGAGCCGACTTGCACCTACGACTGGACATGACGTAAAATTACTACCCAGAGAAGCCACCGGACGTAGATGAGCCGACTTGCACCTACGACTGGACATGACGTAAAATTACTACCCAGAGAAGCCACCGGACGTGGATGAGCCGACTTGCACCTACGACTGGACATGACGTAAAATTACTACCCAGAGGAGCCACCGGACGTAGATGAGCCGACTTGCACCTACGACTGGACATGACGTAAAATTACTACCCAGAGAAGCCATCGGACGTGGATGAGCCGGTTCACTCTGCGATTCATAAATTAAAACGGATGTCCATAAGTGCGGCGAACGTAGCTGAACCGAATTGCCAAACACCGTACTATCTTGACCGGCAACCCTGCACCGTATCCCTAGGCTAACCCACTACTAAAAACTGGCACGTGTGCCACGACAGATCGACCAATGCACCTTAGCCCATACATTTTTATTAAGGCCAAAATATGGTACATGGTAGTCTTTGGTTCTTAATACAGTTGTGTAAACTTCATGCAAACTTGATGAATGGTTTTTTTAGCTATAGTCCCCAGCATTATTTTTAGGTGAAGCAGCATAGATTGGCTTGACGATGGATATATCATCGATAAGAAACAGAAAGGGTAGCAAACGATATATATTTTAAAAGGACCTACTGAAACATTCATGACAGCAATTACATATTTGTCCTACACTTGGCCGCGCCACATCACGATCCCGTGACATTCGGCGGTTTCACGCGAGGGCTAGCGGGAAGTAATCGTCATGACAGCCCAATGGCGAAGTCAGGACATATTAATTGCATTGATCGGAAAACAACAGGAGATGGAACCAATTTAATATATCAATAAGCAAACAGACCTAAGTAATACAAGTTTTTGGACTAGTGGCAGCTTGTTTATGCACAAACCCAGCAAATGCATACGAGCCTGGGACATCATCTAGTCGGAAATCTGGAAGTAAGACCGAGCGAGCATGACTTGGGAAGTAAACTCGATGACAACAGCTGTTTGCCGAATGCAGCGGTCTTCAAATGCCAAGTTTTCTAAGCAGTTTACCGCTCTGATTAATATCGCCGGTCAGCTTCAATGCTGTAAGTGATTGGCCCTTTATGATAGCCATGACGAATCATAATCCAAGTTTAAAAAATAACATCATTTGTGCTACGATTGCAACATTTACGACTGAAAGGTGTCAGGCAAGCCAACAAACAAGTATGTCTTAGATCCGCATATTTTGGACATCTTACGGTCTTTGGCATGTTGCAAGCAATTCATTCCTCGTTCTTTCTTGCGAGTATGATATTCAGAGACAAGGGTCAATTGCTTTATACATATGTTGTGTTGCTTCAACTTCAAGTGACCCCCATTTCACGCCCCAAGGGTCCCTAAATGGGTCCCTACTGGGGAGACGCATGCACCCCTTAAGCTGGAAGACGCCAGACGTCAGTGGGCGGTCTGGGTGGACAGTGGTCGACCGGCTGTCCCATACGGGACAGTCAGCACCGTCATACGACCGGGAGAGACTCACCACCCCACCAAGCCACAGCGTCGCCTATTCCTCGACCTCAGCCGGCCGAGTCGCAGGTACTATGCCAGAGCCTAGGCCCACAGCCCGAGGTAGCCTGTCAATTGGTCCGTGATGGCCCTACGAGCCTGCCCGCCCCTCCGGGATATCGGGACCAAAGAGGCGTGTTGTTCGATGAACTGTGATGGCAGCGGGGTGACAGTTGCGATGTGATAGTACACAGCGAGGCGAGCGTCGGCGACCTGGTGCAGCAGGACCGGTTACTCATCTGCTCCTCTCGCTCACCTGATGCTTAATCCCCGCCACCTACTGCGCACCGACACAATTCAGGGGGCTGACCGGTCTTTCCTTCCCCGGGGGCCTCTGCACCGTCACGGTTTGGGCGTCTCACTCGTTGTTTAATCCGCGCAGGCACTCTGTACCGACACGGTTCAAAGACTGGGCGGTCTTTCTTCCTTCCCAGGGGATCTGCACTGACAAGGTTCGGGGGTGTCACTCTTCAGCTTTACTCCACCTTCACTTCCGTAAGCGACGCTATCTTTCGGTCTCATTTGCTCGGGCATACTTCAACATGCCACGAGTGTTGCGGACGATCCAAATCGATATAGTGCACAAACAGGTAAGGAAAACCAAAACAGTGCTCACTATGTTCCATCGGCGCGAATCCTGTATTACTTGCTACGCTACGAAATTTAGATGCAAACAGATTAATGCCAAAGCATAGCAGCTTTCTAGGTAGTACTAACTAGTATATTCTGATACGAACCAGGCTAAATGCTTTCCAAAATTCCAACATAAACTGCGCAATTGTGTCCCTCCCCTGACATTGCGTCAAGGCATTGTATCCTAGCACCGTCGCAGGAGTGGTTTTCAGAGGCGTGCCGGACTTGGTCCCGCCCATCCCTACGAGTAAAAAAGGGCAGTGTTTGTATTTCGGCGTGAAACACGAACAATTGTCGCCACACAGTCAGCACGAAGCACTGAGCAACATGTCATGCGACACCAGTTTTGCCGAAAGTTATCATTCGATGTCGGTGCGCTCGTCACATCCTGTGTGAGATACAGCGCATCCGTGAAGACGGCGCGTGGCCGGCGCCGCGACGCGTGCAGAAGCCGGCACTACCCTGTGGCCGCGTGGTGACTTACCACAGCCATCAAACACGCCACTGTCCGACACTGGGCCGAGGCCGAGCCGACAGACCGTTCACCAGCCTGTGGCCGTGTGGTGACTTACCACAGCCATCAAACACGCCACTGTCTGACACTGGACCGCCGCCTAGCAGACAGGCCGTCCACCAGCCTGTACAGCACTGGCAACGTGGTCCGATGAAAATAACGGGAATCACAGAATTAGACAAGGCTTTAAACTTGGCACACTGGCGTGCCACGAGCTAAGCTGCGTGCGGCCCACGCCCGTCAGCATGCAGCAGACTGACGTAGGGCGTGGGGGGGGGGGGGCAGCTGAGGAATCATCGCGGTGCAGCTTTCTTATAAAGGGGCCGCGGCTTGTATCTAGCGGACCTGGAAACTATAGACATGTCCTTAGTGTTCAAACCTTAGCCAAGTAATAATAGTGTTTGCCAATTGCTGGTATAGATAAGTTGGCAGTAACGCCAGCAAGCTTCAATGAACGTGTATCGCATATAAACAAAGCCGGATTAAATCCAACGAAATCGTACAGGACAATATACAACGAAAAGCCTACGCTATTGCGTTATGGACGGAGTTCCACCTATCTACTACGCTAAAATGAAGTTGCAATTACTGATCAGGAAGCGCTATCATCTCGTACCACAACGTTTTGGAATGCACACGCACACACACATATACATATGCATATGCATACACATAGACACATACACATATACATATACACATACATATGCACATACATATACACACAGACGCACATCCATCTACACCTACATATACACTTATACATATGCATACACACACATATATATATATATATATATATATATATATATATATATATATATATATATATATATATATATATAGATATAGATATATAAACATAGCTACAGGGCTAAAACAGACAGGAAGGTAGATAAATAGACATATAGATAGATAGATAGATATATAGATAGATAGATAGATAGATAGATAGATAGATAGATAGATAGATAGATAGATAGATAGATAGATAGATAGATAGATAGATAGATAGATAGATAGATAGATAGATAGATAGATAGATAGATAGATAGATAGACAGATAGATAGACAGATAGCTATAGATAGATAGATAGATATATATATAGATAGATATATAGGTAGATAGATAGATATATAGATAGATAGATATATATATAGATAGATAGATAAGATAGATAACATAGATAGATAGTTAGATAGATACATATATAGACAGATAGACACATATATAGATAGATAGCTACATAGATAGATAAATAAGATAGACAGATCAACGAGGAATAATACACTGCACAATTTGCAAAAATACGTTAGCCAAAATCGAACACGCTTTTTGAAGTCGGCAACATTAAAGTAAAGTAGTTGGAGTTGCTAGGGAATGATTTGAGTGATAAATACCCTCCTCATGAACATATACTGTCACAGTGTAAATATTATTCCTTACCTCAACCACTTGACTTGAATGCTGGGATCTCAGCACTTCATACCAATGCAAGGTCCCTAAAGAATAAATTTGATGATGTTATTAATCTTCTAACAAATTTTGAAGATGATTGGTCAGTTATTTGTGTGTCAGACATGGTTGAAGAAAGATTTAGAACAATAATAGTCTAAAAAATTATCATATATTTGCATCTAGTAGAAAAGAAGGTGAAGGTGGAGGTACAGCAATATATGTAAAGTAATAGATATGAGGCTAGGGAAGAAAAGACCTGGTGAGTGATCATTTTGAGACAAGTTTTCTGGAAATCAAAATGAAGTTGGCTGTACCAGTAAAGAGATTCCTAGTGGGGGTAATATATAGACCTCCAAGCCTGAACCACACTTTATTTATGGACTACTTGGAAAAAATGCTTGACTCATTGAAAAACACTAAATGTGTCAAAGCAGGGGACATCAATCACAATCTTTTGAGATATCACTCTGATAAGCCTACACTTAGTTTTATGAATATGTTAAATTCCTATGGATTTTTCCCAACCATTTCGAAAGCGATCAGGATTTGTAATAATTCTGATGCCCTTTTGGATAATATATTTATAAATGATTTATCGTTTTCCAGTTTTTCTTAATCTGTCATTAATTCAAAGCACAATTATAACAAGACTCTCAGTGACAGTCTTTGATAAAAATAAAATCAATGAATTAAATGATCACCTCATTAGTACCCTGGAAGCCTTTCAAGATGAGACTGATGCTAATTAAGCATGTAACAAACTTATTAGGGTATATGAAACAGGTATTTAAAAAATGATCTAAGACTTTTACACCCAGTAGAAGAAAGACTCCAATTAAACCATGGGTAACCCCTGCACTTCTGTGTTCAATAAACACAAAAACTAAACTATATGCAAAATATATTAGGAATATAATTTTACTGAATTAAAATAAATACAAAATGTATAGGGACATGCTTTGCAATGTGCTTAGGGATGCGAAACGATTATATTACAAGAGGCCATTCCAGGATAGCAAAGGTGATGGCAAAAAACATGGAAGTATTTTAATGAAATTATAAACAAGAATGAATTGCAAACAGTTCCTCCAATGTGCTTTGTTGATAACTCTGGTCCTACCTGTGTAAATGAACAAATACCTGATAAATTTAACTCCTTTTTTCACCGATAGGTAGTGAGTTGGGGAAAAAAACCTGCAACACACATCAGTCCATTTATTATCTTACGCAGCCTAATTATGCAAGAATCAACAATATTCGTTCTGTTAACGATGCTCAAATTAAAGACATTATTAAGTCTTTAAACCATGTTGGTGGAGGTACGGATAAAATTAGTACAAAAATTTTCATTGGAACATATAGAAGTATTTGCAACATTTAACATATTTCTTTAATCTTTGTCTGAACACTGCAATATTCCCTGATGCATTAAAATCTGCAGTTATAATTCCCGTATATAAATCAGGGGAAAATAATAAATTTACTAATTATAGGCCAACCTCTTTACTACCAGTATTTACGAAAGTACTGGAAAGATTAATACACCTTTGGGTACCATCATTTCTAAATGAAAATAATAGCATGCACCCATTGCATATTATTTTGCAATTTTTTTTTTAAACACAGCAGATACATGTCAATTGCCCCGATGCATAACGAAGTGACTAAATCCCTTGTAAATAATAAATTAGTTTGTACTCTGTATCCAGATTTTAAAGAAGCTTCTGACACCGTCAGCATCAGCATTTTGTTACAAAAATTTAACTTTATTGGGTTTAGAGGTAATATATATAAACTGTTACTCATACCTTTCAAATAGATCTCAAAGCACCAAGATACGTGACATCATCTCCCAACCATTACATATCACAAAAGAATCCCCAAGGTTCGATTCTTGGACCTCTGCTATTTAATCTATACATCAACGATCTCTGCAATGTTTCCAATTTGGATAGCTTTTACCTATTTGCAGACGACACTGCCGTAACTATTACAGCTAATGATCCTTCTGAATTACAAAGTAAAGTAAATGAAGTAATACCCAAAATAATTGCATGGTTTCATACCAACAGATTATCTATTAATGCTGAAAAGACGGGATATCCAATTTTTTCCAGGAAATCATGTGATGACCTTCGTGTCAAAATAAATACTTCCAATATTACAAGGCATAGCTGTATAAAATATTTATGTGTATTTATTGACGAAGACATGACATGGAAAAGACATATAAATGCCATCTCTTCAAAACTTAACAGGAATATTGGAATTACAGGCAAGTCAGGTACTTTTTATCAACTTGTGAATTGCTTCTTCTGTATAATTCTTTAATATTGCCATATATAGATTACTGTGCTGTTGTCTGGGGAAGTACAAACCGCTCTAGGCTCGACAAGATTATTAAGCTACAGCAGCGTATTATTAGGATTGCTGATAAGAAACCTTACTTATACCATACAAATGAATTGTTTATTAAGCATAGAGTTCTAAAGTTTCTGGACACAGTTGATGAACAATGTATTTATATCACGTTAGGTTTTCTAAATCAATCGTTACCAGCACCTCTTTCTAATATGTTTCAACTTCATGAACAAGGTGGCCTCAGAGTTAGACAACATTTTCAAATACCCTTTTCTGATATCAATTATAGAATGTTTTATTACCCTTTATTGCACGAAAAGCCTGGAATAAAATAATCTGCTCTCACTTCCACTGGATTGACGATGTACCTAGGGGTAAAATAATCTTGAAGAAACACATCAGACAATACATTACTCGAAAATATGAACTATTTCAATGAATGTTGGTAGTGATAATGTGCTATGCATGTGATCTGGTATCATTTGGACATTTTCGTTTAAGAATCATGTTTTCTTTTCTTTCTTCTTCTTCATACTTGGTTCGTCCTTTCTCCTTAGTGTAGTAGTAGGTTAGGAAATGCATGTGCAAGATTATGATTTTGTATTATTTCCCCATTAATACCTATAGCAGTTATTTTCCTGGAGACCTCGAAGACGTTACTAGCATTGCTAATTGTCTGAGAGGGCTTCAGGAACATCTATTACTAATATCTGGTGGCGGGATCTGTCCAGCAAGAAACAGGAGCGGGGAGTGGTGTGACCTGCCTTGATTTGCTAACCACGACCTACCTCTCACCCTTGGAATTTAACGTAATCAGTCCGCACGGGTATGGAAGGGCACTCCTGCCTACCTATTAATGGGTAGGGAAATTTTTTAAAACTTTTTTTAATGTTCTTTTTACTCTTCTAGAATACGGCACGCGCGTCAAACAGTAGTCGCGGGCAGCATCAAGCTGGTACAGAAGATAGCGTAGGCTATATAATTTCGAGAGGGGATGCTGGCTAGCCGTCCCCCATACGCCATACATGAGTACCTCGTCACCACATACCCACGTGAGTGCTACTCCATCCAGCCCAGGGACGCACGTCAATACTTCCCCACCAATCTGATCAGTTTGTGAACTTCAGGCGCATGAGCAGTATGCCCCAAGAACTTGGTAACTAGAGCAGATATTCATGCAACGACTCAGTGCATGCAACGACTCATGCTCAGTGCAACGACAAGCACGGCTAGACGCCTGCGCGGGACCAACGCACTCCGGTCGTCATGGGCGTCACGTGCGGACATCGTGATATCCGGAGAGCCAATTACGAACAGGTTTGTTACGCCGCCTTGAGTGGAACTCTCCCCACAGCAATTGGGGGAACATTCTTGGGGAACATTAATTGGACTAGGTATAAATACCCAGGATACGGCACACTTTTAATTTCCAATCAACAAAATGATATGCATGTATTGATTACGAGGTACGTAGATTGCTTGTTTTGCCAGCCAACAGGACCGCAACAGGAAGCAAAAATCATTCAGCTGGCTGACCGCAATCAAGGTGTAATTACGCTTTGAATGAAATAACACGCAATTCTGAATTAACGGCTGAGGGTGGAGAACATGTTGAATTTCCGCCGAGATCCATGGCCGTGGCGGCTTTCAGATATGTCCGTGTCGGCTGCAAGACCCCGCGTGGCCAGTGTGAGACTAGACGTCATTTGGCCTCCAGATGGCAGCAGTATGACCTCAGACCAACTTCTGCAGATAAATGATCCGTTCGCACCGCTTGGACATTTCTTAATCCCGCTGCCCACCGGTGAAGCAGTGTGGGTCGCGCCGATTCGCCGTGACCGCATAAAGTGCGTCGTTAACCACCCAACTAAAAAATGCGCAGAATATGCGCCACAGCGTACCAGCGTGTTAATGTGCAATTTATCAACGGTGAAAAGTGAAACCAATCCCGGTATTTTCCAGTAAGGATCGACGCCTTGCGGGCGTGTCGAGATCGACTCTAACCCTGGCATACGAGGGCATGTGTCGGTATACAGCAGCTCGCGGGGTGCCACACACACCAGCACAATACCTACCAAACACAACCTTATCCACCACTGTTATCCTCACCTCTACAGCCGCATCCTCCCACACCGCACCCACCACCGGGCCCAGCTACGCATCCGCGCTCTCCTCCAGCAGTCGGCTTCCCGAGTCCGGCACGCCTCCCCTCAACGACCCACGATCCTCGCCTCCGCCGTTCCTCCGATCCTCGTCTCCTCCGCTCCTACGATCCTCGTCTCCCACCAGCCAACCGATCCTCGACTCGACCCCCCCCCCCCCCTACTCGACCGCCCCCTCCACCGCCTTCCCACACCACCGCCCCCTCCACCGCCCAGCACTCCTTCCCACCACGACCCCGCCCCACCTCGAGCACGTCCTCTCCGACGCCTTGCGCATCCACCCCACCCAAACCCCACCACCTCTCAGACCCAGGCCTGGTATTCATGCCCTCCCCCACCCACATCCCTCGCGGGACGGCCCCGTACCCATTTGCCACACCACTTCCAACCGACCAGGGCCCTCCCCGCCACTCTGACGCATTCCCACCACTCCAACGGGCCATCGGCCCCTGCTCGACCCATCCAACCGGTCAAAACCAAGGTCTGCCCACAGGGCCACCACAGCCTCCACATAAACCTCCCACAAGTCAATGGCTACGGCATCCTGCCAAACCAACCTACATATCACCTCCTGCGCAACCACACAACCCTATCCCAAAACCTCGTCCGAGGCCACCACCCAGACCCGAGTCAACCACATCTGCCAAGCCCGTCCAGCTCGGACCAACAACCCCAGACCAACAAATCCCGTCCAAACATCCTGCGAATCCCAAACGCAAATCCAGCCGCTACGACGCCTCATCACTCCCTCCCCTAGGCTGCCACCTCTGCTCAGGTCACCACACATTCCCCTCTCCGCCCACCGGATCCAACTTTCCCCGCAACATGACACCGACACGACCCCAGTATAAGAGCACCAACAGACACTAAACGCGTTCTGTAATGAAACCTGTTTTCTACAGTAAAATACTGGTGCATTTCGAGGCATGTTCATAGAACTTAAATCCGAGTTCCTGAAAAAAAGAACACGTTTCTAGCTGCGCTCTAAGAAACTCACTTTCGAGATTCTATTTGGAACAAAAATTGGGGCTACACTTGGCATATCGATACGTGAGCGGTCCAGTTCGGAAATGAGGTGCAGCCATACTCGTCGCTAACAACATACCTCATCGTCGAGCAATGCTAAACTCTCTCCTGAACTGCGTGGTAGTCAGCCTAAAAAATTTCCGTTGCCAAAGCAGTCATTTAACCATACATTTCACTGTCAGATGCAACCCCCACACCACAGTGGCTGAACAGCTTGCTGCTTCAGGCTTCCCCAACGGTTCAAATTATGGGAGACTATTACGTTAAGCACCCGTCCTAGGGAAACAATTGGAAGGACAATAGATGCCGCGAAACTCGATAGCTTATCTTCGACCACAACTTAGTACTTCTCAACACCGGGGCCGCCACCCGCCACAACTAGACCTTAGGAGGATCGGACAGTTGTATTGACTTGCGTGCTGCTCCCAATGATTAAGCTTACTATTTGACTGGTCGGTTTCAGACATCCCCAGGTTCAGCGATCACCACCCAATGGCAAAAACACTTATCACACCACTATAGTAAGCGTTCTAGGCGCCCTTACCCCCGAAGCAAATATTAACTTTAACAACACAGAAGACTACAGCCAGCCATTTATTATGCACGAACTACACCGTGCCCTTAGCAAGTGCGGCAACACTCCGGTTGGACCGGACGAAATTCATTGAGTTTTGTTTTCAAACATCTCAGGAACAATGATCTAACGTACCTACCTGCGGTCATATTAACGACCTGTACCAAAGCAACAACTGCAATGCCTAATGTCGGGAACGCATAGTCATTCCATTGCCAAATTCATACAAAGATCATTCCACTCCAAAAGGCAATCTCAGGCCAATCTCAAACTCAAGTACAGTACAGGCCAATCTCAAGTAAGCTGGCCGACCGCATGGGCAACATACAATTCAGACACTTTCTTAAACACAACGACCTGCTCTACGAATTTCAGCGCTGCTTCCAGCGTCAAAATCAACAAGGCAATCTCATTAGGCTAATGCACGACATAAAAGAGGTCTACGCATCAAACGCACAATTGCTGTCTACTTAGAAATTACTGCCGCATTCGACCGAGTACGCAAGTGCGCACCGACACACAAACTCGACAAGATAGGCCTATGCAGACACATGGCACACTTCACTCACAATTTCCTCGTACACAGGACCATTAAGGTCCGACGCAGCGGTGTCACATTAAGTACCCCACCTCGAAGACAGAGCAAAAAGTTAGAAACCACTCAAAACAACTGCATCAAAGCACCCACAGGAGCCTTCAGCAATACATTCATGACCAGTCTTCTAATAGACTGAAATATGCCTCCACTCCACATTAGGACACAACAGGTGTGCCGCTACCGTATTATTCATTCATTAAAAATAATCCGGCACAGCGCTGCTTTACGCCTGCACAGTACGGCAAGAGCCGATTTCGGCGCAAACTTTCCCCATATAGCATTCAAATAACCACGGCTCTCTCAGATCTTAACCTCACAATGCCAGCCACTGCAGCTCGACCGCCCACTAGGGCATTCTGGACCTGCAGTCAGCCAGAGGTCGAGTATTTGCTCTCTGAAAAATCGACAATCACACCGGCGGAAATTCGCCGATTGCAACAATCACAAAACACTCGTATTCAGGGATAGTTCGAAACACGAGATACATTTGGCATCAACATCATTGGACCAGGCCTAAGGCTTTCCAAGCGTCTACAGGATAACTTCTCCATCTATCTCGCTGAAGCACTGGCCATTCCGGCCGCTATCTCCATCCTCATGAGGCATACAAGTAGACACGTAGTAATTTGTTCAGACTCCAAATCTGTTCTCCAGTCAATTAGAAACACCCACGAATGTCCACATCTAGTCATTGACAAAAACCAACAAACGATAGCTCATAACGTAAACAAATACTTCTCCTGCCTTTGGATACCGGGCCACGCCCACATCCCAACCCCACCGGGTAACGAATAAGCAGATCGGCTCGCAAAGCACGCATTGGCATTGAACACTTACCACAGTATGGAATATTCGGTAGACGGTTGCAAAGCACTCCTACAACACCACGTACGTCAGCATCACCAGAACACATGGACACAACACTATACACAACATAAATCCAACGGTAGGCACATGGAACACATAAAATGAAACTCCCTGACAAAAGGAAGTCATCCCCCCAAACCTAAAACTAGTTGCACTAAACACAGCCTCGACTAGAAGATGACTATACATATCACTGCGACACCTGCAGCACCACAATAAGCATACGCCACATGCTGCTGGACCGTAGCAGCTTCATTGCTCAGACAACCACCGAAGCAATTCTGCCAAAAAGAGCGCATCATATGTCGCTTCCAACGCTTCTGGGTGACAAGCACCAATAACTCCTACGACTGCTGTTTAAACACATGTACGCCACAAAGCTAGCAGAAGCACTGTGGATACAACACCACCAACACACTTCTACACGCAAAATATGCCAACGATATGCCTGTATTAAACACATAAATAGCCATCCCCGAATGGCATCGGACGTGCATCAGCCGGTTTACTTCCCAATTAGAAATTTATTGTTATCGAGCGGTGCAGTCAGACGTATTTTTTTATCGGGGAAATTCCGCCTCCTGAGGGGGGACATGTCCCCGCAGGAGTGCCACTGATTTTGACAAATCTTTAAAGCGGAGAGAGGTGTGCGCTCTAGGTTCTATAGATGAACTTTTTCAACCCGAGCTGAAAGGCTTTTTCACCCTGCATTTAGCTGAAAAGTTAAATGGGAGCTTTCGAGCGTGCTGAGGGACCACCTTCTTCCAGTTAGACTGGCACACTTCTCCAGTCCCCCTCCTTTGCATCCGCCCTGCAGTTGATGGAATCTATGATGTAGGGAAGCATAGTAAGCAGCTGTAGACTATTTTTGAAAGGAATATCATGTCAGGCAATTCGGCGTACCATTATTAACCATAATTATCTGCACACTTCTGACTAGTCACTGTGAAGCTGCAGCTGGGTAGTTCCGAACAGATTGCACAGCAATGACGACCGGACGCCGTTGTAAGACAATGGACGACGAGTCCAGCATCTAGTCTTTTGGTAGCCGCAACTCGATAAAACTTGAGACCTGCATTATCCCTCACGATCCCTCAATAGTCTGACAACTCATGAATGTTGAGAAACTTACTTTGTCCGTGATACTAAAGTTGCAAAATATATGTTCTCACTGCCTAGAAAATGCACTCATTCAAAACATTGAGTCCAATAACTGTCCTTTGGTGAGCAACACAACGAACATGTTCTCAAATCGTTTTTTTCAGCGTGCATCTTCAAGGAACACAACAAGATCGTGCAGAAGGCATACGGATGATATCCTATTCGACATAACGGACACATCCGCCCTCCAGGGCCTTCTCTCGCGCTTGGAAAGCATGTCGGGGCTAACTTTCACAATGGAGAAGAACGTCATCACCTCTACTACACATCTCCCACTCACAACACACCATTCTACTACCGCAACATCATGAACTCTGACTGGACGCAAGATGAGAAAATGCTCACACGCATCATCAAAAACAACACGCCTATTCACACTGAGGATAAGCTGACATTATACATACGCTAAGGTAGCCCAAGAAAGTTCAAACTCGTTAGGAGTAACACACACCCCCCCCCCCCCCCCCCCAAAAAAAAAGAAGAATACCACTGGAAATGCTCAACACAATCCACTCTTACAAGTGATAAGATCAGCAAAGTGTAGCACATTCCTGATAAAAGTAGTGTGCGCTACTGCAGTGTCCACGTTGTGTACGCGAAAACGTCATCAAGCCACAATATAACAATGCACTAACAACAGAGCGGATGTCAGACTCGCACTCAACGTGGCCGTCAAGCCATCTGGCACTCGGAACACCAAGATCCTCGACACAGCCCCTGATAAGCGCTGCCTTCAAGTTCTTGAAGTGGTGTTTATCACGGAGATTGGCCACTAAATCAAACGTCAGACCAACGCACAAAGAACACTGTTACTCTATGGTTCCCCAAATCTCACCACCTGGTGGTATGGCGACCCACAGTGACGTCCCGACGGCATTTGTTCTTGTTTTCCTTCTTCTGTCACTGTCGGTAAATAATATCCGAGTGCAGCAATACCATGCATCACACGCATACATAGTTACTTGACTTCCAAACCTTGTGACCGCGATCCCCCTTGATCCAGCCTCGAGGATGTCCACATTGGGATAAAACGTCGAAATGTAATTATAGTTCCTTGCACGAGAGGTGAAAAAATACGTTAGCAGGCGAGATGTCAGCCTAGCTTATCGACTGAGGGTTTATTCCCGTGAGTGTGACGCAATACCAAAAAGTGCAATATGTCGCTTCCATATCGACAAGCTAAAAGTATGTGAACTACAGGACAGACAGAAACGCCCACATGGAATGCCTCAGGTGTTTCTACAGCAGAGTCGATTGACACTGCCTTTTCCATTCACCGCAGCGCTCGACACGGCCACCAGCTGCAGCGCAGCATTTGCAGCCAATGGAAGCTGCCGGTGGACAGACATCGGCGTCTGTAAATGTACGGGTGAGCCGTCTCACGACAAAAGCGTGTAATCTCAGGCGCCGACGGCCGCCAGGCCTGGTGACATCACCCGCGGCACGACTCCAGGGCGTCACACAGCCACTGACGACACACCAGTCACGTGGCACTTCCTCCAGCTTGTGAGAGCTAACAATGAGTGTGCCTCAGCGTTGTCTCAACCGCAGTAGCCTGAGTCGGTGCGGCCTGCATAGGCCGATACATGACGACTGCTTTGTTGTATTGCTGTTTCCCAGCAGATATGGCATGTTGGTATCACTACTGTATAATGGTCCTGCACAGTGTGATCAGCATACACAGCTCCGAGCATGAGGTGTTCTGAGGTAGCGATTCGGCCATTCATTGGACTACAAATTTTAGTCCCATTAGCTCTTGGTCGACGAGCGCGTCTCGTAGTTATCCTACACAGAGGGTGGTTGCCACTGTCCCGCCATTCCCACACACCCATACTGAGATGGGCCCTGCTTGCAATAATAGCTCGTCGTATATCACAAGAGAAATCCAATGGTACTGGATGTCTTCTGTTCCCGATCAGTCTGCAAACCGCTATCGAGGGTCAAAGGTAAACCTTTCCAGAAAAGTCAGATTGTGACAGCTTCAACCGGACTGTGCGCCGAGCATACTTAAGGCGGACCTTATCCAGGGTTGGAATCGCCATATTTTTGTGAATCTAGATTAGCATGCACTCCGAAAAAAACGTACTCCATGTGCAATTATGAGGGGATGGTCATATCTAAAATACTTGCACGACGTTACACATGTGGGCGATTCTTGGTTCCAAAGCTAGAGCATAGCCAGAAAAGCATAGAGCGTAGCCAGATAATCATCGAAGTGCAACAGCAGACTCGACCCCACCAATCACATAGCGGGGCCTACGTAGGTGCCATATCCACGTATGGAGGAATAATTTAACAGGTACTGCATATCGATGATAACGGAATAAAAGGGAGATACTTTCCAACAGGGTAGGAGACTGACACGAAATCAAATTTAACAACCAGCATTTCGCGACACATGAATGATTTCAATCAGCTTTTTCTGATGGACGAATGGTGAACAACTCCATGATGAGTCTTGCTGTGGACTATCGCAGTACAAGAACTCTAACAATATTGTTTGCACGTCGTTCCATGAGCGTGAATGTTTTCACTCAACAACATTACTGGGAACCGCAAAATTTGCCACAGGCGAGCACTATTGTAACACACTTTGAATTTGCATCAGACTAAAGCGAACGAAAATCACATATGAACAATATCTACACACTATATTGTGTTAGTTAAGTTTAGCTTCTTGTCCAATCATCCAGGGTGTGCACCCCACTCATAGGGGAAGTCATACCGATGAGCAATATGAGACGCATGCATACTTGGTGACATGATGAATACTTCGTGACACGCACATTCAATATTATCTCATAAGAGAACTGGCATGCAGTATAGAAGGCGATATTGTTTCCTTATCTTCTCATCATTACATGCTCTGTGCGAGCTGGTTGTCAAGAAACCAAGGTGATTGTACTCTTTAATGGGCAATCTTTAAACGCAACACTCGGAGGTGGAAGGCAATAAACTTAAATGTATATAGGCCGTTACGCATTCCTAGGTGATCAGGAGTATCGAAGCCCACGAATCCCACGAAGCCCACCAAGCCCACGAAGTCAAAGGTAGTCTGAACTACAATCAGTGCATCAATATCGCCATGCTGCAACCCACCTAAACGATTTATGACTTGCATTTCTCACTGCATGCTAATATGTTAAGTCCATCACCAATTGTTCGTTGAGAATGCTTTCTGGTATTACCAATAAGTAGCCGAGCTAGTAGCGTGGACAATGCCACGTAACTGATTGTATGTGGGTGTTAATGTGTTATTGTGACAATGGGCTATAAATTGCACACACAAAAAAACAAAGCAGATAAAGAAATAATAGTATCGAACACTAAAACTGAAAATTCGTATTTGCTCAAGGCTTGACGTGATTTCGTATCATTTCTTGATATTTCTTAAGGAAGTATTTCTTAAGTGGTTAATATATGTACCTACCTTTAGTTCTATGCACCTTACAACGGTCAGGATGCATGGAGGATGACTGTGCAGGATCAGTTATAAATTATTTCTGAAATAGGGTGGAATATACCACTTTCTGAACACTCAATCGACATCATTCTTCACGAAGTGTCGCCATCCTGCTCCTTGGTGCATGCTTATGAAGTCTTCGTGTATCCTTTCTAGCAGTAACCAGTATATAAGTAGCATGTGCATTAGGGTGTGTCGCCTGAACGGTTTTTCTTATGCTTAGTGAAATTATCGTGCAGATCACCTAAAAAAAACCCTGTGGTCGAAACCAAATCGAAATCAAACAATAAACAAAATATGCGACAGGCCGATAAAGAAACAAATTTGCCGGGCGCCCGGCGTTGAAGTCTCCAGTGATGTCGCTCCGTTGCGATTGGCACCTAACACCACGCGTCGGCCGCCGTCGGAGCGCCGCCGCGGCGCTGTGACGAAAAAGGCGGCAGTGGATGACAGTGGATGACTTATGAATGGATTCTGGTAATTAAAAAACAGATCAGGGGAGCCGGGATTTATCTGATTGTAAAGATTAAACTTCACTGAAGGACTGATCGCTCCACTTTCCTTTGTCTGTGCTCCACCTTTCACAGTGCTATGAATCATCATTCGAATAAATTGCGTACGCACTAACGACACAAAATAGCTTCGCATGCCATACATCCCTGTTTTATTAGTCAATCCAAGTCTCCTGTTCCTTTTCGTTACTCAAGTTTCAAGGGAAACTGGGATTATCAGCAGTAGGGACAACCTATTAACGAGGGCGACACGAGCCGTGTTGATATCTGATATCGATGTGCTGAAATGTGATATCACGATATCGCGAAAATGTGCTGATATCGATAGCTGCAAATGTGCGATGGCCGACAAAGTGCCACGAATGGAGTTTCCCTTTGTCCAAGACCAGAGAGGACCTCGCCAAATGAAAATCGGCACCGCAGATATCCGTGAAACCACTCGTCGACGCGCCATGGACGAAAGGAGGCGTCTGACCGCCGAGAGAGTCACATCACCACAACCGGGACCTTCTGGTATGTCCTAGCTAGATTCTAATTCAGACCAAGATTCCGCCACAAATTCATCGTCGCTCACATCTGTAGTCAATGAGTCAGAGTATATGGTGAACAGTAACACAGACGAACTGCTAAATACGGCTCTAGCAGCAGATCGGTACGGAGTGTCTAATCGTGCGTGTGCTGCGATCATAAACGGTTTCCAAGTGGACATTGGTCGGATCACTTCTGACGATATGGACTGCATAGTGGATAGCAAAAAAGTATGGCGAGCAAGGGATCGGATTAGAAGAGAGGTAGTAGCCCAGAGCAATAAGGACCATGCAGGTCGTGTATCTGGTCTCTACTTCGACGGTAGAAAAGACGACACGCTTGTGACAGCCAGTTCAAAGAAGACGGAAGAGCACATTGTGGTTGTATCCGAGCCAGACAGTGCATATTTAGGACATTTTACCCCACAGACTGGGAAAGCGGAGGACATTTTTCAGGACCTGAACGCCGTGGCATATGAGTTTGGTGCGGATGTTTCTGTGCTTGGCTGTGACGGCACGAGAGTTAATACTGGCCAAAAAGGTGGTGTTATCCGTTTGTTTGAGCTCGGACAAAAACGCCCCGTCCACTGGTTTGTGTGCCAACTTCATGCAAATGAACTTAATCTTCGTGTAGTATTTAGCCAGTTAGATGGAGTCACAACAGGACCTAAGTCGTTTAGTGGGCTGATTGGTCGGGCTGCTGCAGGCGCAGTAGAAACCTTGCCAGTGGTCGATTTTGAGCCAATCGATGGCGGAAATGTTTCAGAAATGACGCAGGAGATTCTCAGTGACCTAAGTTCAGATCAGGCTATTATGTACAGTCTGGCGCGTAGTGTCCAGGCTGCGAATCTCAGATAGAACTGCGAAAATGAAGATCGGTCCACTAAACCACTCCAGGTGGCTGACTCTGGCGGCGCGAATTCTCCGGCTCTACATATCAACCGAACAGCCATCAGACAGTCTGAGAATGCTAGCGGAGTTCATCGTGTGCCACTATACTCCCATGTGGTTCTGCATCAAGAAGAACTGGAAATGTTCTGACGGTCCTGGCAATGCGCTGCACAGCGTGCAACTTCTCAAAAGTTTGCGACCTGAGATAGCGGTCATGGTGCAGCCGGTAATACAGCGCAACAGCTACTGGTGTCACCCTGAGGCAGTACTGCTAGCAATGGCAGCGGGCCAAGATCAAGCCACACGGGAAAGGGCAGTCACTCAAATCCAGCAGTGTCGCAGAACTCAAGTCGATAGTGATACTGACGAAGTGCGGAAGTTCAAGCTTCCAAAAGTGAATATGGGGGAAAACAGCATCATGGAGCTGATTGATTGGTGTAATGAGGTGATAACCGAGCCGCCCTTGGCGCAACAACTGTCCGATGATGACTTACTAGACATCATCGCGAGTCCTCTCGAAGTACCGCCATACCCCGTACACAGTCAGACGTTGGAACGGATGGTGAAAGTGGTGACCGAGGCGTCTTTGAAGGTAATTGGTGAAGAGGCCCGCCACGGTTACATTGTGGCGAAGTTGAAACACAGGTCAACAATGCCAGTGCTCAGCAGCAAAAAGGATTTCATGTCGGGTTTTCTGTCGAGCATGTAGACAAGTAGTACAGTTATAAAATGATAGTTCGTACAAAAAATGTGGCCGCTCGTACAAAAGGTGAAGTAGCTGTATGCCCGTCTCCTTCGGTAGTAGTGGAACGGAGCATGGTGCCGATTTCGCCTGGTCTATTTGTCATAACAATAAGATATCAAGTGTCTCAGAATGATTTAATTGGTCTTCGATGTAAACAGACGAGGAATTTTGAAGATGTTCAAGCTTTCAAAAGTGAAAATATTAGCATTATACGCCGATAGATGTACTGATTGAAAATGGAACGAACAAGCGACGTAAAGTGAACCTTTCTTTCATGCGTCAGATATCCAGGCAACTTATTAAGCGACTGGTGCTTATCAAAAGCCTTTTACCCCACTAAACACTTTCATTGAGTTTTATTAATGAGCTTCATCACCAGAATCCATTCACCAGTCATCCACCGCACCGACTGCCGCCTTTTTCGTCACAGCGCCGCGGCGGCGCTCCGACGGTGGCCGGACGCGTGGTGTTAGATGCCAATCGCAACGGAGCGCCATCACTGGAGACTTCAACGCCGGGCGCCCGGCAAATTTGTTTCTTTATCGGCCTGTCGCATATTTTGTTTATTGTTTGATTTCGATTTGGTTTCGACCACAGGGTTTTTTTAGGTGATCTGCACGATAATTTCACTAAGCAAAGTGCAATTTCCAAAAAAGGTCCTTCGTGACACACCCTAATGTGCATGCTCTCGATAAGATAATACACGAGCATTTCGCGACGCAATTTAAGCAAAAAAGGATTACTTATAATGTGATATGACATACATTACCAGTGCATAACATAGTTATTATTATATCTGTCCCGATTATAGCTTTTCTT
The DNA here is from genome assembly GCA_034440575.1 of Imbricaverruca yamaguchii. NCBI lineage: Eukaryota > Metazoa > Arthropoda > Thecostraca > Neoverrucidae > Imbricaverruca > Imbricaverruca yamaguchii. Next base: position 1,152,533 of record JAOTOL010001490.1, read on the forward strand.
AAATTATGCATCTCAAAGCAAATGATAAAGGTGCAGTCATAAGTGCCTACACCATTAGCTCAAATTTGAGTATGAGGCATGAAAAGCATTTTAAATGACACCAATTCTATGGCAATTTCTACATCATACCATGCTCCTTTCGACATCTCACACCTAACGAAAAGCAATTATTTTAAACCTGCGCAGGATACACTCCGATTTCAAGTTATTGGGCTGCACAGAATAAAGAAAACACTCTGTGATTAGTTGTGCAGAAGGTTCGCTAATGTGTTGATTAATTCTCATATTTTGAAGAAAAGCAGTTTCAAAAGTAGAAGGCCTAAGATCAGGTATTTATCATGGATCAAATTGTATGCAGCATAAATTGTGGTGCCCACCTACTTCATCATTGCGAGTATATGCAGAAACTGTAACCATGAAGAGTTAAACTTGTTCAACATCATCTTAGTCATGTATCAGGTATATAAATAATTGAACCATCAGTCCAACAATAGTGACAAAACTTCAACTTCATCAAATGTTCTCTCAAATGGTCTCGCAAAGAGCACATCGGTCACTGACCCAAAATATTTTGGCATAAAGAAATCGTATTCAAAAACGCACATATAATGATCACCGTAGCATCGGCTTCAGTGCATACTCCGGCTTACCTAGTCTCTGGTTGAAGATTTTGTCGAAGGTGACTTCTCCCATTTTCTCCATGTACTTGTGCATGACACTGCGAACGCTGTGGAAAATGTTCGGTATCAGACGATATCGCACACGATTACGCGTTAGCCACAACGCTTCATTCTCACACCTTATGCCATCAGCCTACCATACCCCCAGCTGAAAACCCCTGCGAAACGTAGAACAACTATGCCGGCGCCAGGTATGCACACGGTATCGAAGAAATATATTGCTAACACATCTCACCCATCCATCGTAAACCTCACTGCATTGAGATAGAAGAAGCAGCGACGCTGGAGTGGTGTCGTTTAAAGTAGGCTTCGACTTGTGGGTCAGTAATGTAATGTCATTTCACCATCAGCTGGGGAAAGGGGTCTGGCGGTGGGTGTTTCAGGTTGAAACACTTCATCAGGTCCCAGACGCTGTTCTGGTGCCAAAAGAGCGAGAGCGACGGCGAGAGTGAAAGCGAAAGCTGTAGATGTAGAAATGTAAAGAAATAAAGATATAGATATATGGACAGCATGCGGGAGAAAAAGGAAAGATCCTTGGACCATCGATGACCGACAAGTTGTCTTTCATCGGTTCTCCAGAAGTTCAAGTCGTCGGAGATGCCTTACTAGTCTGTTGACAAATTGTGAACACCACCAGTCGTACCAGCATTGCAGACATAAACAACTTGATGATGCGTTTGCGGCGCGGCTGTCTCGTACAGAAAAACAGCTGTTGATTTATTTTGATTTTTATATATCGGTCCTTATCATGGGTCAAATGCATTGGCGGATAAGTTGCTTGTCCGAGACTGAAGTTTCAAGTTTACTTGAGACTGGATGTGAATTGAATAATGGGACGAGACCGCAGACGGATTTAGCATATAATTTGGCGTGTGTCTAAACCGGAGAGAAATGTGTGAGCATAGTGAAATCATGATGTTCATTATGAGCCTGGACACTATGTTCAGGGCCATATTTCCTTCAGAAGTACATCAACTTCCGTAACAATGCATTTCTGCGTAGACTTTTGGGGCACACTCGATTGCATGTTTCCTAATTGCATGGCTTATAATATCGCATCCAAGAGCTAACTTAGCATTTTAAGGTCGGTTGGTTGGTTATTTGGGCTTAGGGGCGCATCGACTGCTTCGGTCATACAGCGCCCATAACAATGTTAGCTTGATAGCTTGGGATGATCAGTGCCAACAGTAGTGCACGACCATTCAGAACACATACAGATATCTTCAGCGAAACAATGAAAGATAAAGAGCAAGCGCAAGAAAACATTGGTGAAACAGTGAAACGGGAGTAACATCAGTGAAACAGTGAAGCGGGAGTAGCACCAGTGAAACAGAAACAGAAAGAGCAAGCGTGAGCAAAATCTGTGGAATAGTGAAATTACATCAGTGGAACAGTGAAGCAGAACGAGCAAGCGCGAGCAAACATCAGTGGAACAGTGAAACGGGAGTAACATCAGTGAAACAGTGAAACAGAAAGAGCAACCGCGAGGAAACATCAGTGGAACAGTGAAACGGGAGGAACATCAGTGAAACAGTGGAACAGCAAGATCAAGTGCAAGCGAAAATCAGTTGGAGTGACATGTCGCGGTTCCGATCGTTTAGTGCTACACGTCAGTGAGGTGTGTAAATCGCTCTGAAGTTAACATCTGATAAAAAGCGAAACAGTTGTCCAGACGTTATCGCGCGCGAGCGGTCACAAAGGAGGTCGCGGAGTGACAGCGACTGTGCGGCTCCAAAAAATCGTCTTCGGTCACTGGCGAGCAGAGGGCACGAGACCAAGACGTGACGCACAGACAGTGGTGCGCGACATCGAGGGCAACTTGGCCTGTCTTCCTCACAGAGTAGATGGTGGTGTGTTGGGTGAGTGTGTCCGAGCCGAAGACGGCAGAGCACGACCTCTTCACGTCTCGTCCGGCGGTAGGATGAAGTCCATTCTCCGAGGCATGGTTTTATCGCTCGTAGTTTATTATCCAGCAACATGTCCCAGGTATACTGCCATTTTTTAGAAATAAAGGTCATGATTGTACGCCGATATTCTCTCGCTGGGAGCGGCATAAATCGCTGGTATGGGGCTTGGGCTGCACGTTTCGCAGCAGCATCCGCTGCCTCGTTTCCCACGATGCCGACATGGCTTGGAATCCAACAGAAGGAGACTGATTTTCCAGCATGTGTTAGTGATCTGAGAAGCCGTAAGACGTCCTGTACGATGGGATCAGGTGAATTGAACTGGTTTAGCGCCCAGAGACTACTGAGGGAATCAGTAAAAATAACATGCGAGTCTTCCGGTCCTACTTCGATATAACTGAGGGCCTTGATGATGGCAACCAACTCTGACACATATACCGTTGTATGGGGTGGCAGTGAAAAAGATCTCGACACTGGACCAATTACAAATGCACTGCCAACGCCAGTATCTGACTTTGATCCGTCTGTATAAATTTGGACGTATCCGTCAAAAGAGGCTATGTGTTCTAGGGCATGTGACAAACGGTCGTGCGGTGTAGCATGTGCTTTCTTCATCACGGAGAGCGACATATCAATTGTTGGATGGCCCGCCTGCCAAGGCGGTGTTTGTGGAAAACCGACCCGCATAATTCCCCGCAGTCGAATATCGCTATCCTGGAAGAGTCTGCGCATTCTGACGCAAAACGGGGTGCCATGTGTGAGGCGTGCTCGTTCGAATGTTGCAATCAGGCGGTGGGAGAATATGTAAGTATACGCAGGATGATCTGGGAATTGGCGCACTTTACACGCGTAGCGCATCCCGAGCATTTCGCGACGGAGCGAGAGTGGTGGCTCGTGGGCTTCAGCCAGAAGGCTCACAGAAGGTGAAGTGCGGAAAGCTCCGGTCACGATTCGGAGCGCCGAATGGTGTACCACATCCAGTGATCGCTTGCTCGTTGTGCAAGCGCTGTCATATATAAAACATGCGTAGTCGAGTTTTGAACGAACGAGAGAACGGTACAGTAGAAGCATAGTTTTCCTGTCTCCTCCGTAGGACGTGCGCGCAACCATCTTCAGAAGGTTGAGCGATGTAAAACACTTCTCTCGGAGTGCTTTAAAATGTTCCTTGTAACTGAGACGAACGTCAAAAGTAACTCCGAGAAACCTGGCAGCGCGCTGGAAGGGAACTGGTTGCCCATACAGCTGGAGAGCAGGGTCTGGGCAGCTTCTGCGGCGCCGGCAGAAATGCATCCCTACAGTTTTTGAGACAGAAAACCGAAACCCGTTCTTGGAGCTCCACCTCTCCAAGCATGCTACCGCCAACTGAAGCTGCCGTGCCATTGCCGGTGCAGTGGATGTGCAGCACCAAATTGCGAAGTCGTCCACGAACAGTGATCTACCGATATTACGCGGAATGGACTCGCAGATATCGTTGATCATGATGGCGAACAACGCCACGCTCAACACACTTCCTTGTGGTACCCCTTCCGTTTGTGGGTACCGATCCGACATACAGCTTCCGATCCGAACACGAAAAAAACGCCTCGACAAAAAGTTCTGGAGGAAGAGGCCCATGGATCCACGAATTCCACATTTGAAGACCTTCATCAGTATGCCGTAGCGCCAGGTGGTGTCATACGCTCCGTGGATGTCGAAAAACACTGCACCAATGTGACGGTTTTGCTGGAACCCTGCACGTACCACTGTATCAAGGGCTAAAAGATGGTCAATGGTGCTGCGGTTTTTCCTAAAACCACACTGTGCGTTGTTTAAAATGCCATGTCGTTCAAGAAACCAGGTCAGACGCACGTTCACCATCTTCTCCATGAGCTTACAGAGTGATGATGTGAGTGATATTGGTCGGTAGTTTCCCGGGTCTATGCTGTCTTTTCCGGGCTTTAATATTGGGATCATAATGGCCTCACGCCAAGTGGGTGGGAAATCTCCTTTCTTCCACAGTCGGTTCAGCGTTGCCAGTACGGCATCAAGTGCACATGATGGAAGATGTTTGAGCATGTCGTTGTGTATTTGGTCGTCGCCTTCGGATACGCTCCGAAGGGTCGCAGTAGCGGAACGAAGCTCAGCTAGCGTGAATGGCTCGTTGTAACTTATACGTTCAGAAGTAAAAAAGTTAAGTGGCTGTCTCTCGCAAGTGGCTTTGTGACGTGTGAACAGGTCGTCATCACTGTAGCACCTACATCTGTTCGATATTGTGCGAGCCATCTCGTTTGCCACGTCGACCGGCTGGGTGATGTCTCGGCCGGCAACTCGTAGTAATGGCAGAGGTGTGGAGCTGTATTTACCGGCAATACGCTTAAGCCGAGACCAGACCTGAGATACAGTGTAAAATAATTGACCATGTGGCCTGGAAATTCACAGTTAATGGAATTGTGCTATTTCATCCTCGCCTTAGGTTTTTACCATTTTGCCACATGTGTGGGCAGTCATTATGCACACGACTGCTAAATAATATAAAATGCATGTCACTGAAGTGAAAGGCATTCAACTTTTTCATCCTTAAGTGACGATCCTTTCTTTTCTTCCGATCTTTCACTATTCCCACGCAACTTCTTTCTTCATCCTCACAGTTAATGGTGAAATAATTTTAGGACACTGCTGAGATATGGGTGTGGAGCGATTCAGTTTGTCCACATAATTCCTCCATGAGACCCTCTTAGCGTCCTGGATAGTGCGTCTAGCATTGGCTCGAGCCTGCCGGAAGGCGATGAGGTTTTCCGTACTACTCCTTCGGTCGAAAGCTCTGAAGGCGCGTCGCCTTGCCCGAATTGCCTGACGGCACTCTTCCGTCCACCATGGAACTGGTGCGCGACGGGGAGTGCCAGATGTGCGAGGGATAAACTCAGTCGCGGTCTGCACAAGCAGGTTGGTGAGCGATTCCACAGACATGGGGGTGACACCAGGCCTCAAAGTCTCCTCTAGTCGCGTCTCATATCCTCCCCAGTCTGCCTTCTTAAAATTCCACCGGCATGGTCTGGTCCCGAGTACCGCGCCATCCTCGTAACCCAGCCACACCGGAAAGTGGTCACTCCCCAGAGGGTCGTCGGCCACAGACCAGGTAAAAAGTTGTGCGAGCTCAGGGCTGCACAAACTAAGATCTAGGGCAGAGGCATGGCCAGAGGGCAGCGTAAGGTGCGTCGGTGTTCCAGAATTAAGAATGCACAAGGATACATCGTGCATCAAGGACTCCAAACACCGACCCCGTGCATCAACGTCGTCGCATCCCCATACTGTGTGGTGAGCGTTAAAATCACCTAGTAGTAATACCGGCGGTGGCAACTCTGACATCAGGCGCCGCAGCTCAGTAGAAGGGAATCCAACACCGGGTGGCAGGTACAGTGAGCAAATCGATATAGGACGATTATTAAAATGCACTCTTACAGCAACGGCCTGCAACTTGGCGTGTAGCACCAATCTCTGTGCAGTCACACTATGGTGGACAGCCAGCAACACTCCACCGTGTGCTACAGTGTCTAAGGGAGTGTCGTTACGAAATACTGAGTAGCATTTTAGGTTATATGAGTAGTTCGGCGTCACCTTCGTTTCTTGGAGACAGATGGCCGCCGGACAGTGGCGGTTTGACAGCACCTGGAGGTCTTCTTCGCTGGTCCTCAGCCCCCTACAGTTCCATTGTAAGATTGTCCGCGGTTGAACCATTTAGAACGGGTTAAAATTGGTATGGAACAGTACCATAGACGATATCACAGCTAGACACTCTCGTCGTCCAGATGTCCATTGTAAAACAGTCCAGAAAATGCAAACATGAACGTACCGTACTATGAAGGTAAAACAGGTGTCCTCTCACCCGGTGACCTCTGACAAGATCTTGGGCCTCCCACGCCTGGTGGCGATGGCGTCCACGGGGATGGCCGCTTGCGTCCAGTTGCCGGGGTAGGCGGGTCTCTCATCTCACCCCCGCGGGGTGGTATGGAGGGTGGGCCCATCACCTTCCCTGTCTCTGCCGTTAGCGTGTGACTGGCATGCGAAGTTGGTGATGGCGGGGGTGTCGCCGTGGGCGACTGTCCGGCTCGCGCGCTCGGCGAGGGGTCCCTGGACCCAGACCGAGCTGCTCTGCCAGACGCCCCCATGTCGGGAGCTCTCGGGTGGACCTGAACACTGGGCCCTGGTCTGGTCACCGAAGGTGCCACGACTGGTACCCGACGGGAAGTCGCACCGGTTCCTCTTGAAGTAACTGGCGACGGTTGACGGGTAGAGGTGGTTTCGGAAGGTTCGGGGATGGATTGAGTGGTGGTGGTGCTGGTGGAGGTTGATGGTAAGGATTGCAGGTTGGCGTTGGAGTGCTTGCCGGGCCGCTTGGTCCGCTGGACAAGACTCCACTCTTCCTGAGCTCGCCCTGTGGCTGGCTCCGGTGCAGTCGCTTGAGGGGCCCGTGTTGGTGAAGCACCGCGTTCCGCATCCTCGGAAGGGGGTGCACGCTGAGATTGCCTCGTTTGGGCGGGGACAAGTACGCCAAGAGAGCGGAGAAGAGCACTCAGCTGTGCGATAAGTTGTTCAGTGTTGCCTGTTGTTGCTGGAACCTGTTTGACTGATGTATTTTTAACTGTCGAGGCGTATGATACTTTCGGGTGGGATTTTTCATATAGATCCCGAGCTTCGCGGAACGTAACCTTTTGCAAGTACTTGATGGAAATAATTTATTTTTCCTTCGAGTAACTAGGACAGGTGCGGTCAAACGAGGTATGGGGATCCTGTCCTCTGCCACAGTTCACACAGAATGGTATTTCGGTGGTGCACTGCTCGCCTGTGTGGTCGAAAGAAGCACACCTGCCACACGCGGGGCGGTTCCGACAAAATTTGCTTGTGTGGCCGTATCTCTGACATTTGAAGCATCGCATGGGGTTGGGGATGAAAGGTCGCACCTTAACACAAATGTAACCCACACGTACCTGAGAGGGCAAGTCCGTCCTACTGAAGGTCAGAATGACATTGTTGGTCGGAATAAGTTCTCCACCTCTTCTCACTTTCATCTTCTTCGCCTCAGTCACTCCAAATTCTGACAACCCATCCACTATCTCATCTTCAGGTACATCCCTCAGATCAAAGCAGTTAATCAGTCCTCTCGAAGTGTTCTTTGTTTTATGTGGTTCAACTGTAATTGGAATTTCCACGTTCTGAGTTTCGTTTCCTTTGCGCACACTGTAGACTAGCTCGGAACAACTTAACGCCCTTTCTGCCTGCTCCGGTATCGCAAACTCGACTTCGAGTCCACCATCTTTCAATCTCTCGCATCGAACGATCTCGCCAAGTCTGTCACATGCGTTCCGCCTTTGAAAGGGGGACAGGGACGTGAGGCTTTTGTTCCTCCCTCGGAACACAAGAACACGACGTACCGGGGTGCCCTCCGCAGAGGTGTACCGATCTCGGCCGCAGTAGGCGTTGGTCTGGCCCTCACGGGAGGGACCAGGAAAGTGTTTTTGTTTAGTAGATGCCATGTGTTGTATGTTTTGTTCTGCTCATACGGTGCCCCACCTCAGAGGGGCCCTACTGGGGGGACGCCTGTGTCCCGCGGACGGGAGGTCGTCAGACACCAGATGAGCTATACGGGGCAGGCGGCGCTTTCGCCCGGCCGGGAGAGAGAGACTCACCACCCCGACCAGGATCCAGCGCCGCCCACCCCTTGACCCCGGCCGACCGGGCCGGCAGGCACTGGGAAACCCAGGCCCCCAGCCCGAGGCGACCTGCCACTTGACCCGCGTGAGGCCCCACGGGCCCGCCCGCCCCTCTGGGATATCGGGACCAAAGAGGTGTGTTGGTCCCCCGTCACAACTAGCACCGTGCGGCGGGGGACCTCAGCCTCCAGGACTCCGTCAACCCCAGGGGACAGGCCAAGGGGGCGCGGCTACCCCGATAAAACCGAGCTGGTGGGCAGGACCGGGGAAGTTGCCCTGCCTGCTCATAGTAGGGATAGTTAGTGTTGTAGGGTTAGGTGAAGGACAAGGATTGGGATGAGATGGGCATTGGAATAGGGGCGCATGGATGGAAGGACGAGTGAGGCACTCTTAGTCTGACCTCTCCCCGGCCGCCTGGTGGTCTGGCCGCCGGATCCTTGAGGCACGCAATCCCCCCCACCACGGAAAGGTGATGCCTCATCGGGGGGGCATTTTAAGGTCGGACATTCCCCTTATCTCACATGGCAAACCCATGTAATCAGCATCCCAGATGATAATTGGTGTCAGTCTAAGGCCTTTCAAATACACATGTTCCAGTGTTATCACTTGAAGTTTGCAGGTCGTTTTCCTCGGTTGTTTTTTTTTTCATCTAACGTGAAAATGTTAACCTCAGGTTATGTGAGGTCACTGGTCTAGCTCAGATGAAAGAGCACCACCTCCAAAAATGTTTCAGGATCGATAGCTCGTACCAATGAGCTTTGTCGCCCCGGTAGCTCAGTTGGTTGGAGCGCAGGCCTGCACTGGTCTCCCCTGTCCTGGCAACACATGGTTCGAATCGCTTGGCGCGCTCACATTTAGCCCCCGGCCGGGAGTGTCAGTTGGCAGCTGGCCCGATAAGGCCGGAGACGAGCTACCGGGCGGCCGTGCCGGTGTATTGACGGCACGTTAAACTTTCGATCAAAATTCTGCCGTTGAACTGGAATTCGTGGATCGGGTGGTGGGGTCAGGGTTCACGCAACAAGCTCTGCTTAACAATAGGACCCTGGTTCCTAAAGCCACCCCAGCAACAACTCGGACTAAATTTAGGATAATTTTTTTTAACGAAACTTACTACGCAGTGCATTTAGAAAGTGCCTGCAAAACGTACCTTCGGGATTTTTGTTTCAGGTCAGGTCAGTGACCTTATTTTATGACCAATTGTGGCCAATGCTGGGGCAATTTTCCTTGTTTTGTGATGTGCATGTTGATCTAAACCCCACTTTTATCTTGGTATGCAGGCAGAAACATCAGGGGAAGTTCGTCATCAAATTTGCTTCACCACCGTCATGTGAGCCGAGGATAGGTCGAGGTGCGATAGTGAGCTTGACATGTGTAGACACTCCTGTTTCACATCTTTTATTTCGAGCTAGTGATCTAAGTAGTATTAGGATTAGGTTGCATGACCTAAATTACCAGATGAAACCAAAACCATGAAGCATAGCCAAGATTAAGGTCATCCGAAGTCGTTGTCCAAAACAATGTTTAAACTCGTTTCGGATCAATAGCATTCAGACGTGAAAATATATTGAAATAAAAACTACAGGACTATAATTTGTCAGTGTTTGCAATACGTATATCTTGGGTTTGGGCTTTGGGTAGGTCAGTGGTAATTTTTGTCCATTATTGACCAATCTTTAAGAATAACTATTAATTTTCCTAAAACATCTATTACAAATAACCAACCATGCCACGATTTACCCTCCTGTCGATAGTTTCCCGATGACAACCTGTTCGCTTTGGTGCAACGCTTAGTTTAGAAGGCGGGAGTATTTAACAAGGGGCAGTGTGGGAATCTCACTGGAGACCGGGCGGGTTGACACATGCAGCTGGTTCGCCTGATGCTCACGCCTCAATGACACCACAGCTGTTACGGTGGCCACGCTCCGCCCAGTCCTGGCCGCCCCGCCCGGTCCTGCCCGCCCCACTCAGTCTTGCCCGCCCCGCCCGGTCCTGCCCGCCCCGCCCGGTCCTGCCCGCCCCACTCAGTCTTGTCCGCTCCGCCCGGTCCCCGACACTCCCACACCGACACGAGCGAGAATGGCGTGCCTGAACGGCCCGCCGCCACCGACGATCGATTGGCGGCGCCGCCAACCTCCCGGCAGTCGCCAGTCGTCAAGGTCAACAGTCGCACTCCAACCTACCACACACAGCTGAAACACATTATGGCACGGCTCGTTTAGGCCTGCATCTGTTAAGAAGTCTGATCCCTCCTTCGAAAATGGACAGCTCAACGAATTATACTGGGCTAATATTATCTTCACAATGCCAAAATGTTTGCAATGGGTAAGCCGAGAGGCAAAACAAAAATTGGGAAATTGATCAAAATCCTCCGAGAATGTGCTTGTATTTTGTACCGGTAAAATTGTGCATGAATGGACACATCTCATTAATGATCCAAAGCGGTATTTGAGGTTCATACATGCACATACAAAACAACCATACCAGTGCCAGAATCAGGGTTGGTGGCCAAGGGAGTCATGCCGATGACCCCTTTGGGGCTTACGAGGCCGCTGAACAAGTTGTGTTTTAACATAGGCCGTGACGAAGCACACGGTACACTGGTCGCTCCAGGAGGAATTCGGAGGACCGAAGAGGGCCTCAGTGCCGAAAATTGAAGGGCCCCTGAGCCAACGTGAGGGTGTGGTGGTGATTGCTGGATTTACGACACGTCGAGCGTTGAGCCATATAGCGTCGCCAATCTCTCACGCCGATTGGTCGCGGGCGAAGAATAGCGACAGGTACCAACGTGATGGCCCTTGGGCGACGCGAAGGGCCCTAGGCCAACGTGAAGGGCCTCTGGACAGATGAAATGGGCTCCGAACTGATGGAGATGGTCCCATGCAGATGAAGAATGCCCCCGAGACGACAGAGTTCCCATGCCCAGACGCCGAGGGGCAGAGCCGAACCGACACAAGGGCCCTGGGCCCAGGGGCGCACACAGGACTTCCCTCAGGGGCACAAATATGTCAAAGGTCCCTGGAGGACTGGGGCCCCTTTTAGTGATATGGGCCCTTTGATTACTCAAAAGCCTTCGCTGTTGGCTCGAGGACCTTCTACTTGTCGCGGTCCTATCCAACAGACAGAAATCACTTCCAATGACCCGAGGCCCCTCAGTCAGTCGAGGCTCCTCAGCTGCCTCGTTTCCCTCGATGCCGACAGAGCTTAGAATCCAGCAGAAGATAACAGATTTTCCAGCATGTGCTAGTGATCTGAGAAGCCGTAAGACGTCCTGTACAATGTGATCAGGTGAATTGAACTGCTTTAGCGCCCAGAGACTGCTGAGGGAATCAGTAAAAATGACATTCGATTCTTCCCGTCCTACGTCAATAAAACTGAGGGCCTTAATGATGACAACCAGCTCTGACGCATATACCGTTGCATAGGGTGCCAGTGAGGAAGGTCTCGACATTGGACCAAAAACAAATGCGCTGCCAACGCCAGTATCGGGCTTCGATCCGTCTGTATAAAACTGGACGTATCCGTCAAAAGAGGCTGTTTTCCACAGCATGTGCCAAACGGTCGTGCGGTGAAGCGTGTGCTTTCTTCATCACGGAGAGCGACATGTCAAGTGTTGGATAGGCCACTTGCCAAGGCGGTGTTTGTGGAAAGCCGACCTGCATAATTCCCCGCAATCGAATGTCGCTATCCTCGAAGAGTCTAGGCATTCTGACGCAAAATGGTGTTCCGTGCGTAATGCGTGCTCGTCCGAATGTTGCAATCAGCCGATGGGAGAACACCTGGGCATAGGCAGAATGTCCCGGGAATTGACGCAGTTTGCATGTGTAGCGCATCCCGAGCATTTCGCGACGGAGCGAGAGTGGTGGCTCGTGGGCTTCAGCCAGAAGGCTCACAGAAGGTGAAATGCGGAAAGCTCCGGTCACGATTCGGAGCGCCGAATGGTGTACCACATCCAGTGATTGCTTGCTCGTTGTACAAGCGCTGTCATATATAAAACATGCGTAGTCGAGTTTTGAACGGACGAGAACGGTACAACAGGAGCATAGTTTTCCTGCCTCCTCAGTAGAACGTGCGCGCAACCGGCTTTAGAAGGTTGAGCGATGTAAAACACTTCTCTCGAAGTGTTTTAAAATGTTCCTTGTAACTAAGACGAGCGTCAAAAGTAATTCCTAGAAACCTGGCGCGCACTGGAAGGGAATTGGCTGCCCATACAGCTGGAGAACAGGGTCTGGGCAGCTTCTGCGACGCCGGTAGAAATGCATCCCTACAGTTTTTGAGACAGAAAACAGAAACCCGTTCTTGGAGCTCCACCTCTCCAAGCATGATACCTCCAACTGAAGCTGCCGTGTCATTGCCGGTGCACTGGATGTGCAGCACCAAATAGCGACGTCAACCACGAACAGTGATATGCCGATATTAAGCGGAATGGACTCGCAGATATCGTCGATCATGATGGCGAACGGCGCCACGCTCAACACACTTCCTTGTGGTACCCCTTCCGTTTGTGGGTACCGATTCGACATACAACTTCCGATCCGAACACGAAAGAACGACTCGACAGAAGGTTCTGTAGGAAGAGGCCCATGGATTCACGAACTCCACTTTTGAAGACATTCATCAGTATGCCGTAGCGCCAGGTGGTGTCATACGCTCCGTGGATGTCGAAAAACACTGCACCAATGTGACGATTTTGCTGGAACGCTGCACGCACCACTGTAGCGAGAGCTAAAAGATGATCAAAGGTGCTGCGGTTTTTCTAAAACCACACTGTGCGTTGTTCAAGATGTCATGTCGTTCAAGAAACCAGGTCAGACGCACGTTTACCATCTTCTCCATGAGCTTACAGAGTGATGATGTGAGTGATATTGGTCGGTAGTTCGCCGGGTCTACGCTGTCTTTTCCGGGCTTTAATATTGGAATAATAATGGCCTCACACCAAGTGGGAGGGAAATCCCCTTTCTTCCACAGTCGGTTCAGCGTTGCCAGTACGGCATCAAATGTACATGATGGAAGATGTTTGAGCATGTCGTTATGTATTTGGTCGTCGCCTTCAGATACGCTCTGAAGGGTCGTAATAGCGGAACGAAGCTCAGCCAGCGTTAATGTAATTTACAATTCTGAGCGTAATTTATACGCTCAGAAGTTTAAAAAAAAGTTCAGTGGCTGTCTGTCACAAGTGGCTTTGCGGCGTGTCAACAGGTCGTTATCGCTGTAGCACCTACATCTGTTAGAGATTGTGCGAGCCATCTCGTTTGCCACGTCGATCGGCTGGGTGATATTTCGGCCGGCAACTCGTAGTACTGGCGGAGGTGTGGAGTTGTATTTACCGGCGATACGCTTAAATCGAGACCAGACCTGAGATATAGGTGTGGAACGATTCAGTTTGTCCATATAATTTCTCCATGAGACCCTCTTGGCTTCCCTGATAGTGCGTCTAGCATTGCCTCGAACCTGCCGGAAGGCGATGAGATTATCTGTACTACTCCTCCGGTCGAAAGCTCTGAAGGCGCGTCGCCTTGCCCGAATTGCCTGACAACACTCTTCCGACCACCACGGAATGGGCGCACGACGGGGAGTCCCAGAAGTGTGAGGGATAAACTCAGTGGCGGTCTGCACAAGCAGGTTGGTGAGTGATTTCACCGACATGGGGGCGACACCAGGCCTCTCGAACAGAGTTTCCTCTAGTCGCATCTCGTATCCTGACCAGTTGGCCTTCCTAAAATTCCACCGGCATGGTCTAGTCCCGAGTACTGGGGCATCCTCGTAACCCAGCCACACCGGAAAGTGATCACTCCTCAGGGGGTCGTCGGCCACAGACCAGCTAAAAAGTTGCGCGAGTTCTGGGCTGCATAAACTAAAGTCTAGAACAGAGGTATGGCCAGAGGGCAGGGTAAGGTGCGTCGGCGTTCGAGAATTTAGAATGCACAAGGATGCGTCGTGCATAAAGGATTCCAAACAGCGACCCCGTGCGTTAACGTCGTCGCATCCCCATATTGCGTGGTGAGCGTTAAAATCACCTAGTATTAATACCGGCGGGGACAGCTCTGACATCAGGCGCCGTAGCTCAGTAGTGGGAAATGCAACACCGGGTGGCAGGTACAGTGAGTAGATAGATATAGGACGATGATTAAAATGCACTCGTACAGCAACGGCCTGCAGCTTGGCGTTTACCACCAATCTCTGCGCAGCCACACTATGGTGCACAGCCAGCAGCACTCCACCGTGTGCCACGGTGTCCGAGAGAGTGTCCTTACGAAATACTGAGTAGCATTTTAGGCTATAATAGTAATCCGGCGTCACTTTCGTTTCTTGGAGACCGATGGCCGCCGGACAGTGACGGTTTGACAGCACCTGGAGGTCTTCGGCGCTGGTTCTCAGCCCCTGCAATTCCATTGTAAAATGGACCGCAGTTGAACCATTTAAACCGAGTTAAAATAGGTATGTCAAATGTCACACAAAATCACAGGTGGGCCAGTCTAAAACAAAAGGAGCTGCTAAAATGCATCGCCAGCACACTATAAAGGTGGAGGTGACTTGGTGTCGAAGGACGCCCTCGGGTGAGATCTGGGACGCTCCCCACCGGGCGGCGATGGTGTTCATGGGGAAGCTCGCTTACGCCCGGGAGAAGGCCAGGGTGCGACTCTCTCGCACCCATGGGATGGGGTGGGAGGAGGTCCCATGACCCTTCCAGTCTCGGGGGTACATCGGGGACTGGCTCTGGTACTTGGGGACGGTGGAGGTGTCGCCCTGAAAGGCTGTCCGCCCACTACGGCGCTCGGCGACGGCTCCCTGGAACTGGCCCGTGACGCCCGACCAGACGCACCCATATCGGGCGCCCCCTGCGGACATCAACCGAGAGATGTGGTCGTAGCCGGAGGAGCGACCACCGGGACTCGTCGAGAGGTCACGCCGGACTACCCTGAACTGGTTGGTGGTGGTGGGAGAGTTGACGTGAATAGTACAGGGGTGGACTGGGCTGGTGTGGCATCGGTGGAGGGTGTTGATAAGGATTCCAGGTGGTTTATCGGAGGGCCTGGCGGACCTCTTAGTTCGCTGGACAAGTCGCCACTTCTCCAGAGCTATGTCCGGAGAAGGTGGCACCACGACCTCAGAGACCGGTGGCGGAGAAGCAGTGCGCTTTTCTTCCTCTAAGGGGGTCTCACTCATCTAGTTTGGTTGTGCAGTTGGCGAAGCGACGGGTACGCCGAAGGAGCAGAGGAGCGTACATAGTTGTGCAATCAGTCCGTTGATTTAATTTTCCTCTATCTGGAATGGGACTGATGTGGTGCCTTTAACTTTTGACGCGTAGGATATTTTTGGGTTAGACTGGGCATGAACGTTCAAGGCCCACGAAAGGTTCTTTTGCGGGCATGCTTAATTGCGATGATTTCCTTTTATTTTATGTAATTTGTACAAGTGCGGTCAAAGGAGGCATGAGGAACCTGTCTCCGACCACAGTTTGCGCAGTTAAGCATATCGGAAGTGCACTGCTCGATAGCGTGTTCAGAGGAAGCACACCTGCCACATGTTGGATGATCCATACAGAACGAGTTTGTGTGGCCTTTGGCATTTAAACCACCCCATCGGATTTGGGAGGAACGCTCTTACTTTGACACGTAGGTAACCCACTGGTATCTCAGATGGTAAGTCTGTTGTTTTAAAAGTTAAAATGGTGTTTGTCGTAATCATCTCTGCACCTTTCCTGACCTCCATCTTTCTCGCACCGGTGACTCGGAATTTGCACACCCCGTCAACGGTCTCGTCCTGACACGTACTTCAAGTCATAGCAATTGATTATTCCACGCGATGTGTTCTTGATTTGGTGTGGTTCTACTTTTAATTCTATGCTCACGTTCATCCTCCGATCACCCTTTCTTGCACCGTATGTAAACTCCGATGTTTGCAACGCTTTCTCTGCCTCTTTCGCTTCAGCAAACTCCACCTCCAAAGAGCCATCCCTCAGCTTTTCGCAGCGAACGATCTTCCCAAACCGGTCACAACCGTCTCGTCTTTGAAAGGGGGACATAGCGACGAGATTTTTCGTCTGACCGCGAAAGATGAGGGTACGGGGTACGCCAGAGACTTGGCCTCCACAGCTACCAGTTAGTATGGCTCCTCTCGGCGCCAAATGAGCGGGTGGTTTGGTCACCACGAGTTGGACCAGGAGTGTTTTTTTTGGGGGGATGCCATTAAGTGTGTGTTTGTTTCGAATCCCGGGGCGCCCCACCCCTTAGGGGCCTTACCGGGAAGACGTCCCGCGAACGGGAGGTCGCCAAGCGCCCGAGGAGCTATACGGGGCAGGCGGCGCCTTCGCCCGGCCGGGAGAGGGAGACTCGCCACCCCGATCGGGATCCAGCACCGCCCACCCCTTGACCCGGGCCGGCCGGGCCGACGGGCACCGGGAAGAGAGGCCCCGGCCTGAGGCGACCAGCCATTTGGTCCGCGTGAGGCCCCACGGGCCCGCCCGCCCCTCCGGGATATCGGGACCGAAGAGGTGTGTTTGTCCCCCCTCTCACAACTAGTACCGTGCGACGGGGACCTCAACCTCCATGACTCCGTCAACTCCTGGGGACGGGCCGAGGGGGCGCGGCTACCTCGATAAAACTGAGCTGGTGGGCAGGACCGGGGAAATTGCCCCGCCGGCTCTTAGTAGGGATAGTTGGTGTTGTAGGGCCAGATGAAGGACATGGATGTTGGCATGAGATTGGGATTGCAATGGGAGCGTATTGATGGAAGGACGAGTGAGGCACTCTTGATCTCACCCCTCTCCGGTAGGATGGTCGCCAAGTCTCTGGGGCACTCAATCCCCCCACCACGAAAATATGGTGCCTCGTCGGGGGGTCATGCCTGATGGGAAAATGTTCACCATTTGTCAATGCATATAAAACAGAGGCGCGTTCAATTATGGCATAATTTGTATGCTACAATCCAACACAGTGGATGCCGTTCGCTCGTGGAGACCACCGTGTCGTTGCCGATCACCCTCAGGGTCGACACGTGGCAGTCGTGCTGCGGTGCCAACCACCATCAAGGTCGGCACGTGTCATTCGTGCCGAGGTGCAAACCACCCTCAGGGTCGGCACGTGGCAGTCGTGCTGCGGTGCCAACCACCATCAGGGCCGGCACATGACACTTGTGCCGAGGTGCAAACCACCCTCAGGGTCGGCACGTGACACTCGTGCCGAGGTGCCAACCACCATCAGGGCAGGCCCGTGACATTCGTGCCGAGGTGCCAACCACCATCAGGGCCAGCACGTGGCAGTCGTGCTGCGGTACAAACCACCCTCAGGGTCGGCACGTGGCAGTCGTGCTGCGGTGCCAACCACCATCAGGGTCGGCACGTGTCACTCGTGCCGAGGTGCCAACCACCATCAGGGCCAGCACGTGGCAGTCGTGCTGCGGTGCCAACCACCACCAGGGCCGGCACGTGACACTTGTGTTGCCGTAAGTTGCCCTCATTGGCAGTAGTGATAGTGCTGTTTCCCTCAGCAGTGCCGTGTAGCGCTCGTGTTGCCATCGGCTGGTTGGTTGATAGGCCTTTTGGATTTAGCGTCGCTTCAGCTGCATCGGCTATTCCATGCTGAACTTATATTGGTGAGACCGAGCAATTTAGTACCGCCCCCTGAGCTATTTCGCTAAGGATACGAGCTTCTGACATTCAGGCCACTGAAGAGTAGAAGTGTCTTGAAACTTGATGTGTGTCGTCCATCCCCATCAGTGTCGCTCGTTCTGCCGTCTACTGTCCTCAGTGTCGGCATGTGACGTCCGTTCTGCCGTCTATTGCCAGCAGTGTCGGTATGTGACGCCCGTTCTGCCGTCTATTGTCATCAGTGTCGGTATGTGACGCCCGTTCTGCCGTCTATTGTCCCCAGTGTCAGCATGTGACGCCCGTTCTGCCGGCTATTGTTCTCAGTGTCGGTGTGCGACACTCGTGGTACTACATACTGCCCTCGATGTCGGTGTGCGACACTTGTGCTGCTACCTATTTCGCTCGGAGCCGGTGTGTGGCGTTCGTGCCTTTGTCTATAGTCATCAGTCTCGGAGTTCGTGCTGTTGTTTATTGCCCTCAGAGCCGGTGTGCGACGTTAATGCTGTTGTGTATTGCCCTCGGAGCCGGTGTACGACGTTAATGCTGTTGTGTATTGCCCTCGGAGCCGGTGTGCGACGTTAATGCTGTTGTTTATTGCCCTCGGAGCCGGTGTGCGACGTTAATGCTGTTGTTTATTGCCCTCGGAGCCGGTGTGCGACGTTAATGCTGTTGTGTATTGCCCTCGGAGCCGGTGTGCGACGCGGATGTCGACGTGACGGACGGTGGAAGTTAACGCCAATCGATCGGTGCTACTTACAGCCACCAACTAATTAGTTCCAGTATACTGGGCGACGGGGCGTCGCCGAGGAGTCAGCCGAGTGCCAACCAACAGGTCGCCGATATTACATGGC
Organism: Imbricaverruca yamaguchii; assembly: GCA_034440575.1. Taxonomy (NCBI): domain Eukaryota; kingdom Metazoa; phylum Arthropoda; class Thecostraca; family Neoverrucidae; genus Imbricaverruca; species Imbricaverruca yamaguchii. The sequence continues at coordinate 1,171,241 of JAOTOL010001490.1, forward strand.
TATTGACCCAATTGAACTAGGCGATAAACTGACCGTACGATTGTAAATCTAGCGGTGTAGGCGCCAAACTAGAGCGCGCCTGAGCTGAGCTCACACTGAACAGAGGAAACCGTGCTCTGGCCAGTGCACGCGACAACTAAGTCTTGCGTCACATGCTTTACTTGAAACTGAATGCAAGGGTTAGTGGCTGGAGGCGGTGCAACACTCAAGTTGGCGTGATCAACGAAAAGAATACTCTCCGAAATTTTGTAATTTTATAGTTTACTAAAGACCCTTCACATCCACTCGCTGCTCCGCTCTGCTCTCGTCGCGTCTGGACGTGCGTGTATTTTTTGTGTGCTCTTTCTTGCTCTTTTTCATTTTTTGATTTTATTGCGTTTTTTTCGCAACTTCGCAAAAACCGCAGGGGGCAGATATCTGCCCCCCCCCTGCAGTTATTCCTAATTTGCCGCCATACTAATCGGGTTAGCAAGGCCAAACCTCGCATGGCTGCTGATTGGTCTTTTCCGCATATCCTCATATATTTTTTAACCCTGGGTAATCTCACGTCAGGTCACCAGGTCAGGCGAAGTGACCCAACATCCCCGAAGTTCTAGGTGGCATAACTTTCACAATGATTGGGCGATTGATTTCAAACTTATAACACGTCATGATATCATCAAGGACCATAACATATATATCTGTTTTTTTGTAGCATTGCCCTGAGGTCAGGTCGCAGCCATGGCTTCCCCATTATAGGGCTGTGGTAAATTATGCAAATGTTTCCTGGTTACATACTTTCTCTCGGAATGATCTCACAACGGTTGTAGCGTGTAGTTGGAAGCTATACTCAATGTTACCGCTGACATTTTTGTTCAGTGACTTCACCAAGGTCATCTGAGGTACCTGAGATCACTGGCACATTTCTGCGCATTATATCGCACTGCAATGAGCTAGAAGGCTGAAATTACCGTCATTGTGCGTGTATCGCCAAGACGTGTCGATTGATACATTTCATGCCCTCCCTATGCTACTTCATGACCTTGACCTGAGGTCATAGCTTCGGTTCACCTGACCTTAAATCGCACCGCCTATTGTCGGTAGTACGTTTCAAGGACTGTCGAATACCGTTCGCCGTTTGTTTTTATCTGTTACAGATCCTGAGATACGTGTTAATATCTGAGTCCCACCCGATCTGATCGAATTTGGCCTGTGGTGACTCAGTGACCTGCATGTTGACCTGAGCGAAAAAAAAAATGACCGCATCACCTTCGATAGAGCCTGTCGCCAGATATCCAACGCCGTTTTCAGTTTGTCGCTAGCTAGCATAATTCTAGAGATTTTAGGGGACAGACATCTGCCCCCCCCCCCCTTCTCGGACATGCGAAGTTGGCGCGGACCGCCGGACGTGTGAGTGTTAAGAGATCGCATAGTTTTCGAAAGGGGAGATCTTGCTCAACTAACCTACTGGAGTTCATGGAGTACGTAACTAGAGAAGTAGATAATGAAGGCAGAACAGATGTGTAAGTTGACATCAGCAACACTTTTGATGAGGTTCCGCAAAAGGCATTTAGTTCATCAAATAGAGCAGCATGGGATTGATGAAGAGGTGCGAGGTTGGATTGAAGCACGGCAAGGGGATATAAACAAAGGGCAGTGTTAGATGGATCTAAATCTGGATGGAATCATTCTGAGTAGTGACACAGGGCTCTGTTCTAGATCCACTTCTCTTGATAATATATCCGAGCAACAGCGAGGTATGGGTGAAAAATAGAGTGCCGAAGTTTGCTGAAGACATCAAGTTGGTAGGAGTGGCTAACAACAGCAACCAATCTAGTAATTCAACTAGACTTGGATGTACTCCTTCAAGCATAGGAGATTAGGGGGTGATTGAAATGTACAAAATCGTAAAACGGTTATGTGTTAATTACAGTGCTGCTTTTCTATTTAGAGTATCGCATAGCGAACATTAATTCAGGTTGGATAAGTCGAGGCGTAGGACAGCTAAGCGCTAAAAGATTGTCAGTCAAAGGGTGGTTGATCAAAGGAATAAACTGGCTGCTGATGTGGGGAGTCCCTCATTGAATGTATTCAAGAATAGGTTAGACACATTTTTTTTACGTTGGAGAATCATGCTTTTTATTTCTAAGTAGTGTACGGGATTTATGCTAGAAGGTACACACTATGCAGGCCAATTTAAGTAGGTATGGATGGAGGTTGAAAATTATTGATGGAGCACTCGACCCACGCCTGTGTTATGCGGGATCGAGTGAATGGGGCTAGATAGGTAGGTAGATGGGCATGGGTGGGTGGGTGGTGTGATGGTGATGTTGGCTTTGGAATTTTGGATGAGGTATTTGTTAGGGTGTTGATTGTCTTTTTGTCTGGGCTTATAGTACCTCCCTTTAAAGGGTTAGTCCAGCTGGGCTCCGGTGGCTCTTAAGTATGAGCACTTCATGGCTTCTTTTGCAACCATCAATGAGGACATCGCATGAAGGATACGTGTAGACACAGTAGTCATAGGTCTGATGGCATGCACAATGACGTGTACCACCTCGACCACTCACTGACCTGGGGTCAGGCACCACGATCTTCTTGCTGGCCCTCGCAGCTGGTGTTGACTTGGATTTCTCCATAGCCATCAGATAGCTGACATCAGCCAGCACTGCTTCCAGGTCGGCCATGACTGCGGCCTCGGTCACACCAGCGTCAGTGACCTCAGGCTACACCGCTGTCCGCGACACCAGCCGGCTCTGGCTGCGAGGTCAGGTCACTGGCAGCCGTCACACAAGTCGGCTGCTCCTCCCAGCTAACACACCTGCCAAAGAAACATCGGTGTCGGTGTAGGTCGGATCTGGGCGCTATCTAGCTAGACACGGGCACAGACCTTGGCATATTTAGGTGGACAGGTCAATTGCAGTCGTGCTGTCACCAGATTCGATCATACGCAGTTACAGTTTGGGTGCGCTTTATGCTATCATGCATTCCACGCTGGGCGTCAGCAGAACACAAATCACCGCCGATTATCAGATCCTCGTTGGTGTGATAATGATAATGAACTGGAGTTTAGGGGGACGTTGACTAACAGGGTCATATTGCGCCCAACCTGCTTGGTGTGATCACCATCAATTGTGACAGGGTGGGACCAGCTCGGCCTCCTCACACCGAGTCGGTCTCCTGTCACGGCCACTTGGCTGCGTAAGGTCGGAGTCGGTAGGTAGCAGCCATGAAATGGCCCGTCGGTGACCTGGGCCGGGCGGCTCCGGCTGCTGCCCAGCACACACTGGCGTGTAGACAACTATCCTGTCACGAGACGCTGGTGTGCGGGGAACCGTCAGCCCGGCACACACTGGCGTCTAGACAGCCATCCTGTCACGAGACGCTGGTGTGCGGGGAACCGCCAGCCCGGCACACACTGGCGTGTAGACAACCATCCTGTCACGAGACGCTGGTGTGCGGGGAACCGTCAGCCCGGCACACACTGGCGTGTAGACAACCATCCTGTCACGAGACGCTGGTGTGCGGGGAACCGCCAGCGCGGCATAGGTGAATGTCTGGGAAACCAGTCAGTCAGATGACATCGTCTAGGGAACACTGCTGTTTAAACAGTGTGCCCAAATCTATAAATTTGGGGACAAGAAACACGTAACAGGAAAATTGTCTACATCATCAGTCAAATATCTAGCTTTTTGTTCACATGTTCCATAGGCAATCATAAATTATTCCTGAAATAGGTTGGAATATAGCACTTTCCGAGCACTGAATAGATATCCTTTTAAAGGAAGCATCGACGTCAAGCTTGTTAATGTGTTCTCCGCGACACGTTTCTAAGAGTATTTCGCGCACAGTTAGTTAGCTAGTTATTTGGGTTTAATGGGCGCAAGGAATCATGCTAATGCTCACTATCACGGATTGAGTACACAAACATCTCGTAACACACGTACAGAGATCATATGCAAGTACAATATCCAGGTACGGAGATTATTTGTGACGTGATCTGCTGAACAATGTCCCCTGCTGATACCGTGGTATTGCAGTCGTTACCGCTAGCATATGTATTCCCGTTAGGTGTCCCACAAATTAAACCAAAACATGCACTGATGAGTACACTATTGTCTAAAAATTCACCTTCAAGAACAAACATTTCAATCGGAATGCTTCCATGGCAAATTTATCAAACCTGCTGTACTTGTTTCGACATCTCACACACAACGGAAGAAAACATTCATTTAGCACCAGTGTAAAATAATTCACCATGTGGCCTGGAAATGCACCGTTAATTGAGCTGTGGTATCTCATCCTCGTTTTGTGTCTTCACCATTTTGCCACATGATGTATGCGCAGTCATGCACACAACTGCTAAATAATGTAAAATGCATATGACTGAAGCGAAAGGCATTCCACTTTTAATCCTTAAGTGGCAAACCTTTATTTTCTTCCAATCTTTCACTATTCCCAAGCAACTTCTTCCTTCATCCACACAGTTAATGGTGAAGTAACTTGAGGACATTGTTTAGCACTGTACATGGGTCTTCGTCAGTGCACCCAATCATTAGTTATTTGAGCTTAAGGGCGCTTGGACCAAAACGCGATCATTTAGCGCCATTACACAAGCATTGAGAATCTGATAATAAAACAGTTGGCAGAAATGACCTTCAATTGCCGTCCATAGGTCGTAAGGTGATGTTGGACCTAACATCATGTTATACAGTTGCATGCAACCTGTATGATGTATATGTTGCATCTTAGTAAGACTTAATATAAAAATTAGGTGTGTATTTACATTTAATGATCGAATGAAATGAATTTCGACACACAGTATTTACAACATGATAGTTTGAAGACACATTCTGCTCGGCAGACGCCAGCGCCATGGGAACCCTCCGGTCCGGGAGATTGTTCTGTCTGAGAATGTGTGGAGGAGGCTCGTCGGGACGCGGCATAACCTTCCTGCCTGGGAGATCGCAATGTGCGGGACCATCCTTCCAACGTGACAGCGACTGGAAACCCTCCTGCCACGATATGACAACGTTTGGGTAGGGGGTTTTGGGGGGTGGGCTCGCCGGATGGCGGTTAAACTCTCCTGTCTGGGAGACGGCAGTCTGTGGAATCCTCCTACCACGATATGACAGCGTCTGGGTAGGTGGGGAGTCGCCGGGTCGCGGTTAAACTCTCCTGTCTGGGAGACGGCAGTCTGTGGAATCCTCCTACCACGATATGACAGCGTCTGGGTAGGTGGGGAGTCGCCGGATGGCGGTTAAACTCTCCTGTCTGGGAGACGGCAGTCTGTGGAATCCTCCTACCACGATATGACAGCGTCTGGGTAGGTGGGGAGTCGCCGGGTCGCGGTTAAACTCTCCTGTCTGGTAGATGACAGTCTGTGTAATCCTGCCACGACATGGCAGCGCCTTGGGAGGGGGGCTCGCCGGGTCGCAGCACAATGCCGCCTGACAGGCGCCCATGCCGTTTACTTCACGAGCATGACCCTGCCATATCACGCGATCGGGTAGCGCACTTTGAGTGTAACGACTGTCGGCACGTCAGCCGGACCTGTTCGTGTCTGAAGGGCTCCGCAGGTGGTTACGAGCCGACAATGGCCACAGCCCCGGCCAGAGTTCATGGGCCGAAAAAAGGAGGTTGCAAGGGGGAATACGTCCGAGAGCATGCAAGAGGGGAAATGTACTCGTAACAAAATCATGGACAAATTTTCCCGGTCCTCGAAGATTATTTTGAGTCAGGGGGATGCTTTACGATGTTCCCATATATTTGGGAAAATGCAGCATGCCTTCAGGGATACAGGATTCCACCAATTTTGAGACCAAGAACACACCTAGGTTCCTCAGGTCTGACGTCTGGAAAATTGAGGTGTCAAACCTTGGTTGTAAAATCGTATTCCGTTGCCGTTTTGTTAGTTCTCCATAAACCTCAGTCATTGGACCACAAGGCGTGTGCTTTGTCCTGTTCGGTAACCTTTCAATAGACCATTCTCTTGAGCCGTAGCTATAAAAAGAGGTGCGATGTTGAGGTGTGATGAAATAAATCGGTGAACGTTACTCAGCATGCACTGACGTGCTATGCCCTAAAGCCCAAGTAACTAACTGACGTGCTATGGGGGAAATTTCCGTCACCGAAGATGAATGCTTTTGCACCTGAGTGACATACGGGTGGGTGCATTGGTGCAACAATAACCTGAGTAGTCGCCTGAAGTAACTTGTGTTGTATTGCCTTGAATTGCAGTGAAAATGACCACAATCAACATTGCATGCATGTTAAAGTGGCAAACACTTTCCAGCCACGCTATCGAGATGTAAATACAAATCTGAAATACTTCAAAATAATTCATAAATCTGGGTGTCGCATACCAGGCTGTTTCAACACCGGGACCTGCAAAATTATAGATCCATTAAAGTGTGGCGCAGATATCCAAGCAGCGTGGCGAAAATGTGGAGCCCATGTCCTATCAGCGTGATGATCAAACTTTGAGGCAGCCTTTGTGACATTCCACGCATGGAACAGACAGGTTAAATATCCATAGCCCATGTTCGTTCACGTGATAATTTAAAACACTTATTAGATCAGACTACCTTAGTTATAAATGGATAAAACCTAGCAATGCACCATTAGGATGAAAACACAAAAAATGCTCCAGAGTGAACAACTTGGTACCTGGTAGTGCTTTTTACAGAATTGTTCATCGGCATGGGCGACGGACATGCCACTTGGTCTATCTTCTCGGAATTCATGAGCGTGTTGAGGGCATGTTTGCATTCGAAATTCTGCTGTTAAGGCCGATGCGTACAAGCATCGGATGCAAAAAGACCACCCGCGCGCGGTTGCTGGGCAGTCAGTCGTAGCCGGCCGGCCCGGTGGGCAGTCAGTCTGGGCAGTCAGTTTGGGCAGTCAGTCGGTGGCCGGCCGGCCCGGTGGGCAGTCAGTCTGGGCAGTCAGTTTGGGCAGTCAGTAGGTGGCCGGCCGGCCCGGTGGGCAGTCAGTCTGGGCAGTTAGTCTGGGCAGTCAGTCTGGGCAGTCAGTCTGGGGCAGTCAGTTGGTAGCCGGCCGGCCCGGTGGGCAGTCAATCTGGGCAGTCAGTCTGGGCAGTTAGTCTGGGCAGTCAGTCTGGGCAGTCAGTCGGTAGCCGGCCGGCCCGGTGGGCGCCGAGACGTCCGGTCGTGTACGGACAGCCTGCATTGCGATTTTACATTGAATGTTAGACACGCAGTACAAAAGATAGCAAGGAGTACGCGGTGCGGGTGTATAACTCTTCAACGTAAAAGCTGCTTTTGTAGATGGCGGTACCAGTCCACATAAACACATATACATACATATATGCCTGTAGATGTTAGAATCCGCGGACGGCACATGTCTCCGGTGCATGTGACCAGTGAGCGGTACATGTACCAGTGAAGGTAGAGGTGACTGGGCACCACAGGCATGGCCGTAACTCACAACACGGACAGATCGATGGCGGCCGTCCGCACCGCCGCCACCGACCGGTCTCTGGAGGCGACCGGCCCCGCCACATCGACAACCACCACCCGACATCAATACACTGACCAACACAGACAGACCATCAGCCCCCCCACACATCGACAACCACCACCCGACACCGATACACTGGCCAACACAGACAGACCATCAGCCCCGCCACATCGACAACCACCACCCGACATCAATACACTGGCCAACACAGACAGACCATCAGCCCCGCCACATCGACAACCACCACCCGACATCAATACACTGGCCAACACAGACAGACCATCAGCCCCGCCACATCGACAACCACCACCCGACACCGATACACTGGCCAACACAGACAGACCATCAGCCCCGCCACATCGACAACCACCACCCGACACCAATACACTGGCCAACACAGACAGACCATCAGCCCCGCCACATCGACAACCACCACCCGACATCACCGATACACTGGCCAACACAGACAGACCATCAGCCCCGCCACATCGACAACCACCACCCGACACGACCATACCACACTGCCAACACAGACAGACCATCAGCCCCGCCACATCGACAACCACCACCCGACATCAATACACTGGCCAACACAGACAGACCATCAGCCCCCCCACATCGACAACCACCACCCGACACCGATACACTGACCAACACAGACAGACCATCAGCCCCGCCACATCGACAACCACCACCCGACATCAATACACTGGCCAACACAGACAGACCATCAGCCCCGCCACATCGACAACCACCACCCGACACCGATACACTGGCCAACACAGACAGACCATCAGCCCCGCCACATCGACAACCACCACCCGACACCGATACACTGACCAACACAGACAGACCATCAGCCCCCCCACATCGACAACCACCACCCGACATCAATACACTGGCCAACACAGACAGACCATCAGCCCCCCCCCACATCGACAACCACCACCCGACACCGATACACTGGCCAACACAGACAGACCATCAGCCCCGCCACATCGACAACCACCACCCGACATCAATACACTGGCCAACACAGACAGACCATCAGCCCCCCCCACATCGACAACCACCACCCGACACCGATACACTGGCCAACACAGACAGACCATCAGCCCCGCCACATCGACAACCACCACCCGACATCAATACACTGGCCAACACAGACAGACCATCAGCCCCGCCACATCGACAACCACCACCCGACATCAATACACTGGCCAACACAGACAGACCATCAGCCCCCCCCCACATCGACAACCACCACCCGACACCGATACACTGGCCAACACAGACAGACCATCAGCCCCGCCACATCGACAACCACCACCCGACATCAATACACTGGCCAACACAGACAGACCATCAGCCCCCCCCACATCGACAACCACCACCCGACACCGATACACTGGCCAACACAGACAGACCATCAGCCCCGCCACATCGACAACTACCACCTGACACCGATACACTGACCAACACAGACAGACCATCAGCCCCCCCCCACATCGACAACCACCACCCGACACCGATACACTGACCAACACAGACAGACCATCAGCCCCGCCACATCGACAACCACCACCCGACATCAATACACTAGCCAACAACAGACCATCAGCCCCGCCACATATACAACCACCACCCGACATCAATACACTGGCCAACACAGACCATCAGCCCCGCCACATCGGCAACCACCACCCGACATCAATACACTGGACCAACACAGACCATCAGCCCCGCCACATCGACAACCACCACCCGACATCGATACACTGGCCAACACAGACAGACCATCAGCCCCGCCACATCGACAACCACCACCCGACACCGATACACTGACCAACACAGACAGACCATCAGCCCCGCCACATCGACAACCACCACCCGACACCGATACACTGACCAACACAGACAGACCATCAGCCCCGCCACATCGACAATTACCACCTGACACCGATACACTGACCAACACAGACAGACCATCAGCCCCGCCACATCGGCAACCAGCACCCAACACCGATACACTGACCAACACAGACACGGATCATCAGCCACGCCACATTTGAAAACCGATGAAGTGATATAAAGACGCTTGCCGCAGTTTTGGGTTGTCTTCTTGCGTCCTTTCCCATAATGGTACAGTCGAGTTTTGCTTATCAAATGCCATACAATTTTCACAGGTAGGTAAGCCGCGGTTCTCTTTGAAATTGCATGTGGTTTCATCAACACATATGCCACCCCACCGGTAAATGCATCCCACATGCTGCGTGAGCACTGAAAGCGCTGCGTGAGTGTGCTCAAGATATACGACGATTACATGGCCACATGGTCATCACGTGTAGATGCTACGTGAGCCATGTGAATGGTGTAAGGTGGCCGTGTGCACCAGCCGTGTGGGCTGGTGCATGCCATGTAGGCTTCTCACCCGATTGGTCGGGTGAGAAGACCAGCGACATGTGTGACTCGACCTCACAGCCTGTCAGTTGGGAGTTGAGTGTCTTACTCCTGGACCACCCGCGGTCTGAGCCGTGTGAGTGCAGCGTCGTGACGCACTGCATGAGCCGTGTGGGCGATGTACGAACCGTGCTAGCGCCCAGCAATCGGTGAGTATTCCTTTAGCGCTGTCTGAGCTGTAGGAGTGTGTGAACGCCGCGTTAACGTGGGTGTGAGCGGTGCTCAATCGGCAATAGCCGCCGGCACGACCGACCGTCTGGCGGCCCCCGACGTAAGCCGGCGGCCGCGTTACAACACCGAAATAGCGTGCGTTCAGAGCGGATCGGCGGCGCAGCCCATTCAGATACATCAGATAAAGGCAGGCACTGCCTCTCACATGAAGCAAAGAAGGGTCGGATTAGCCCAAGGCGCGCAACACGAACGTCAGCCAGCCTCAGTGTGATACAAGTCGCAAAAATCAGCGGGCTGTCAAAGTTGCAGGAGTATGGCCGAATGCAACATCCACAACGGTGTAAATACAGCGGTAAGTTACGTGGGCAGAAACTTTCGCCTTCGAGATGAATATAGGACTCTTATAGGGTTAACGCAGGGTTTACCAGCTGCCGTCCGGAATGGTGGGTATGGCGCTTCATCGGGCTTGGAATGGAATGGTACGTCAGTAGGACCAAGTGAAACACCCAGCGGTCAATTAGCATCATGAATATCCCGGGTTCGACTCTAGCGCCACTCAGGACATTTCCCAATCCCGCGGCCCACCGGCGAAACAGTGTGGGCGGCGCCATTAGCCGTGAATGTGCATAAAGTGTGTCGTGAACCAACCAATAAATAAATAAATAATAATAAGAATCATTATATATATATATATATATATATATAATATATATATATATATATATATATATATATATATATATATATGATATATATATATATATATATATATATATACGCTCATATATAGAAGGCTAGGATCAATTCAAAACTGATTTGAAGGTAGAATCGGAAATGTTGTTGTTGTTCAGAATAGCAGTGTCAATTAAGCAACCAACAAATGCAAAAGAAGTAAGCCAGCAATGCATTTTGAATAGCTTAGTGGCCAGTGACCCCGTGACCAGATGACCGGACCCTCCCTGAGCGTCAGCGACATCGCAGTACGTGGTGGCCATTGACCCCGTGACCAGATGACCGGACCCTCCCTGAGCGGGAGCGATGTCGCAGCATGTGGTGGACTGGCCCCGTGACCAGATGACCGGACCCTCCCTGAGCGGGAGCGATGTCGCAGCATGTGATGGACTGGCCCCGTGACCAGATGACCGGACCCTCCTTGAGCGGGAGCGATGTCGCAGCATGTGGTGGACTGGCCCCGTAACCGGATGACCGGACCCTCCTTGAGCGGGAGCGATGTCGCAGCATGTAGTGGACTGGCCCCGTGACCAGATGACCGGACCCTCCTTGAGCGGGAGCGACGACGCAGTGGCGTCTCCGGAACCTTTCTACGTAGACATGCAATCAGAACTTTGAGAAGCATTGTTGTGTCGGCAATATGCCGAACAACCATTCTTCATAAACTGTACGTCACATACGTCACATGAACTATACGTCAGGACATTTCTTCGATAGGAAAAAAACGGACGAACCTTCTCCAAGAGAGTATGTAAAATTGCACAATTTGAGTAGAAAATGTCACTCAACCAACACAAATTATCCTGCCAGTCACTTCTGCAAGAATACAACAAAAACATACGTTAATAGGAGCTGCACATATTAGTACATATACAAACACCGAACCCATCAAATTAACTCCTGATATATCGTTGACTACGTTTCCGAATGCCTACGATTGCGCCTCGTTATATTCCTACTTTCATCATATTCCTCAAGCTCTGCTCAGAATTGTCCAATCATGAGCTTTACTTTCAGGAATAGCGTGCAATCTGACACTGATGAATAGCTTTGGGATCCTGCGCCCGGGCATCGTCGAATCAATGGACTAGTTTCACGTAATGGATATTTTGCTGCAAAAAAACGTATATAATATTCCGTATACAAAACTGAAGTAGTTTCCTCATTGGAGGTGCATTTCCTACCTAATTAAATTATTTCGGTTAAAAGTTGTATTCGATTAAAAAACCTACTCTTGGTGATGACGTCAGATAGGTCGTGCATCGAAGCGGCCAAGCCAGAGACGCGCAGTGGTCTGTATCGTGTATTTCTACGCCAAGTTTTTGAACAGAATCACATCATGGAGTACTAGGTGAGTGCTTGGGGCACTAAGCTAAACGATTTTTAAGAAAATATGAAGCTCGAAAACGTGGATAATCCATTATGATTTGCCTGGTTTGCCATCCGATACCAAGTCGAGAGTCCGTCAGGGGTAGCAGAAATGAGATACTTTACACTATTGCATTTTCATGACATGCTCTGCGCGACCGCGTGAGCCCGTTGTTCAATTTGTATCTCGAAGCAATCAATAATGCTTTCACCGACGAAAATTTTCCCATAAATGCATGGGACAAATTATCCCGGATCGATTGCTGTTATGGCCAAGCAACCAATTCGCTTAAACAGCTACCTATCACGGGCACCGCACGAGCTAGCAGCCTCGATATGCAACCAGTGTTCACACCGAACAGGTCGGCGAGCAGGTGACTCGGCATGTCGAATCTTCTGCGCATCAATACCATAAACACTACATCTTCCCTTGTCAGCGCCTGACCTATTTATGTATTGAATCCTATTGGCTAATAGACCAACGAGATGGAAGCGCTGTGGAGGCACACCGATATACCGAGATGGGTGTCGTTTGACCAGAGCCCGAACAACCTGCCGGGACGTATTTAGAAAATGATCATCCACATCGGTCTCAAGTTTCTTCTGGCTCACTATCTCACGGGAGGTAATCAGAGCTGTGGTCGGCGTCGACTCTTGCAACATGGGTTTCTCAGTGTTCTTCACGGGTTGTCTCGCAGACTGTTTGTGTTGCTTCATAACTTAGATCATGGGTAGACGTAGGCACTGGTCCTGCAGCAGTCGTCGGGTTGTCCACCTCTATCTGGGTTATCGTGCGTACAATTCTCTCCATTCTCGGCCAAACATATTTGCCATTTAAACTAAAACAGTCACGATTAATCCAAACTCGGCAGCGTCCTATGCGCAAGATTGGATGCCCGACAGTCGGCCTTCGCTACCCACGACATACGTGACGTCACAGGTATTTTGACCAATGACAAAGTGAGGCATTCTGAAGTGATTTTTGGATTATTTTAAGTACTTTAATGACTTTTTAATAAATAAATGCCACTATCGTCTTTAGAATTAAAAATCACTAGTAAAAATTGAGAAAAAAAAACGACTTGTCTCCACATGAAACTTGTCCATTGGATATGGACGGCACGCGAATTGGAGACTGCAAGGACCACCGACCATGTCAGCCAATTCTTCTACCCCCTTACCGCAGTAATGCTACGGTAATGGGCAATGGTCGCTGACTGGGGCACACGACCCCAACAAATGATTTTTGATGAGGCCTGCATCCCTTCCATACGGAGGTGGCAACTTACCTATTGCCGTATACAGATGAGACAAATATTGTACATGCACACAACATAGTAGCTAAACAGTGAGCAATGTATACATAATCAGTGTTGGATTTTCACTTCTCGGTCTTGGATTCGGAGTGTATAATTTTTTGGCTTGCCAAAGTATGGAGTGAATAATCTTGAGAAGCACTATGTTATGGGGTGTATAATTTCCCAGTTTGCCAAATTATGGGGTGTATGTTGAAGCACCAAGTAACGGAGTATATACATTTTATATATAACGAAGTGTATAAATTTTGAAAATGCAGTGATGTCTCCTGGAATGAAGAATAAAAACCCAGGGGCCTCGGTAGCTTAGATGGTGGAGCGTGGGACTCGAATCTCGCGGCCGGCGGCATTTGCAGAGTCCACCCATGACCAATCGGTGTGATATAGGGTGGCGGCGCTATGCAACCTTGCGGTTGAATGCGTCGTAAAATAACCTGATAATTTTTCTTCCTCAAGAATAAAACGCCTTTAAGTCATTTGTTAGGTTCTCATCCTAGTGTCTCACAGACAACCAGATGGGATCCACCACACATCGTCGTCTGAAGTCATCCACGTTACGTGAATGACTTATAAGGCAACTTCCTGAGCAATGGTAGAGAAAATGATCGCAAAAGTATACTTAATCGATGTCAACCAAGTTTATATATCAATACCTGCCACTCCTAGCATAGGTACCAACACCGCACAACTAATACAAATTCACAACATACCTCGAGAGCAGGACGTTCGTGCACCGCTGGGTCTAAAATGTTACTTCGGGATATGGGTTTCGTAATATATAATGGTTCAAGGAAAGTTATACTGAAACAATCCGTCTAAAATATTTTATTCTCTCCATGATGAAATTTTCTTTTTTCAAATGAGAAAGCTGAAGAAAAAAAATATTGAAGTCAATCCTTATTAATATTAAATGTATTTCAATGCACTTTTTAGTTAATGTCTGGAATGTTTATTAGAAGCAATGAAGGAGCCTTGGAATGATGAAAAGCGACTAGACGGGCGGGCAAATTGCTGCTGTAAAACAGATTATCGTCACGGACGAGCGGAAATTAGCGTCTCATTTCGCGCCAGGATTGCTATGAAATACCAAAAAATGGAAATAAGTAAGAGAAAACTGCCAAGAGAATTACAGGGAACTTTTTTCTCAATTAATAATAATCAGGACTGTGGGAAGATATTAATCTTTGGATCAGAATGAGGCTTATAAGAGTGTAGAGGATTAGGTCAACACACATAAATCTGAATTTGTCCGGAGTGGGGATACCTCGCGGTCGGAGTGGCATGAATGCAACTATTCCCGCTTGTTGATGAAATTCGGAAACAATATAAGTCTTGAAATCGAAAGAAGGTGAAATTTCTGGTTCTATGGGTCTTCATTTTGGAGCAAAGTGTTAGTAGGTTTTAGGAACGTTTTGGTACCATTCAGGCAATTTTCATGGGGAAAATCCTTCCGATATCTTTTATGTATATCGCTCCTGACTGCTTAATAATATAAATATGAACGGTTCTATCCATCCCAATTGATGCAGAACATATCATTCTCCAAGGAAGCAAGAAGAAATGCATTATCCATGGCTTTTCATGGCAATGGTTCAAATAGCTCCGGCCGGAGTGGGAGATGGAGAGCGGTGAACTCATTGAATCCAAGAACGCGGTCGGGCTGGTGAAGGTGAATTCCTATATTTGGTTAGCGGAGCGTAGTGGTTTTTTTTATTCAACGAAGGATTTTCTTTAAAGCTTTTCGCTATCCGGATGGAACTGACTGCGTGTTTGGCTCGAGGTATGAGAGGTTGTATTATCTGACTATGTAGGTACCCACCTACTTACCTATATCAAATATCTTCGCGGTAATTCGAGTTATTGATTTGGATAAACCAAAACCGTAAGCTTGTGTTGTGTGCCGGGATATCTCCAGATAATACAAGGAGCAGGACATGATAATATTAATTGCTGCGATGTTTTGCCGACAAGCGTAGAAATGAACAAAACTGATTGCTTTGCTTTTGTCTGTAAAATCTTGTTTTCACTTACCACATTTTGAAGCGTGAATGTTTTTCTTTCAAAATGGGGGCTGGGCCTCTTCAGTGCACATTGACTGCAGATATTATAGATATGCATACATTCAAGCATTATTTGTGCATTCATGAAATGTTCAGGAATTATTAGGTGCATCCTGTCCCCATTCTCCATTGAATACCATTATACTTTTAACATTTCTGGTCTGTGACTTTCTGAATGGACAAATTTGCAGTTTAAGGTGATTTGATTTCTTGAAATTTATTTTTTGTGCAATGATTATGAATGTGTTCATAATGTAGGTACTTACATGATGTGACCGCACATTTTTTTGGCAAGTGCAGTTGGGTAGCAAAATGACACCAAAAAAGTGGCTCTGGTTTGGTTGGGAAATATACCATGAAATGTGATGTAAAAAATGAAGAAAAAGCTGCAGCCTAACTGGATGCAAGAAAGCTTTTTTCTTTTTTTTATATTATAAGCAATTTTTTCCTTTAACAAATTAAAAGTAAATGGCCTATTCTAACCAAACAGCCTATGCTAGCCCGAGTGTTTTTTTAAATTCAAAAACTTTTGATCATCCTGAATGATTCTGAAAGGAATTTGATAAATGGATAACTTAGAAAAACAAAAACAAAAATTAGCATAACTTAGCCAAACCTAATACCTTTGTATGCTTCACGGAGGTAAAATGTGTGTAAAACATGTGTGGAAAAGTAATAGCGCCCATGACAATTCCTATGCTGTAGCAAAACATGGCTCATATCCACCAGTATTTTGGAGATTTGGGGGAAGTGCTACGCTTTGTGGTTTACCAGTTGTGTGGATGCCACTCTAGCTCTTGGTGTTCATCCATACATTCTTCTGGGCACATCTGGACTCTGTTCCGAGGTTTGTCCACAAATGGAGAACATACACATGAATGTATTAGTGGCTGTTTATTAATTCACCTGCACCTCACCAGAAATCGCACATGCACAAATGGAATGTTATGGAATGATATGGAAGATGGAATGCTAGGAAATATGGAATGTTCAGTGGCATTAAGATCATATTCAGACTGCAGTGATCCATATTTTGTCATCTATTGACATATGTTGTACTTGTGCATGCTAGCAAACTGATATTCTTCCAATCTGGCTGGCATCTCATTTTCGGCTCCACTCCTGCCTCCTCTTGGAATGTGCCTACAGATGACCCGAAATAACAAATGTGTATTATCCTCAATTATACTGGAAACTTCATGTGGTAGGGGACCCAGTATGACTGAATCTTCCTCTCCACCCAAGTTATCACTATTGTACAATGACATCTAGCTGTCTTGCTAGGTAAGTATGTCTTCCTCCAGCAATGCAAGGAGTGTATTTTTTCCGGAGTGTATAATTCTTTGGATTGCAAAAGTTCCAAAAAAGGGCCACTTTTCCAACGCTATTATGTAAAATAATACACATAATATGAGGATATAGATCTAGCATACTCATCCATTTCCCTCATGAACGATAAATGAGGTTCATTTCCAGTGAATTGTCAGTCATGAAGATGCTAGAATGAGAAGCATGGATACTTTTCAATAGCCTTTGACACCACCTGTGCAAAGTTTGTCCCAATGGCACCCAGCAGGAACAAGAGTATTTGCTGGTTATTGGTTTCACGACACGTCGACCGCTGAGTCAAGTAGCGTCGCCAATCTCTCACACCAACTGGCCGCGGGCGAAGAGCAGTGACAGGTGAGACTTGAACCCACAACCTTTCGATTGTGAGGAAGTCAACTTACCCCTTGACTACTCATGCCCATCAAGAGTATTGGTTGATGAAGTTGCTGCAAGAGCCATTTTGTGCCAATCACAAAATTGTCTATGCATATGTGTGCCACGACATGCTAAATACATACATAAGCACACACAAATGAAGAAACCTTGAGGCTGTTCAGCAGGGAATAATATGGAGCTATTTAACTTCTACAAATTTAGCCGTAAAAGTTTAGTATGATAACACTGGAGGTAGCTGGTGAAATAGTGGTTGAGCCTTGTCATATCCCGGAGTATGTAGCAGGCGATTCCTGCAAAGCAAAGAAGCATAGTGGTGGAGCAATACAAGGTTAATGGAAAATTTGTAGGCTGCATTGACGCATGGTCGAGGGAAAGTAAACAGGGGACGAGTAGTCTAGTGGTAAGTTGCTCGTCTCACAATCGAAAGGTTGTGGGTTCGAGTCTCACCTGTCAATACTCTTCGCCCGCGACTAATCAGCGTGAGAGATTGGCGACGCTACATGACTCAACGGTCGATGTGCCGTAAAACCAATAAAAAAGGGAAAGTAAACAAAGGAAAGTACTAAATAGTCGTCATTCTGAATTCAGGGGTGTTCCAAGTGGAGAGCAACAGAGCTCCATTCTCGGCCCATTTCTGTTGATCATTTTCACAAACATTGAGATAGGGCTGCGGAACAGGATGTTCAAGTTTCCCAATGGCATCAAGCCAGTATGGATAGCTAGCAATAGTGATGAACATGTATTTAACTTTGGTTAAATACCTGTTTGTATTTAACCAAAGTTAAATACAAACAGGTTTTCAGTCAAAGGGTGAATGGTCAATGTAATCTGGTTGCTGGAAATGTGCAGAATTCCTCATTGAATGTTTCAAAGCAGGATGGATATGGTTTTGGGCCCAACAATCACATTTTGTTAAATAAATGACATGCAGTATTGAGATGGTTTGGTTGCTTATTTGGGCTTAGGGGCACATCAACTGCTTCGGTCATACAGCGTTGTGATGGCATTTTGGGTGGGTGGAGTGGGATTGACATAGGTGACTTACGTGCTATGTGCAACTTGTGTGTGCTGTAATCATGTGTTACTTGATCACTCCCATACTATGCAAAATCATGTGAAGATGGTTAGTTATGGTTAGTTAGCTGGGGTAGATAGTTTCTTTAAAACTAATGACATCATATTAATGAGGGTGCTGCTGCATCTTTTCTCTCATCTTATTGTATATTCCTCTCATATGCTTAACCCAGATGGGCCCCTGTGGTTATCAGTGTATACTGTGATGTATATGCCACCAGGTTAATTCAAGCATGTGTGACAAGGATAGTGTTCTTATTCCTTATATCTCTACAACTTCATGCCAAATTCAAGAAAACGAAATCCAGAAATGGTGAGTAAACCGGACGATTTTGGCTTGGTGTATCCAATACTAGCCAGCTGTGAAAATGCATTTGACAAATATACTACTATGTACAACCAATATCAATATTGAGCTAGTTATGTTCATGTGTCACATACCATTACCATGTTTCACTAACAATTTATGCACACCTAATTCAGCAAATAATTATAGGTAGCCTGATAAAAGCATTAAGCATTCAGACTTACCAAGGGCCACAGGGCCAATTTGGGTTAAACCTGTAAAAGTAAGGCACTACAAGTTTGCACAAAATACAGTCAGCACCCCAACCAATAATTTATCATAATTTGGTAAATATATACAAGAAGCCTGAAAGCCAGTTATTGGTCATTTCTGTAACATGCCTCCTAAAATTATCTGAAGGCATTTGGTTTGTTTTGGGGAAGGAAAACTTCTCAACATGTAAGAATTCAAGATGAAAAACTTTCTAAGAAGTACTCAGTTCAACTACAAAACAGCATCAAATGCATTCAAATAGCATTAAAAATCATGAGAAAAAACTATTCAATGATGCATATACATGCTATTTCTCCCTCTCTCCCACAAAATATTGTCAAAATGTAGGGCAGAATATGGTGTTTTGGTGGGGTAATACATAATCTAGAAACATGTAAAATTGCAAAGCTAAAACAGACCAAAACCACCTACTGATGCTTCTCCTTCTCAAACCTGCTGAGGTTGATTCATCTAAACCTGTACATGTTGGATCACCAGAAGCCCAGATGTTGGATTGCCTAAAACTATTGATGCTAGATCATGTAATATCATCATATCACCAAAAGATTCTGTGTTATCCACTGTGTCAATGCTTAGTGACATGGTTTGAAATAATGCATATCTTGTTTATACATGATGTCCTGAAGATATGATGTTTCGATATTTTCATCATTTTCTGAAGAAAGAAATGAGGAAAAAGTTGCTTGAATGAGGAAGAAGTTGCTTGAATGAGGAAGAAGTTGCTTGAGGAAGAAGTTGCTTCAAGTCCAGTTCAAACATATTTCTCAATATGTGCTCAGAGCTTCCTCAATACAAATGATAAATACAACTATACAAAGATCTTAGGCTGTCAGGAATCAGTAGATTTAGATGATCAAGCATCTGGCAAATTTTGATGGTCATTCCCAATATGTAAATTAGTTTAAACAAGGTTAAACATACTTCATGGCTGACCAAGCAAGTAAAACATTTACTGGAGTCAAAAAAGTAGCCACTTAAGAAACTAACCTATCTTAACCCTGAGGCAAACCCAGAAACATGTAGAAAGGCTAGATAAGTTACTTGTGCTAGGGCATCTAAAAGATGGGCTGAAATTAAATTAGCTCACAAATGTTGTGCAAGCAACACTAAAAGGTATTTTTGCTTCTATGTATTTAAGACTAACATGTAGGGCCACTGGAGGTAGATGGTGAAAGTGGTTGATGATTGTGATATAGTTGAGTATCCAAGCAAGCAATTCTCATCAGTGTTTACTTGAGAGAACTTTGGTAAATTGGAAGCCACAAAAGGTCATGCTATGGCATGTGATTGCTTTGAAGATTTCACAATAACTACAAAAGATTTAGAAAAAAACATTGAAGAATATAAAACCTGACAAAACTGCTGGACCTTATGATATATATGCCAGGATCTTAGTTGAGTGTGCTTTACATCTAGCCATCCCCCCAGTTATCATTTTCAGGCAGTTTATGAAGCATTCTGAAGAAAAAAAAACTGAAGCTTGTCAAAATGCAAGTGTGGTGTGTGTAGTGCCAATATTCAAAAATAAAGTATGAGGTGTGAAGGAAATGACAGGCCAGTCAGTTTGACCTCAGTGTTTTGCAAGGTACTATAAAACTGACCACACAGAAGTGTAGACTGATCTAGATAGACACAACCTCTTATAATAATAATAACAAATTGGACAAATATTAATTCAGACAAATATGATGCAATCTGCACATCTTAAAATATACACTTTGGCTGTAATTTTCCTGTTGTGATTTTTGAAATTGCATGTCAAGTGTCTGTGGATTAATGGCCTGCCCTCAACAGGTGCCTGTTCCCTCACCAATCACAGCACCAGCTGCATCACTGACCTCCAGTCACACACCTGCAATATCTTAACAAAGCTGATATGTTTTGCAGTCTGATCTGAGTGCCACTAGACTTTGTTCTAGGTCCACCTTTCTTCATCATCTTTGTGAACAATGTTGAGGCACAGCTGAGGAATATGGCATTCCAATTTGCTGATAACATCAAGCTGGTAAGAGTGGCTAGCAATAGTGATCAATCTAGTAGCATTCAACCAGACTTGTAGGACCTAGAAGTGGCTGGTCAATGGCAGATGTCTTTAATCTGCAAAAAGCATAGTCATGTGTCTGGGGTCTGGATGGAAGGATTTGGGATATACAATGGGAGGTAGGGAACCGATGTTATTGAGGAAGAAAGACTTGGGTGAGTAAGTTTCAAATGATCTTAGAGCAGAAAACAACATGATTTAGCTTTGGACAGGGCAATCAGAATGCTGGATATCTTTAATAGGAATGTGATGCATAGGAACAAGGAGCTCATGAAAAGCATACTTAGCATATGTATGATCCCACTTGGAATATTATCTACAGATGTGGGGCCCTTACTCAGAGATACAGTGTCCCAAAATTACTTCACCATTAACTGTGTGGATGAAGAAAGAAGTTGCTTGGGAATAGTGAAGGATTGGAAGAAAATAAAGGATCGCCACCTAAGGATTAAAAAAGCGGAATGCCTTTCATTTCAGTCACATGCATTTTACAATATTTAGCAGTCGTGTGTATAATGACTGCCTACACATGTGGCAATATGGTAAAAACCTAAGACAAGGATGAAATAGCACAATTCCATTAACTGTGAATTTCCAGGCTACATGGTCATTTATTTCATACTGCAGAGATATAGATATTCTAGAAATATTGCATTGCAAAGCCACTACTCATAAGCAGACCAGGTAACTTCAAATATGGATGAAAGGTTAAGGCAATAGACTTGTCCACATGCAGGTATAGGAGATTAAGGATTGATGCAGCTGAAATGCATAAAATCATCACAGTTATATGAGGTAAATCTGAATGATACTGTTCTATGAGTATCATATATAGATCATCAATTCAGGCCAAACAAATCAAGTTATAGGACAAAAGTTTATGTAAGTAGCAAAACGTTTTCAGCCTAAGGGTGTTTTGAGATCTTATTAGTGATGGGGTATGACATTCTAGTAGGCGTGCATGGTACCACTTAAGTATGCATGGATGGAGTGAGCTATTTGTAGGGCACTTGATCCAAAGTGTGTTACACTGGATTGATTGAATAGGCCAAGATAGGTAAGGTAGATAGGCATTGATGTTGGATAGTTTCTTCTGAATGTGTGGCATGGTATTGGTTGGGATATCATCTTTTTGTTCAAGCTTACAGTAACTTCCCTTTATAGGTTTAACCCAGATGGCTCTTGTCACTCTTATTGAGTCTGAACACTTCATAACTGTATGGTCTTTAGGCCTTAGGCTATCCAACATTCTTAGGTTTCAAGCAATCTAACACCTGTAGGCATTAGACAATCCAATATCTCTAAGTACCTACCTAGGTAGGTAGGTAGGTACTTGGTGATCCAACATCCATAGGTCTTGGCATACCAACATTGGAATGTTTTAGCATTAGTTTGAGCATTTGAGCAAACATTAGGTACTAAGTTAAGTTATTTGTTGCAATATTGCATTAGCTTTCATCATGTATATAATCCCACCCAAACCATCGCCTCAATATGTGAAAAATATTTCGAAGCACATGCGTCAGAGATGGATCTGACCATAATAATCATGAAGATAGGGCAGGTACGACAAAAATAAAATATTAATTGGAATTTCATAGCACTTACGCATTTTCGGTAGCAATGCTGGCTGGTCCAATTATTTTCAAGGTAACGGAGTTCCGGATGCATCTAATCTAAGGCACCAGAAACAGGAGCATCTGCGGCCTTAATGCCACAAAATGTCACTCCATTTCGCGCTCCTCGGCCGCACTTGGCTACATCACCACACATTTATGGCTTCCGTTCCACAGATAACAATATTATGGAAGGTGCAGGTCACCGCGTCACAACACTAGTTCGATCACATATAATCACTCCGTGAGAAGCATTCGCAGACTGGCCCTGGGCGACACGGAAAAACCCTGGGACCGCACACACCACCCGGATCGGCAGCGCAGCGGGGCGAGCAGCGGGCATGTGCAGAACGAACTGCGCTGCCGAATCTTGCGCTGGTCGAAGAAGCTATGGATTCATGCGTCACATGCGGAAAGTAAACGTTGTAAACAAAATACGGATATCATGGTATTAGCCTCCTGACAAATGAATTGTATTCCATCCTCATGTCAATTATTTAACGGTGCAATCCTGTGACCTTGACGTAGCCAGCTGAACTCGGCCCATGTGTAAACAATGTAATAGTTTTCCTTCAGCATCTAAATATTTTTTTCCTTAAATATCTCCGGAACAACCCTATTGTCTGGTCATGATGGTTCATTGCACGGACATGCCGGAGTGGGCCCTTGCATGCTTTTGGAAAGGCACTTGCTCTTCCCTCCAGTGTTGGTTTTGCCCCTTGCACCCAATAATTTAAACTTTTAACATGGGACCCTGTGTGGTACGCCCTTCCCACAACATATTTCGGCTCGCCCTTTGCCTTCCGGTATTGTCCTCCAAATAATTTTCATAAACGCACACCTAACCAGTGCCTATTTGTACGTGTTAACTGGGGTGGAAGCTTCCACCGTAGTCGCCAAGATTTCCACCCCACTCGTCGAGACTTTCCACTCCAGTAAGGGCCCATGCTAAAGGATCTTTCTGAGAACCTGGCTGCCTCAGAAGTCGTTTGAACCATCAGAAACTTACATTTTTTGTACTTCATCTGTACAATCAATGAACCATCCAACGGTCACTGTGATATTTGTATCACTTTGCTGTATTAAACCGCAGTACCTACACCATTGTGTATGCGCCTGCACTCGCAACGCTGTAGATACCCGTACGTTTTGCACGGCACCACGCCGAGCCTCGCCGAGCATGGTATTTTGCTACAAAATCCGTCGAGAGGTGCGTAATAAAAATAAGCGCATGCCTCTCACATTCATCCGTGCGGCGTACCGCTGTGATGCTCAGGGTTGCCAGAACTGGCGATATTTCGCCAATTTGGCGAAATTCGAACCCTGTTGGCGATGGGAAAATCCCGGTTGGCGAATGACGATGAAAAACATAAAAATTGGCGAATTTTAGGTCAACACCACACTCCCCGTCAAAATGATGACATTTCCGTAAAAACAAGAAATACGGGAATTTCTTCCATTTTTTGGCTGGATCGACAAGGCTTACACCACACCGCCCCACCCCCTCCAGGCGCGGATCCAGAAATTCTGCGAGGGGGGGCGGTAATGCTAAGTGTGAAAACCGCGTCCCTTCGGGGCGCAATTTTAATGTTATTTTCCGCCCCCAGGGTGGACCGCCCCCCTGTAAGCCGAAATCAAGTTCAGTGTATGCATGGCGCGTCATTGCGTGATTAGAACGGTTGATCACTGCTCTGAAATTATAAAGGGCTATGCGAAGGGCAGTCTGTTGGAAGATCTGAAACTGGATCGCACAAAATGTTCGAACGCTTTGACTGAAGTGGTCGCACCCGCGCTGCAGGAAGAAATATTTGTCGACCTGAAACGAGCGGACACACGCTACAGCTTTATCGTGGATGAGTCGACGGATATTTCGAGCCAGAAACACCTTTGTCTTTGTGTGCGGTACTTTTATGTTTCAAAGATGGATATGGCCACGGCCTTCCTCGGACTTGTACCAGTGTCATCCACAACTGGTGAGGCATTGTTCGCCGCCATCAAAGGTTTATGGATGATCACGGAGTGTTTCCGGCGAACTGCATAGGCTTTGCGAGCGATGGCGCTAGCAACCTTGTCGGTGTTAACAACTCGGTCTGGTCCCGGTTGAAGGAAGTTGCACCGAACTGTGTTCTAGCTAGATGTGTGTGCCATAGCTTGGCACTCTGTGCTCAGCACGCGTTGAGAAAACTCCCCAGCGACCTGGAGTTCATGCTACACGAGATCCATAAATGGTTTAAGCATAGCGCCATTCGGCGCGAGGAATATGCTGAGATTTATGATGTGATGTGCGAAGAGGAAGCCGATGGTGTGCCAAAGCCGTACATCACGTCTATGTCGAAAACGAGGTGGCTGGTTCGTGGGAAAACAATGTTTAACATACTGGCAAATTGGGACGCTCTCGGGGCGTACTTCATGAGCGTCTCTGATGACGGTGGAAAGCATTTCACTGTCAAACTGCTGAGGGAGATGCTGTCGGACAAAACCAACTACCTTTACCTCCACTTGGCCCTGTCTCTAGTCCGGGACTTCGAGCGGGCCAACGGCGTGTTCCAGGCGACTGACGCTGAGCCCGGCAAGCTCCACGAGACGCTGACATCGGGCATGACACGAGACACATCGGGCATGTGCCCCCCCCTCCCCCCAACGGAATATGGGCACAACCATGTTTGTGTCCCCACCCTGAAAAAAAATAACTGGCGGATCCAGATGTTCGACTTCTAACGGGGGTGCACTCCCGAAGTCCTGGCGTTTCCGAATTTTGCATGGAATTTACGAAATTTCGCATGAGGTTTTCAACTTCCGAGGGGGGTGCACTCCGAAGTCCCCATATGTTGGGGAGGTGCAATCCCCTCACTTGAAACATACCCTCTGATGGAATGCGCCCATTGTTCCGGATGTTCCGCGCCCGGGGGGGGCGCTCACGCGCCATCCCCCTGGATCCGCGCCTGATCATGGTTTTCATCCGCCTGCCCCAATTTTCAGGTCCGAATGCGATGCGTGAGCTTCATGACAGAAGCAGTCAGACAGGTGGAGTCAAGACTTCCGTCTTCTAGTGAGGCGTACAGCAAGCTCCACCTGCTGTCCCCGCAGAAGTGTCTCTCTCACATCAGAGCCAGTTTCCGGGACCTACCATGGCTAGACCTGGTCGATGTGGACAACTTGTCAGTGATAGAAAGTGAGTACAGAAAACTGCTGAGCATCGAGTGGGCTATTTATGCTCTGCCGGAGGGAACGATTCCTCTTTGATCCTACCTACTGACGTTTGAGAACTCGACCGGCGACACGCCTTTCAAGGACCTTGCCATGTGTGCTTTGAGTGCGCTCAACTTTCCAGAGTAACGCAGTGATCGCAGTGTTCTGTGAGTATGAGTGACACACTCGCAGTGTTCTGTGAGTGTGAGTAACGCAGTGATCGAATGCGTGTTCTCTCATCTGACATTTGTCAAGAGTAAACTCAGGAACCGTATGGGACTGAAACTTTTTGACGCCATTCTCGCGGTTCAAACCAGCTTCCGCGATGGAAAGCGCTGCCGTGATTTCACCGTCACTGCCGGCATGTTTGCCCGCTTCAACTCAGCTGTAATGTATGTCGACATTCAGAGCACTGATGACACTGATATGGATGCACTGTTTGGGTAAATGTCCCCACACCGTACGGTGAAGCCAGGTGCTGCCGATCGCCGCGACACTTTGACGGGCGAACGCTAACGACATCTGTCGTGCACGGCCGCAGAATCACATTCACGTCCTTGTCCACTCCCGTGGAACAGTCGATCTCAGTGTGATTTAGTGTCACCATTTGCCAAGTGACTTCAGCATGTGAGGGCTGCAAACAGACGGCAGCAAGGGTTGGCCTGTTTGCTAGAGAGCGTGTGGTTGTTCAATCAGTGGTGAGTTACGACTCCCGATCGAGAAGAGTGTGCAGTACTACGTTGGACAGTCAAGTAATTGCATGAGGCGGCATTGTGCGGTGCAGTTGTCACTGTGTGAGAGGCGGCGGTGAGCGCGCGGTCTGGGCGCGTCAGTCTTTCATCGGAGTGTGATAACGTATGGCTCTGCCGCTAGCGTTTTATTCTGATACCTAACTGAGAATACAGAAGTCGCTAAACAATGGAATGTACGGCCCATTCACCCATGCTCGTTTAGAAATTACACAGTGAAAACGGTCAGAGGTGACGTCATTGATGACGTCGTAACTCCGTGACCCAACGTGACCCGGGCCCGATTCTTTTCTTCAAAGGGTCCGCAATGACTCACCCGTCAGCTATTCCAAGTTCCGGGGCTCTTCGCGCGTCGTTTTTCTGTGGTCCCGGAAAACCTCCAGGGGGTGAGGGAAAGGGGTGTGGCAATCCCCCCTCGTCCGACGAGTGTTAAGTCTGCGCCCCACAGGAGCGCGCGTTCGAAGATTAGCATTAACCCCACCCCCGGGGAAAAAATCCTGGATCCGCGCCTGGGTGCTCCGAGCCGCTCCAGTGTTCGGCGCAGAGATCCATTGCGAGATGATATCCCATTTGCAGGTAGATATTTCAGGTGTTTGCAATTAAAAAAAATTGTTATTTATCAGTTTTTAATTATTTCGCAGACTGGTTTTGCAGCAGAAATTTGGCGAAAAATTGGCGTTTTTCCTCCTCCAAAATTGGTGATGGTTGGCGAAGAACATCGCGCGAATTGGCAAATCTCAGAAATTTTAATCTGGCAACCCTGATGATGCTGCGAATGAATTATCTGCGCACCCTATGCTCATTCATTTGTGTTGCCGGTGCCGCGAGGGAGGTACCGGTGGCTGCTGGTTGCTACGTTTGCTGTGGAATCAAATACAGCAGCGAAAGTAGTGTGTGGAAGTTCCCATTGAAATTATTAAACTTACAAGTTACATAAAGACTGCATATACAAGTACTAACAATGGAAGGATCGTGGCCCGTTTAAAAGAAACGTAAGACGTCAGGGGCGCAGGCCCAAAAACAGTGGGAGTCGGCAGCCCGGTCTTATTCTATTTCATCAATCCTTCAATTTCTCAAGTAAGTTCCGGTCGACGATGCCCTGGTTCTAGCAAATAAGTTCACAGTCCAGTTCTGCGAGGGAGGGGATCCAGGATAATTCTCAACATTCGGGACAAATTTACCCTGTGGCTCCTGAAAGCTACCGGTAACATTGAGCAAGTACCTAAGTATTTCGTTCATGATGTGACGACACTGATACGAAATTAAAATAATTTCCTTTACTGCACTGAAATGCAAAGCAAATGTCATGGATCTCCCACATTTCCTTGATCGCTAATTCACTCGTTTGTAGGCCTGCATCCTCCGGCTCCCAGCAGCCGTCAGCCTCTGTCAGTCCTGCTGGTGACGGCTCCCAGCAGCCGTCAGCCTCTGCCCGTCCTGCTGGTGCCGGCTCCCAGCAGCCGTCAGCCTCTGTCAGTCCTGCTGGTGACGGCTCCCAGCAGCCGTCAGCCTCTGCCCGTACTGCTGGTGATGGCTCCACACCCGCTCTCAGTCACTGTACTGGTAAGTACACACCTATGTACCATATAGCTGTACCGTTGCGGCGCTCTTAAGCCAAAAGCATAATCATCAAGAGCAAAGGTGTCGCCACGAGGCGGAAACAGGTGAGGGGGAGGTGAAGGACTTTTGAAGTCAATTCTTTCTATGCAACGCCCATAAGCGTAATGCTTAAAATCCGAAAACCTGGGAGGGGCCGGGGGGCTGTGGCTACGCCCATACATACAATGATGTTATCGGTAGTCGGTTCGATATCATAACAATAAGTAGCACTAAGATAAATGTTTAATGTGAGGGGATGCTGTTTTCCGCCTCATGGCCTGACATGGGCAACTATATATTTTTTTCTTCAAAGTATTCAAAATACGAAAATAATTCATTGCGGACTTGTGCTGACCTGCTGATTGGAGGTGCGACATATAAGGTCAATGGTTTTCGTATCTTAGGTACCTACCTACTTATGGCACAAAAATGTCCAACATACCTATTTATAACGTAAATTATCCTCCATAAATTAAGAGTTGGCTAATTCCGCAAAAACTGTCATTGATCTATCTCCTGCGGGATCGACCTGGTACAAAGGGTACAAACTCGACCTGCAATGGCTGATATCCAACTGCTAGTCACTGCGAAGGGAGAGCAGAAGTGGACCAAACGGCGGTAAAAACAGGGCCTACATCGTTTGTGAGGTTTGTCAGAGCCAGCAGGATGCGACAAACAAAGCGTCTGCCAACGGAGTCGTCGGTGCGGCTTCAGGCATGCTTGCAGAAGGTGTGGAGAAACTCCGCCGTGTTGTGGACCACCTTCTTGATCGTCCTCACCACGCAGCTGCTGAGGCTCAGAAGCTAGAAAAGAAGTGGATTAGACAAACCGACAAACACCCGTGGCTCAGCATCATCAAGCCACACAAGTTAACCACCATAGAGACACTCATTAAGCTGGCTGTAGACGTGTACAGCGATTCCATGATCGAGACTCCGTCGGCATGGTCATGGCCGTGTCGTTGGCTGGCCACAATGCACAGTAGTCGGCTCATGTCCGCCATGTCAGACCATGGGTGGGAGTGGGAGTTCATACCCACAACTCCCTCTGGAACAGAGCTATACCACCTCTATCCAGCCGTGTACCGAGATATGCTGAGTCAGTTGTAGCTGTGGAGGCAGAAAAGCTAGCAGACACCATCAACGCAGGCATCTGTTTCAGTATCCAGGTGGATGGAAGCGTGGATCGGATGCCGCTGGACACCAAGTTCGTCACGGCCCGCACAGTCTCAGAGAGCGGCAGGCTCACCTCTCTCTTTCTAGACGTAGTCGAGTCTGAGAGCGGGGGTGCAGAGGGCTTCCTGGAAGCCACTACGCTCGCTCTGAGCCATGCCAAGGCGGACACCGAAAAGCTGGTCGGCATAACGACAGGTGGGGAAGCCGCCAACACTGGCCGGTCCAGTGGCCTCTGGAAACGCCTGGAAGACCATGTCAAGCACAAGCTGCTGGTGATATGGTGTGTCTGCCACCGCTCCGATCTGGCTGCTGAGAGCACTGAAAACTCTGTCCCGGAGCTTCGGCTGTGGAAGTCTGACTTGCTGAGCGTGGCCACATACTTTCGCTCATCGAAGTTCAGGACGAAGATGCTAAAGAAAGCGGTAGCAAAGTATGCATTTCCAGCATACTTCGAGATGCGGTTCGCTGAGCATCTTCTCAGTCTGGTCAACGCCGTGCTGGGAAACCTTCCAACGTGTCGAGAAGATTAGAGAGAAATCGCTGCCTCGCAAGAGAAGAAAGCCAAGTCGCAGGCACGAGGCTACCTGGCGAAGTGGGAGGACGGAGGGAGATCCCACTACCTGACTGCGGTCATGGCGGACACGATGACGTCAGTCCGCCATCTGCCTTCAGCAGGACAGCCTGACAATCCCCGACGTCGTGGAAGCACGTGATGGAACGAAAAACTATCTGGAGCTGATGGAGGCCGCTCCCGTGCCAGGTGGCAAAGGGGAGGCTCTCTTGGCGTCTACCGCGGGAGAAGCTGGGACCAGTCAGATCGACAGGGAAAACAAAGGTCATCGGAACGTCAAAAACAAGTGCGTGACAACACAGTGTGGGCAGCGCAATTAGCCGTGAACGTGCATAAAGTGTGTCGTGAACCAACCAATAAACAACAAAGTACGTGATAACCTCGAACCGATGGATAGCAGCAGTTCGCACAGAGATCGTGGCAGCAACCAAAAGCTTCCTGTGTGAACGACCCAACATTGACCAAGAGGAACACTAAAAGTGCTGATGACGCTCCTCACAGCCGAGTCCGTGACAGAGTTCATAAAGGAAGGTCGAGGCCTGGTGTCGATGCTGTTCGGAGAAGAAGCTGTGGCCGAATTCGCGGTCGCTGTGGCTGACAATTGGCGACGCATGTGTGGCGCTCGTGATGGCTGTGTGTCGAACGGGGCAAAGCTGCAAACCATGGTGGATACCAGCTCCGGTGTCTGCCAGAAACTCCTGGCTGCATTCATGTGTCTCACCCGTCACAACATGGGAACTGAACGAGCCGTATCACACTATAACCAGATAAAGTCAAGTCATCGTCTCAACACTATGATGGACACAGTTTTCGGCCGTATACTTGTGTCAATGGATGGAACAGGAGTTGGCCGCTATGACTCGAGACCTGCCGTCGCTCACCTCCTGCAGATGAAAGAACGCCGTTGGGGAAACCCGACGCCTGAAGTGTACATGAAGCAGGAGTTCGCAAAGGGCTCCTGTCGCTCTGGGGCCGTGTGAAGTAGAGCTCCAGAGATGTGTGCTTGCCACCGTTCCGATCGGCTTGCTGTTCGGCATCCCATCGGCATTGTGTCGATTTCTATACTTTTCAGTGGGCCCTCGCCTCCCCTTCCCGGACAGTCCTCCCGAGTCGTCTCCCTTCCGGTCTGCCCCAGAGCCGTTTTTCAATTTTTGTATTATAAAATATCAAAATAAATATAAATATCAAATTTTGGTAGATCTAAAATAAAGTGGCCTAAATCTGTGGAGAAAATTGAAAATCAGGGTAGGTTGGGTTCCGCTGGGGCCGCAAGTGCGTCCCCCAACCACAGACCTGTGGCAGACCACAACTGGTCCACCCCAGTGAAATTCTCTTAAAATAGGTCCTGCACCTAACGCCCACTAAGCATGTCAATGTCGGCCCGCTGTTGGCATGTGCATCGGCGAGCTACGAGATGCAAGCACCGGCAGGTGTCGGCATCTCGTAAGCGACATGCCGACACCTGCAGTCCTGTCACACCTGCCCGGCCGCTCTCTTCCCGACATCGGCAAACTGACTTGGAATGTCAACATATTTTTGGGCTGAATTCGGCATATCACAAGCGGCCGGTCGACGTAAGGCCATTGTCTGACATTTCGCTCCCCAACCGACAGCAGGCCGTTAACGTTCCTACAGCAGCCAGCCATCTTCCCGACATCGGCCCCACGTCGGCTACATGTCGGCTAGATGTCGACTGGGCGTCGGCTGCATGTCGGCATTGGCGGAAATTCCACTCCCCAGCCGACAACGGGCCACTGACGTTCCGTCAGCAGCCCGACATAACGTTGAGTATCTGGCCGACTTCGAGCCGCTTCCGGAAAGTTCACATGGCGAGCACGGGTGGATAATTTTTTTTCTCGCGATGCCTGTGCCCCCCTGAATGCTGCGGAGCCTGCCTCTGAATGCCCTTGAGGTTTGACATAAAATCCTATGGAAATCACGCATAAGAGTAGCCTGGGTATGTTGCAACCAATGGAAGACCACCCCTGAAAATGTATGCAATTATCCACCAATGTGCACGGGTAGAGACGCAGCCGATGGGGTCCGGGGATTCTCGCCACTTACCCATCTCTAATAACACAAAATACTATATCTATTTTTTTTAAGTGCAATTTGGATCACTTTTTCGAATATGCATAGCAACCTAATCAGGGCTGCACTCATGCACTCGGGTTCCGAGCGGATCCCGGTTGGTCCGCCGGCC
The DNA here is from genome assembly GCA_034440575.1 of Imbricaverruca yamaguchii. Lineage (NCBI taxonomy): Eukaryota > Metazoa > Arthropoda > Thecostraca > Neoverrucidae > Imbricaverruca > Imbricaverruca yamaguchii. The sequence continues at coordinate 1,203,328 of JAOTOL010001490.1, forward strand.
TGTGTCGACACCGACGTAAGCACCCGCGCCCACAGTGCGGCTGTTGCGCGTGTGTTATGTTCAAGTCAGATGCTGCACACGGCGACGGCGGCCGGCCGGTGGGTGCTGTGACATTGAGCCATGACACAGTCGGAGGTCAGTGTGACACCCGCTTCACAATTGTGTCTTGCTGTACATGTGGGGCGTGCTAGAAGTGCAATGACCGGACCCCTCCCTTCCTGATGTGGTGCAGTAGGTGATGCCTGCCAGACAGGCCAGGGCGTTGGCCGGGTGAGGACAACCTCTTGACCCCTCTCACATGTCTGAAATGTCAAGAAGACTTTGTCAGGGAACGAAATGCTTCAAGACACATGTCGATGTCTGTTTCCTGGTCTCAAAATATCTTAGGCACCCCAATCCAAAGGAAAAAATCGCTTCATTTTGATCCTCATTTTTGGTGAGCCATCTCCATAACTTTTTTATACGAGCACGTACATGAGCACGGGACTAAGGATGACACAATCTGGAGTTTGGCACATAAAGGTGAAAATCCCACATTGACCCTGCAAAACGGTCCAAACAGTCGCTTCCATCTTCTACGGGCACATACATGAACACTCTTCATCGAATAACTACGCTGCTACCCTGGCCAATACTTTCCAGTACATTCCATCCCCACGACCGCCCGCGCAATTAGTTGGTAAATTGGGCGTACTGGGCGCAGGTGTAACAATGCATTCAGACTATGCACAAATAATGCAACCCGAAATAGATTTGCAGATAGGGGTGGGGATGGCCGAGTGGTTAAGGTGTCGGGCTATGGGTACCAAAGGTCCCGGGTTCGACTCTAGCGCCACTCAGGACATTTCCCAATTCCGCGGTCCAGCGGCGAAACAGTGTGGGCGGCGCCATGAGCCGTGAATGTGCATAAAGTGTGTCGTGAGCCAACCAATAAACAGAAAAAGACTTGCAGATAACTATAAGACAGCTTTCAATGTTGGAAAGTATATCGCACATGTCAAAAGAACGCTACGGGAACGTTAATTCCCGATCGCTACGTTGGTTTATCAACAGAGACAGAGGGCACCCTGGTCTACAGATCCTGGATGCTTCTCGTGACTTCTTGGTTCGCCCTGGTCTACACCGGCAGGTGAATTTCGGAGATGTTATTGGTGAGCAACCAGATGATGCTGTTCATGGAGGATTTTATTTTAATGTTGAATATATATATAAATAGATAGATAGATATATATATATATATATATATATATATATATATATATATATATATATATATATATATATTCATGGATATTCCCAGAAACACAATTGCCGACGCCAAGCGGCAGCCACGTCAATGGCCAGCGTGTAGCCACCAGTGAAGTGCTCCCGTATATACGGGCACCCGGTAGTGCCACAATCTTTTTCCCTGATAACACCGTCGCTCTTCAAAATCCACCGATGACCAGTGACCGCCTGGTTATCAGAAAAAGTTGCTCCTGAAAAGGCTCCGAAAAGGGGCTCCTGAAAATGACGCTGGGGCCCATAAAATCCCACCAAGGCACCTGAACATCCTATTGGGGCCTCAAAATCGTTCGGGGCCCCAAACATGACGCTGAGTGCTTCCAAATGTGGGACCAGTCCCTTCAAATTCTGCTGGAGCTCCCAAAAATTTGCACCGTGATCACGAAAAGACGCGTCAGGGCCCAAAAAAATCACGCTGTGCGCCAAAATGCCCACCGGGCCGTCAAAATCACGACGGGTCCAAAAGGTCTGGTCGGGGCCTCTTATAACCCCACTTTGGCCCCCGGAAAGTTTGATCGGAACCCGTGGAAATCACTCTGGGAGTACAACAAAATAGTCATGCTGTGGTCCTTGAAAATCACGATGAGCCTGTAAAAAATGACGGGCTGGACCTCTGAAAATCTCGCTGGGAGCTTCAAACGTTCGCGCCTGGGCTCCGGAAATCACGCTGGGGTCGAAAAAGTCGTGTCGAGATTCTTGAAAATCGTAACGAGAACCACAAAAGTTTCAGCCTGGACCACTGAAAATCATGTTGAACCTGATGGTACCAAAAAGTATCGCCCGGGCCCATCAAACTTACGCTAGGGGCTTCATAGGTCTTGACTGGGGCCCCAAAAGTCTCATCGGGAACACCAAATATATGAAACCGGGGCAACGAAAAAACAATCTGGACATCGAAAATAATTTTGGGGAAAATCAGTAAAAAATCATCATTCGAGTCAGCAATCGCTCCAAAAGAAACAAAAGCGTGCTAGGCCTCCAAAGACGTGTTGAGGCCACTAAATCTCGCGATAGACATCCAAACTAGTGGCGACAGGTTATAACAACCCCACTTAGACCCAAAAACGTCATATCGCTGCCCTTGGCAGGCACACTGGGGGCCCAAGAAGTCCTGTCAAAACCCCACAAGTCGCAGCTGGCTTCCCAAAAACCAATTCCTGCCCGGATTTCCGATCTGCGGTCGCAAAAAAAAAATCCGGCGAAGACCCGAAAACGCGTCGGTCCCCGAAAGAGAATCGCTTTCGAGCACCGAAAAATAAATCCACGGGAACCCGAGAAATCGTAACGGGGCCGAAAAATATCGCGTAGTAGGCCTGCAAAAAAATCGACAAAAAGGACTTGTACGAAATGACCCGAACACAGGAAAATACCGAACGGGTCCCGAAAGGAAGTTCTCGTAACGGCTTTTCTACTCTGAAGGGTGCCGTTGGCTGAGAAAAAAAAAACTCGTTGAGCTGCCACAGTGGCATACCAACGAGGCAAATACCCTCTTCGTCCTGAAGAGGTGGACCCAAGAACCCAAGAATGGCGCCTGGGTCCCCAAATGTGGTTCTGTAGCCCCATAACTTCCCATCGGAGCCCCAGAATTATCGGCTATAGAAAAATACAGCGTGCACCAAGAACTTGCACTGGGCCCAAAAGTTAGCGCCAGGTAACGCCAAAAGCGCGCTGGGGCACAGATAAGTAAAACGTGCAAGGCGAACTAGCGCAAAGCCCCCTCCAATATCGCGATTGGGATTCCAAAATTCCTGTTGGGAGTATCATACATTCTGGTCGGAACATCACAAATTCCCCTCGTAGCTCCCAAAAATCGGTGTCGATGGCCCCAAATAAGCACAGCGTGCCCCCCCCAAGGGCCTGTGCCGTGCTTATTTAGGCGTGACATGAACATCTTAAAGACCATTAAGAATTCCACGCCTTAAATACCATCTTAAGGCGTGGATGATTTTAACACACACCCTGCAGGGCCTGGGAAAATTGCGCGCTCTGGAGGGGGTCGGATTCCGCCCCGAAGATCTCGGCTACTACTGGGGCTAGATGAACGAAATTCGCAGGGTGGATGGGCACGACAGTGTAGTCTTCTGTGCGTAAATTTCATGACCTTAGGTCAATATCTTCAAGGTCAAATGAAGTCAAAAAGCAAAATGTTTGGTTTTGAGTGAATTGGCTTCTCAATGTTATGGATCGCTATGATTGTGTTTAAATGCTTCAAAAATGGCGTTAATGATGTTTTGGACATTACTAATGATGCAATACAGATGCCAGATCCGCCATCTGACCTCACGTCACCTATGTCATTAGACTAGAATACTGCCCTGCATCATTTTGCAGTTTGCCGCCAGGTGTCACGGTGGAAGGACGACCGTTTGGAGCTCCAGCTTTCCAGATAAGTCGTTGCAGAACAGGGCAGTAGTCTAGTCTAAGCTGTGGATTGGTGTTTAGCAATTATTTATGTAATTATATTTCATTAGTTTTTATCTGATAAGCATTTTCGTAGCACACAAATTATACTATATCAACCTAGCGAGGCTGCCGAGCGCTATCTTGTTTTTAGGCGCGGCCTCGTCGCTTCGATTTCTGTAGTGTAAAGGAATAAGTTTTGGTCTTTTTGGCGTTAGGGTTTAGGTTAGGATTTAAATAGTTAGCTTCAATTACACTAGGTATATCTCCATATACCGGGTAATTGTAGAGGTATATGGGCTTCTTCATTTTTGGAGTATTTTAGTATTTAGTTTTTTCAGTTGGAGATATTACAAGTGTGTAGATCTCATAAGTACATTAGACAACATTAATACTATCCTAACATACTTTATTTAGTTTTGTGGTGCATAGTGTGTTTGGTGTTTAGGTTTAAAATATAGTTTAATTGGTACTAAGTTGGTGGTATTTATACTTGCTGTGTGATTGTTCATTTTTCTGTCTAGTCATAAGTGATATCAAAAGGGATATTCATATAGTTGTCTACTTGTCTAGAAGACAATTAGATTATACATTTTGTATTTATTTAAAAACAAAAACAAACAAACGAACAATTGTTTAATAGTTTCTGCTTAGTGTGTTGGTCTTCTTGAGGTGCTTAGATAATTAACTGACAGTATAAGAGGTAGCGATTTATAGTGAATAATAGTTGGCTTTGTTGTCGGTTGTCTAGCGAGTTAATTTGAATCTAAATATAGGCATAAGCTGCAGCCTGTAGGATGGTTTCGACCAGGATGCAAGCACTAGAAGAAGAGATTAGGACCCTTAAGGCAGAGCTTTCCAAGCTCAAGTCTGCCCTTGTTACACAGGGTAGAAAAGAAAAAGCAACAAGGGGTCACTCCATAGCAGGGACATCATATGCCCAGGTGGTCGCAGGCCACCAGGTAGCTGATGCTTCCCTTACTGTGAAGGTGGCTGAGATATCTCGAGAGGGTAGTGTTAATAGTGAACAGAGGAGGGGTAGTTCTGATAGGTTACAGGAGGGGAAGTGACATGAGGTCAGGGGGTGGAGGATTTGGAGACGCGAACCTAAGGAAAGTGTCAGTGAGTGGCAGGTGGCAGGTGGTAGGAGCGGGAGGAAGCCTAGACGAACGGCCCAGCGGGCAGGCATATTAACATTGAATAGGTTCCAGGCATTGGAGGACTGTCCCCAGGATAGTATTAGTAAGGAGACAGTGATGGTCGTAGGCGACTCTCGTGTGCGACATTTAGATCGGGTATTTTGTAAAGGTAGGAGGGACAGGAGGTGCATCACCAGGCCTGGTGCCAAGGTGAAGGACCTGGTACCAGTGGTGGCACAGGTCACCAGTGACCACCAGTTTAGTACAGTTATGGTGCACGTAGGGGTAAATAACATAGGTCCTGCTAGGAGTGAGGAGCTTCTGCGGGACTACAGGACCCTTCTGGCCACCTTGAAGGGTAACAATAGAGTCATTGTAACAGCAATTTTTCCCAGGGCTAGAGCTTCCCCTGAGTGGAGCTCTAGGGCACTGGCAGCCAACGCCAGGGTAGGTAAGCTCTGTCATGAGTTAGGTTTCACCTTTGTAGACGAGTGGTGCAGATTTTATGCATCGTGGGACCTCTATCAGAGGGATGGCCTGCACTTCTCTGAGAAGGGGGTCCATGTGTTAGGCAAAGTGTATTAGCATGTCTCTCAGGGAAACTAGGAAATGGGGTGGAGAGGGATGAATTTACATTGCCAATTCAGGAATATTCCAATAGTGTCAGCCAAGGCAATAGAACCTCAAAGTCAGCAAATATGGACAGCAGTAGTTCAAGGAGACAGAGTGACAGTTCACCTAGTGATGAAAGAACTCCTCAGTATGAAAAAGCCAAAGGTGGTTATGGAGCATTTCTTAAGTGTATGGTGTTTAATGCTCAGAGTATTCGATCCAAGTTTGATGAGTGGTTATGATGCTGAGGAAGAACCACATTTTGTTTGCATTACGGAGGCATGGGTCAGTGTAGGGTATTTTGGAGATAGCTTGCAGGACTATGAGATCCAGGGATACAATATGTTTTCGTGCAATAGGGGTCCAGCAATGAAAGGGGGTGGTGTAATGTTCTATATGAATAGCTTATTCAGTTATCAAAAAGTAGCAGGTGGGGATAAAAATGTGTTTGTGGAGTCCATTTGGCTTGATGTCACTGTGGGAAAAGGCAACAGCAATACTCTGAGGATAAGGGCTTTCTACCGATCAGGAACCCTGCCACATTCTCAGCAACTGGAGCTTGACAAGATTATTTGTGAGGAAATCAGAAGAAACTTTAAGAGGAAATGCCTTATTCTTGGTGACTTTAATCTAAAAGGTTATGAAAATGCTGGTGTTGGCTCCCCATCATGCAAAATGTTCAGGAAATGCCTTGAAGACGACCTGTTCTTACACCAGTTTGTATCGGAACCTACCAGGCATGGCTCATTCTTGGATCTTGTATTCTCGGATTTAAGTTACTTGGTTCAAGATTTGACTGTAGGAAAAACTCTGGGAAGCAGTGACTATAACATAATTAGATTCAAGGCACATTTAGGGGAAATTATTAAGGATAATTTGGTAAAGGTAAAGGATAATTTGGTCCAAAATTTCATCAGAGCAGACTTTGACTACATGAGAGCGGCTTTAACTGCCATCAGATTGGAAGAATGATTATCCCATTTAAATGCCGGCGAAATGTGGGAAAAGTTCAAATCTTACTTGAAGGAAATTCAGATTAGACATGTCCCCAAAAGAAAAGACGCAAAAGAAAAGAGGAAAGCCAGTATGGCTTACACCAGACTTCTTGAAAACAATTAAGGCTAAGAAAACTGCATTTAGAGTCTTTAAAGAAGCTTCAAATGTCGTTAATCTAAAGGCGCATCGAAAAGCTAAAGACATTGTGAAGTAAAAAACCAGAGCAGCAAAGCGAGCAAAAAAACTGGATTTAGCTAGAAACTGTAATGGGGACAGTAAAAAGTTCTTTAGTTTCTACAAGCTGAGAATAAAGCCAAACAAGGCAGCAGGACCTGATGGAATTTATGCTAGAGTGTTGCGGGAAACTGAAAAGGAACTGGCATTTCCACTTAGTATAATAATTTGTAGATCAGTTTCACAAAATGAAATTCCAACCGATTGGAAAAGGGAAAATGTAGTTCCTATTTTCAAGAAAGGAAAAAGAGGGAAAGCTGAAAACTATAGGCCAGTAAGTCTCACATCCCTAGTCTGCAAGGTACTGGAATCAATTATAAAGGATAGAATAGTTAGTTATCTGGAAGGTAGAAGATTGATTCAAGATACTCAACATGGGTTTAGAAAAGGACGATCGTGTCTCACAAATCTCTTGGACTTTTTGAACTTCGCCACAGAACAATTTGATCAGGGAAATCAGGTTGATGTAGCATATCTTGACTTTAGTAAGGCCATTGACAAGGCACCCCATAAACGGTTAATGATACAGCTTCAGTCCCATGGTATTGCAGGTAGCATCTTAAAATGGATAGAGTTGTGGCTTTCATATAGACAGCAAAGAGTGATGCTAAATGGTACAAAGTAATCATGGCAAAATGTCCTTAGTGGAGTCCCCCAGGGGTCAGTACTGGGGCCACTGGTGTTCACCATATTTGTAAATAACGTTGAAAGTGGCCTAAGCAGCAAAGTTTTGAAATTTGCGGGTGATTTGAAGGTCTTTAGGGCAATAACAGTCAAGATGAGCATATCTCGCTGCAAAAAGACTTGGACGAACTTGTGAAGTGGTCCGAAGAATGGCAAATGAAATGTAATTTTGATAAGTGCAAAATCATGCATGTAGGTAAGCAGCATATGAAGGCTGCACACTTGATGGGTGGCCAAGTGCTATCAGTGACTGAACATGAGAAGTATTTAGGTGTTATTCTAAACACAAAATTGGGGGCATCAGAACAGACCAAGGAAGCCAGGAAGAAGGCACTGAAAATGTTCGGGGCAATACATAGGAATGTATCATACAGAAGTGAGGAAGTCATCAGGAAGCTTTACTGTGCATATGTCAGGCCACACTTGGAATACTGCATCCAAGCTTGGTCTCTTAGCTATGAAAAAGATTGTTGGCTTTTATAGAGAGTACAAAAGAGGGCTACAAAAATGGTTAAAGGCATAAGTAACCTGGCATATGAGGAAAGATTGAAAGAATGTAATATGTTTTCACTTAGATATAGAAGGCTGAGAGGAGATCTCAGCGAGGTCTTTAAATTTGTCCATGGTCTGGAGAGGGGATATCTTGTGGAAATGTTTGAATTGAACAGGAATGATGCAATTAGAGGTCATAAATTCAAAATTAAATTTAACCACAGCAGAACAAGGTTAAGGCAGACTTTCTTCACCAACAGGGTAGTAGAGCACTGGAACCAGCTGCCAGAAACCATTATCAGTAGCATCACATTGAACAACTTTAAAAACAGCATAGACAATCATTATAAAGACATAAAGACATAAAAGATTAGTGCAACTATGAGCCACAAGGGCCCTTCTTGGTTGCACTCTGTACACTGAACCAGTTGCACACCAAAGCTGTTAATCAGCCCTCCCTGTAATACTGAAAAGCAAGCCCTATATTCTTATAATGATTGTCTATGCTGTTTTTAAAGATGTTCAATGTGCTGCTACTGACGATGTTTTCTGGCAGCTGGTTCCAGTGTTCCACTACCCTGTTGGTGAAGAAAGTTTGCCTTAACCTTGTTCTGCTGTGGTTAACTTTAATTTTGAATTTATGACCTCTAATTGCATCATTTCTGTTAAATTCAAACATTTCCCCAAGGTATCCCCTCTCCAGACCATTGACAAATTTAAAGACCTCGATGAGATTTCCTCTCAGCCTTCTATATCTAAGTGAAAACATATTCAATTTCTTCAATCTTTCCTCATATGCCAGGTTGCTTATGCCATTAACCATTTTTGTAGCCCTCTTTTGTACTCTCTCCAAAAGCCAACAATCTTTTTCATAGCTAGGAGACCAAGCTTGGATGCAGTATTCCAAATGTGGCCTGACGTATGCACAGTAAAGCTTCCTGATCACTTCCTCACTTCTGTATGATACATTCCTATTTATTGCCCCGAGCATTCTCAGTGCCTTCTTCCTGGCACTGTGCCCTCAGTGCCCTATAAGAATAGAGGGCTTGCTTTTCAGTATTACAGGGAGGGCTGATTGACAGATTTGGTGGGCAACTGGTTCAGTGTACAGAGTGCAACCAAGAAGGGCCCTTGTGGCTCATAGTTGCACTAATCTTTTATGTCTTTGTTTCTTTATGTAGGAGCACTTTAGCAGGCTGGAGCGAAATGTTTGGGCAATGTCGCAGAAAATCCCAAGTTCCTATTTAGATACGTTGATCACTGCTCAGGACTATGGACACACAGAGAGCAGGCACTGGTAGGATTCCTATAAATCCTAAATTAATTAGGCCCGAACATGAAGTTCACTATGGAGCACTCAGAGGGTGGCATCGGCGTACCCTTCCGAGATACTTTGGTTAACTTCGAAATTGCTGAAGGGCGCACTAGATTAGAGTCCGAACTTTACATCAAACCGACCAACTCTGGCATTGTTTTACATTACACTTCTGCACATCCCACCTCCACCAATCATAACATTGCTGGGAACAGCTTTCACAGGGCCATTAACAACTCTTTAATTCTGAAAAAAGGGGGAAAAGGAGCATTGACAAAATCTGGACTTGATTAAATCATGTAGGGCAGAGTTAATAAGCCATCATGATTAAGATGTTGGCCTGTTAACTCTGCCCTACATCTATGAAAACATACTTTGTAAGGTAAAGGAAATAGTGAGAAAGTCTGGCCTTAAAGGAAAAATAGCTTGACAAAAAAGCCAGCAAATTGCGTACTTCATTGATTCGTTCAGCATTCACTAAGCCTAGGTGCCCAGGAGAACAGCGTTGCCACACCTGTAAGTCAGGTTGGAACGGAGACTGCACCTAAACAAAAAACGTTGTATACAGAATGTTTACAAGCTGTGTTGGACTACATACATAGAGAAAACAAAACGTCCAGTCCAACTCACATTCAACGAATACATTCGAGACATGCTAAATCAAACAGCCGACACCCCTTTCGGAGAACACTTCGGGAACATCCACGCACAGGATCACCATGCATTTATTCCTTTGGACCTTCGGGTACTATTCAAAGCGAAAAACCATGGGGATCGCGAAATCGCCGAGTCATTACTCACTAAGGAACAAAAACAGGACATAAACTCGAAGGCAACCTCTCAGCCGATGTTATGCTACGATTAGTCGTCAGGCATGTATCCACAGTGTGTGTATAAGGTGCATGTCAAGTATACTATGTTCAAAAAACAAGATATGCGTATGCTCCGATTGTGATGAACCTTGTGATGAACAGCTTCCGGATTGTTATTTTCTCCTTCGTCCTTGTACAGAAATGCAGGGTGTCTACTGAGGAAAAGGAGATAGATGCGATACGCATGAAAGGATCCCACATTCAAATGACTAGTTTACTTTAGCTATTTTAGTGCTTTCGATGAATATTATTACAGTAGGTACCGCCGTGTGTGAAGCAAATGTGCATAGCTGTATGTTATGTACGAAGCATCATTGAAGGTGTCTTCGTAATCAAAATGGCCATCCCAAGCGAGCCACAACATCGGCATAAAAAATAAAGCATGGCAGTGAGAATTTGACCGTTTGTTGTAATTGTTTACTTTTTGTTGTTTCACGAAGGGTTGTACCCGAATATACACGAATATTAAAGTAACTCTCGACTGTTCTTTTAATCATCGAGTAAAGGTCATCGTATGATATTGATGAGATAGTCCAATATTGGGTAAATTTACAGTTTCAATAATTTTCATATTCTTGGAATTTGTTTTTATAATGCAATGTTTCTTAAAATGAATATAATGCAGGCCAACCATTTCCTCTGCAAATGTATACTTTTCAGTTGGGAGGCAAACTAACTTCCAAAAACGGGCTTGAATTTGGGTAATAAAGCATACAAAATAGCGTTCAAAATAAACTTTTAAAAGTGAAATATAACCTAACCTAACGTAACCTAACTTTCCCTGCAAGAAAACAATCATTTAATCTAAAAAACTGGCAATATTCAAACAATTATCTACTATAACAAAAAATCCACTTGAAAAGATAAGCTAACCTAGCCCTGTTCTTGAGGACAAAAGAAAATATTATTTTTACCTTCTAAAGAAAAAGTCGAATATTCCGCAACCACTAAATACAATGACAAGTTAAGTTTTCAAAAATGAGTCGTTTGAACCTTGCGGCTGTGGATATTGGCCACTTGCGTTTGGAGACGTGGCGATGCCGCTCTCTGGGTGGCGCCAGGTGCAAACGTTTGGGTGACAGCCGGGTTTTTAAGGCGTTTATTTTCATGCGATGCTTATATACGCATAAAGTTCCATGCCAAACACTTCTGGGAGCCCTTCCCTCAAGCTGCGCGCATCGGTCCCGCTGGTGCCCCTCATGCATGACGCCACTATTTGGGGCTGCAACTACCGGAGAAAGCGATACACTTAAATGTGACAAAATGTCGAAATTGAGAATTTCCATTAACTGTAAGATTACATCATATTACACATAACTTGCGAAAGATTATTCATCACTGACAGGTGCAGTACTTCTACACTTGGCCGGTAGTAACAGAGCCATCTAGTGTGTATCAGCCACAAGCGTGGCAGTGGCCGCTTCACAACCATGACAGTGGCCGCCTCACATCCATAACGACGGCCTCCTCACAGCCGTGGCAGTGACCGCTTCACAACCATAACGACGGCCTCCCCACAGCCGTGGCAGTGCCCGCCTCACAACTATAACGACGGCCTGCTCACAGCCGTGGCAGTGCCCGCCTCACAACTATAACGACGGCCTGCTTTCAGCCGTGGCAGTGGCCGCCTCACATCTATAACGACGTCCTCCTCACAGCCATAGCAGTGGCCTCCTCACAGCCATGATGACGACCTCCTCACAGCCATAGCAGTGGCCTCCTCACAGCCATGATGACGGCCGCCCCACAGCCATAGCAGTGGCCGCCTCACAGCCATGATGACGACCGCCTCACAGCCATGACGACTGAAGCCTCACAGCCATAGCAGTAGCCGTCTTACAGCCGTGGCAGTGGCCGCCTCACAGTCGTGACAGTGGCCTCCTCACAGCCGTGACAGTGGCCGCCTCACAGCCATGACGACTGCCGCCTCACAGCCATAGCAGTAGCCGCCTTACAGCAGTGACAGTGGCCGCCTCACAACCATAACGACGACCTCCTCACAGCCATAGCAGTGGCTTCCTCACAGCCGTGACAGTGGCCGCCTCACAGCCATGACGACTGCCGCCTCACAGCCATAGCAGTAGCCGCCTTACAGCCGTGACAGTGGCCGCCTCACAGCCGTGACAGTGGCCGCCTCACAGCCGTGACAGTGGTTTTCTCACAGGTGCGGCAGCGGACGCCTGAAATGGTCATCACAAGTATCACACAGTAGTTACTACCATTTTGCCACCTCTCCACAGACGTAAGCTATGCTAACCTCTAAAGGTGTCTCGACGACTTGTTGCGGGAAATCACAGTTCCTCTCATCGCTCACCTCCCCAATGCTCGCAAGCATAAATTTGTTCAGGCGAGGGTTTCTTTGCATCACTCTTTCTGTAATGCAGTCTGTGTATGCCACGTCAGGGGCGTTCCGCCGAACGATCAACTGATGTGAGACGTTTTGGTGGTCAGCACGTGGTTTATGTCAAACATGGCGCAGATGTAGATAAGCAACAGATGCACCACCAGTGCCGATACTTGCAGCTTCTTCAGGGCGTTAGGTAAGCGGCGCGGACGGACCCTGGCGTCACGATGCTGGGAAGCAGCCTGCTAATATGCGGGCGAGGCGCCTGCCGCCAGGTAATGACTATGCGGATGCCGTTCATCTTGTAGGACAACGTTTTGTTGTTGCTGTCCTTGAAGCAGCCCCGCGAATCCGTGCTCTTAGCTCGGCTCTTGCAGCGCGGAACAAGGACCGACTTGAAGGCCGATACCTCGCTCACTTTGATAAAAGAGAAAAAGGTTCACACAAAACTAAATGCATGTAGGAGATATATGAATATGCGATGGTGGGGGTTAACTACAAGAAACGCGAATAATGCTAATTTGAATTAAAATATTTGGTTCGCCATAAGATATCACGATACTGCACCCATAAACCAAATATTGCACACTAGCATCACCGCATTCAGTTCAGCATAGAAGAATATGCGATCGACAGTAATCAGGAAAGGGGTGAGTACATATACCAACAAGTCAATGACTGTCAGGTTCGAAAAAGTAGGCTAATCCTGGATTTGGGGAATCCAGAACGTCATCCTTTTGAGGAAATCTTCCTCGTTGTATTACTTGTAGGTCAATGATAGTTCTTGACACTGAACTACTCTGTGATGTGCTCAAGATTCACAGGACAATGCAAGCAGAGATTCTGATGTCATAGGCTGGAAGAAATATATCCTCTCCATATTCAAGTACATTTTAAAGAAAAATATTATCCACGTCAAAGATTACAAAGCACAAATCTAACCGTGCTGACCAACACTCCTTGCTTTGTCCAACACTCCTTGCTTTGAAACTGAGGAATTCAACCAAATTTTTGACACACAGCACCAAGCTTACAAACATGGTATAGCTCATGACAGCTTCACTGCAGGGAATGGTATTTAACGAAACTTTGTTGGTTTTAAGTTTTTGTCCTACGTTGAAGCAGGTTCAGAATATATGTTACTCTTGAAATATCTAGCGCAGTTCCAGAAAATCGTGGCAATGGTGTATATCCAGGGATATTTGGTAAAAATTGTTGTTGGACTAAGGATTATTATGAAAGCATAACTCAATCAGGGGCGTCGCCGCCGGGAGCAGGGGACAGTGACTCCTCTCCCGTAAGATTGGGGGGGTCCCCAGACAATTGAGGAGACCCTGCCCGGAAATGCACAGAAAAAAGGTAAACAATGAGGCAGATGGGACAGAAGATCATCAAGATTAGTGTGGCGGCAAATTATGAAAAACCGCAGGGGCAGATATCTGCCCCCCTAGCCCATTTGCGCGGGCTAGGTCTGGCAGCTGATAGCAATGTCGCCCCTTCAGTCAAGTTCCCTCATGGCGATTCCTGAATCCCCTGGTCATCGGAGAATGTTATGGGTGCTGAAGGTGCCAATTCAGGTGTACAATCGGATATTTCGATGGGTGGTGAAGGTGTTGAGTCGGGGAACCTCGGGAAAGGGGTGGGAGACTGGGGAAAGGTGTCTCCCTATGGAAAGGTGGCGCCCCTCTGACCGGGAAGATGCTCCCTCCAGGTAGGTTTGAGTTCACCCCCCCCCCCCTCCCCGCGCACTTTTCAGCCAACGGCTGAGAGGAAAGTTTTCCCACGCCACAAGAAAATTGCTGGATCCGCCGCTGTGTGGGGGAGGGTGGGATGGGAAGTGGTGTCTGTATTCTTTGTTTCAGAAAAGTATTATGCATACTTGCAATTACAATTACAATTTGAGGGGAAGAAGATCCGACTATCCTAGTTCTGAATATTCTTCTTAAGCTTCTGATCAAACTTTTAGATCGAAAGACAAACTGATTTTGTGACGAAAGAATAGGCCCTTTCCCAAATATATTCAACGAAATCTGGGCACTTGTACATGTATATATGTAATATAACCGTAGCGTTCAACGTTTAAACTTGAGCCCAATTTGGAGAGCCCATTTGATCATACTGTTTTGGCCGCTTCATTCATATGATTGTATAATCCTGTATTGCGATCAGTAATGGTCCGTCCGGCTCGCCGCACAATAGCTGACATAGCACTCTTGAGACAATGCCGGGCCGCTCGATGTGGTCTGCTGCGCTACAGCTGATACAGCACTCTTGAGACAATGCCGGGCCGCGATTGTCTGCTGCCTCGCTGCTAGCACTCTTGAGACAATGCCGGGCCGCTGGATGTGGTCTGCTGCGCTACAGCTGACATAGCACTCTTGAGACAATGCCGGGCCGCTGGATGTGGTCTGCTGCGCTACAGCTGATACAGCACTCTTGAGACAATGCCGGGCCGCTCGATGTGGTCTGCTGCGCTACAGCTGACATAGCACTCTTGAGACAATGCCGGGCCGCTGGATGTGGTCTGCTGCGCTACAGCTGATACAGCACTCTTGAGACAATGCCGGGCCGCTCGATGTGGTCTGCTGCGCTACAGCTGATACAGCACTCTTGAGACAATGCCGGGCCGCTCGATGTGGTCTGCTGCGCTACAGCTGACATAGCACTCTTGAGACAATGCCGGGCCGCTGGATGTGGTCTGCTGCGCTACAGCTGACATAGCACTCTTGAGACAATGCCGGGCCGCTGGATGTGGTCTGCTGCGCTACAGCTGACATAGCACTCTTGAGACAATGCCGGGCCGCTGGATGTGGTCTGCTGCGCTACAGCTGATACAGCACTCTTGAGACAATGCCGGGCCGCTCGATGTGGTCTGCTGCGCTACAGCTGATACAGCACTCTTGAGACAATGCCGGGCCGCTGGATGTGGTCTGCTGCGCTACAGCTGATACAGCACTCTTGAGACAATGCCGGGCCGCTGGATGTGGTCTGCTGCGCTACAGCTGATACAGCACTTTTGAGACAATGCCGGGCCGCTCGATGTGGTCTGCTGCGCTACAGCTGATACAGCACTCTTGAGACAATGCCGGGCCGCTCGATGTGGTCTGCTGCGCTACAGCTGATACAGCACTCTTGAGACAATGCCGGGCCGCTGGATGTGGTCTGCTGCGCTACAGCTGATACAGCACTCTTGAGACAATGGCGGGCCACTGGGCGCGGTCTCCTGCGGAACAGCAGCTGTTCGGCTGCCATGTTCCCAGGGAACTACCCTGGATGAGTCAGAGCTTCTTGAGCTGTCGAACTGTGTGGATCTGTCGCGGTCGGCCATATTTCTGAATTAAATAACTGTCTTTCGGTCTCTAAATTCAGAACGTATAACATCGCTGTGTGCTGTCTCTTCGAAATATTGTACAAATGTCATTCTGACGCGTGCGAATTGCTGTTTACTGCCGTTCATTTGCCTTAACCACTGCACAATACATTAAGTGCAGAGTCACTGAACTTTTGAGAGTTGTCGCAACGCGCGGTCCTTCCAGACTTCATCACGAGCCTGCGAGACGACTACGCTACAACTACGTATTGGATTCGTACTGGACATTACGCAGCATGCATTGGACATCACATGCTGAATACGCATACTGAACATTACATATTAGATACGCACTGGACGTCATATATTGTATACATACAGGACATTGTGTATTGGATACGTACTTAGCATTGCAGATTGGATAAGCACCGGACAATGCGCACTAGATGCGTACTGAACATCAAGCATTACATGTGTGCAGAACATGTGTTAGATACGTACTGGACATTACGCATTGGGTACGTACCGGACATTACGTACTTTTACACTGCAGCAGATCATGCGGTAAAGCATTCCAACAACTTTCCGTTCCCGACATATTTCGGTTAGGGAAGCGGAAATTGACACAGTATTGTGAGCAACGAAGCAAGTCAGTACGATAGCAAGTATGCATGCAATTAAGCAAGGACACATTTTTTCGTGGGTTTGTTGCGCTTCGTGCGTGCATTTGCATCCTCTGAATATCAAACCTTTGATTCTACCTTCTGCTACCATTGCTGGGTTGATTTCTCCGCAGACTTTCCACAAACATTGTCTATAGCAATTGCACGCACTCCAAGGAATACTTATTGAGCTATATCTGACAGCCACATATGAACGGCTAGCACAGCTTAGCATACCATGGAGCTGTGCACACAAATTATAGCCGGTAGCAACGTAAGCGGCAATGCATGCGGGTGCTTTTTCGCAAACAATGCTACCATTGTGTGGTATTCTGAGTAGGAAAACCCTCCTCAGCCACACTGTTGAACTTAAGCGGCATTTGTGAGTGGAAAGCACACCTTCATGTGGCCAATTTGCGATGTTTAGTTAAGGTTATATATCGGAATTAACAAATACGAAACGCATTGTCATCCGGGACATGTATCTGCCTTTCAAGACGTGAAGCTAATAAATAAACCTCGCTCATCATGCGCCGACCGTTTGTTTTCTGGTTGCGCATAGTAAACGAAAATTGTGCTATTGATGCTCATTGGCCAACCATAAAATACATGACATACTGGATTATGGTTCGTCACCGAGTTAGTTCAGTTGTTAGGGTCTAATCCGCCCTGACGAGGTAGGTCCACTTCCCCAAGATGCATGCGCCTCTCGCGAACCATGATTCTGGTATACCTTGATAAGATAGTTCACACTGCTTAAAATATACACCAACAGAACACATGGACATAACACAACTCAACACAACACAAATCCAACCACGCCCACGCAATCAAACCAAAGGTAGGTACATGGAACACATCAAATCAGTCTCACCGACAAAAAGAGGTCATCCTCACTAGACTTAGAACCGGTTGCACAAAATTAACACAGCCTCGATTAGAGGAAGACCAACACACAACACCTCACTGCAACACCTGTAACACCACGTTAAGCATAGGCCACATCCCGCTAGACTGCAGTAGCCTTAGCTCTCAGAGACAACCACTTAACACGCGCCCTGGAAGGCCTCTGAAAATAACGCGCACTGGAGTGGAGTGGAGTGGCTTGGCTTGTCATCGTTATGGATCGCTGTGATTGTGCTTAAATGCTCCAAAATTGGGATTAATGATGTTTTGGACATTACGAATAATGCAATACAGATGCCAGATCAGCCATTTCACCTCAGGTCACCTATATAGGAGCACTTTATTAGGTCATTGCCTGCTCCAGTTACCGGAACCGGGCTGCCCACCCAACGGCTCCGTTGGGCGGCTCGGTACAATCGGCTTCACAAAGAAAGGAGTGAAATACATGAATAAAGTATGGAAACGCTTAGGAATACAATGGCAAACAGGATATTTCGGGATGTGTAGGGAGTAACATGCAAAGTGACATCAATCGCATGACAATCATTTGTATTTATGACAACATTCCAATTGACCAAGTTTGGTTCCATTAGCTTGTCATGAACTTGACCTGACTTGACCTCGGCGACAGAACATGACTTTTAAATTACATAGCATAATACTATGCATTTCACAAGTCGCTAGTGTTGTCAAGAACACCTTTCTTTTTCCAAGATACGGGAAGCACATCAGCGCCGATTTTAGTGGTCTGCCGCTGCGAAGTTTTTTTACTTTAACGGCCCCTAACTTGAACAATTTTCGGCAGATTGTCCTTTTTTGCCCTACACAATGTGCGCCGGTCATTTATAAACAGGTACGCAACAAATGGTGTATATCGGTCGTTACGATATGGAGTTACTTACGGAAAATCGGAGGGGTGGGCGGATTGCGCCATGCCCCTCCAGGGCGTATGTTAACCTGTCATGAACTTGACCTGACTTGACCTCGGTGACCTGACACGACTTTGAAACAATATAGCATAACAATATACAGCAAACAAATCGCTAGTTTTGCCAAGAACACTTCCTTTTTGTCAATATACGGGAAGCGCATCAGCGCCGATATTTGTGGTCTGTGCTGAGAAATTGTTTTGACTTTAACGACCCCTAACTAAAAAACACAAATCTGTCGATTTTCATTTTTCTTCCTTTAAGCAACGCGCCGGTCATTTGTAAGCAGGTATGCAATCAATGGTGTATATCGGCCGGTAAAATCTTGAGTTATCTTCGAAACACCGGATGGGTGGGCGGATTTCGCCCCCCCCCCCCCATCCAGGGCGCGTGTTAAGGCATTCTGCCAGAGGAAGGGTATCATCACCCTGTCGCTTCCATCGCTTCTCGGTGACAAACACGTAGGAATTATTCAATTGATATTTGAATATCTATATGCCACAGAACTAGCAGAAGCTCTCTAGGTACTACATCACCAACGCTCACATCAACTTGCAATACATGACCGCGAAACACTCGTAGGAAACACGTAAATAGCCATCCAAGCATGGCGTCGAACGTACATGAGCCGATTTGCTTCCCAGTTATGAATAATTGGCTACCTAGCGGTGCCGTCACAGCTAGATGAACCGATTTGCTTTAGGAAAAGATAGAAACTAAAATAAACAAAAAATTGCATAGCGTAAAACGACTACCCAAAGGAGCCATCGGAAGTAAATGAGCCGATTTGCCAAACACCGTACTAACCCAAATGACAACCCTGCACGGCATGCTTATTCTAACCAACCAGCTACTAACAACTAACATGCAGCAGCCAGCGTGAGAGGCGGTGTGGACAATTGCCTCCTTGTCCGAAATATAAAAATCCCTCGGTGGTCTTCGATAGGAGTATGCTAAAGCAGGTACCCTGACAAAATGAGCTCGCCTCAAAACACCCCAACCCCACCCAAACTACAACTTATTGTGTGGAGGAGCAAAACAAAATTAAAACCAGTTAGTCATCAGGGAGACGTTCCCAACCCATCCCCCACCCTTTGCACCAAAAAACTTCGCACAAAGTATAACAGAACATTCCCTTCACGTACAGTTCCTGCACCCTGATCGCCTGCCTTGCCTGCACCCTGATTGCAGCACTCGCTTTTATAGATAGACATGTAACGTGTTACTTTAAAGGCGGCGTAAATGACCTTGATGGTCCGGCACGCCTAAAAAAAATCATCCTCGCTTAAATTATAATCAGCCGACATCACCACACGGTGGCAGGCTCGCAAAATTCACACACACACACACACACACACACACACACACACACACACACACACACACACACACACACACACACACACACACACACACACACACACACACACACACACACACACACACACACACACACACACACACACACACACACACACACACACACACACACACACACACACACACACACACACACACGCACACGCACACGCACACGCACACGCACACGCACACGCACACACACACACACACACACACACACACACACACACACACACAGACAGACAGACAGACAGACAGACAGACAGACAGACAGACAGACAGACAGACAGACAGACAGACAGACAGACAGACACACACACACGCACACACAGACAGACACATTCAGACACACACAAACATATATACACGCAGACATACACAACACATACACACAGACACACACACGCACACACACACACGGACACAGACACACCTACGCATACATACACAGACACAAACACACACACACTCACACACATATATATGTATATATATATATATATATATATATATATATATATATATATATATATATATATATATATATATATATATATATATATATATATATATATATATATATATATATATATATATATATATATATATATATATATCGGGGTGCACCTTCGTATGCCTTTTTTATGGATGCCTCCATACCAAAATTAATATTGGTATGACATTCCATACCGATGTTAGAGCACCACTTATTTCAGATATTTGCATAGCGAAACGAAAATTGGATGCATGTTGGTCATACTCGACGGAACCGCAATGCAAAGAATTGGTACGAATTACACTGGTCTGCGTGATTTATCAGGTTAAGGGTGTCTGAGCTGTTTTTAGGCCAGTTTTTTTCATGCTGATTTCGATAATGACATCCGTTTTGCTCGATTGGCTCGATTTTTTAAATATGTTATTTCACTCATATCAACCAAAACATTGCTCTGACTGGTTTACTAGTGAATCCGACAGAAGCATAAATAAAGGTTCAACTCCAAACAGATCGACCATAAGTGTATTCAGAGCGCATCCCAAGCTGCGAAATAAATGGCCTTTTCAGGGACTTCCGACTGTGTTGAGCAGATGGAACATCCCTCTTCAGACACCAACAACAGTCCGCCAGAAAGTTCACGTTCTGTTGCATTCCTAAAGATAAGCAAACGCTGAAAGCTTCAATAGAATATCTGTATCCGTTAAAGCGTGACGACTAGTGGAACGTTTTTTGGAGGTGACCTCACTTGACCTTGACTAACTCCTTGACCTTAGATGACCTGGCTTCAACCTTTTGACACCACATGCCAAATTGATGTAGGAAAATGCATGCAAAATTTTGGCGCGCTGCCGTGAGACTTTGGTTCACTATCCGCGAAAAACCTGAGGGGGGGGGGGGTTGAAGACCCTCACCCCGAGACGGGACGGGTTAATAGTACGATAATGCTATGCAATGCATCGCACGAAATATGTGCCTGTGTTGAATCCCAAGCGGCTTCCACTGGTCCTTGAATATACCTAACACACATACGTTCTCCTCATTCGCTGCATTCGCTTCTCATATTCATACTCTCATTATAAATTTATACATTGCTTGATCTCGAATTCCCCCCCCCCCACTCAGCGGTGCACAAGCACACATTTCGGTTGGTCATCGCTAGAAATTTGAAGATATGTGGGCCAATAATTTTTGCCTTTAACTACAAACCATAGCTGGCCTCGCCGTTATTGGCAGCATTCCTCGCCTGTATGAAGTCTTAGTCATGTCACGATCAGGGGCGTCGCCACCGGGGGGGGCAGAGGGGGCAATTGCCCCCCCTGCCGTGAGACTGCCCCCCCCTGAAATTTGAGGAGGCCCCCAGGACAAAAAGGACGAAAAGACGAAAAGAAACCCCCAGGACGAAAAGGAGGCCCTTAGGACGAAAAGAGGCCCCCAGGACGAAAAGAAGGTACCTCAGGACGAAAAGGAGGCCCCCATGACGAAAAGGAGGCCCTCCAGAACTAAAAGGAAGCCCCCAGGACGAAAAGGAGGCCCCAGGATGGAAAGGAAGCCCTTCAGGATGAAAAGGAGTCCCCCAAGACGAAAAAGAGATTATACAAATTAGGGGCCTCCAGGAGGAGGCCCCTAATTTGTAAAAAGAAGTCACCTAGGACAGGGTAGGAGGCCCCAGAAATCAAGCGAGTGCCAAATATTGACACAGAGGCCCCAGGACAAAAAGGCCACCAGGACGACAAGGAGGTCCCTATGATGAAAAGGAGGCCCCCAGGACGAAAAGGATGCCCTCTAGGACAAAAAGGAGGCCCTCCAGGACGAAAAGGAGGCCCTCCAGGACGAAAAAGATGCCCTCTAGCCCTCAGTTTCCCATGCCCGAACCATACCAAGGACCTAAAAACAATAGGAGGCCCTAACACAATGGAGGCCCCTTTTCGGGGAGCAGGAGGCCCCCTTTCGATCTCGCCACCCACCCCCCTTGAAGAATTTCATGGCGACGCCACTGGTCACGATAGGGTAAATTTACTTGCTCCGTGGCATAATAAAAGTGCTTTGGTGTTTATGACCGAACTACCTAATCAACAATCGATGCACCTCCGGCCCACATTCGCTGGGGACGTGCGACCAGCCTCATGTACCCGACGGGTGGGCACGGATCCCAACCACGTTGGTTGCGTCCACTGGTCGTCTATATGCCCTAGCCGGCCACACCCTTTCAGCCTCGGTTCTTACGGCATGCCAAACTCGTCCTTGTATCCTCCAAACCACTGCACAAGCCGTGCCGATTTTCCGCAGCGATTTTCCTGGCTCGAGCATTTTTATTTTCGGAATCTCTTCTTATTTTGGAAGCCCTCGGCTTGATTTTTGTCGAGTCTCGATGCGATTTTTGGAGCCACGCCGTGGTTACAGAGGGGAATATTTTGTATTACCAGAGTCGGATTTTTGGGACTACCGACAGGAATTTTGTGTCCCGAGCACGATATTTGGAGGGGGTTGCTCGACATCAGTTCGCGGGGCGCGTTGCATTTAGCTGGGCCCCAGCGCGCATTTGGCGGGCTCCGGTGCAAGTTTTCTGGAGGCTCAGATGCGAGTTTATGGGGCCTGGCCGATTTTTTTTGGTGTCCCGTCGCGATTTTTGGGATCCCGCCCTTCAGGATGGGGGCAGCATTTTCATCCTTAGTACGTCATTGCGGCTTATCAAGAAGTTTTCTCTCCAACTGAAGTCAGATTCACCTGATGGGAAAGTGGGCAGCGATATTTTCATGGGCCGTCTGTCCACTTTTTGAAGTCTCGTGCCATTTTTAGGGGTCTTGGAAAGATTTTTGGCCCTAGCGTGATTTTCAAGGGCCTTGATACGATTGATTTCGTCCTGGTGCCATTTTCATAGGTCCTGCGCGACGTTTTGGGCACCGATGTAATTTTTAGGGGTCGCATTTGATGTTTGGCCCTCAGCATGGTTTTAAGGGTCTCTTCTTGTTTTTTTTTTGTTTTAACCCCGTATGCGATTTGTGGATGATGCTGGGTCCTCCCTTTGGGGACCCAGCATCATTTTCAGGGGCGCCTGCGCGTCTTTTTGGCATCACAATGTGACTTTTGGGACCCTGGTGCGATTTGTAGGCCCAAAGTGATTTTCATGAGCCTTGATGTGATCTTGGGGAGACACAGCGTCATTTTCATGGGTCCCTGCTTCATTTTTTTTGTGGCACCCAATGGGATGTATATGGGCCAAGTACGACTTGGGGTGGGGGCAAAGTGGAATTTTTAGGGCATCTAGCGATTTTTTTTTTGAACACTTACGCGATTCTTGGAGCCACAGAATTTCTCAGGGGCATGACCTCCTTGGCCCCCCTTTAGTGCGCCACTGACACCATGGCGCAGAAGGGTAGAGACTATACCAAAGTCGCAGGAGGATGGGGGGAGATATATTTCTAGAACATCTAAGGGAAATCGGTGTTCAAACTATATGAAGAAAATGAACAATTTACAGTATTTCACTTTTTGTATAATTGGATGAATTTGGCACTCGTCTAAAAAAAGACCAAAGTTTATTCAGAGCTATTCAAGTTGCATGTCAGCATACTTGGCTGTCATAGTTAATAATTTTGATTTAATAGTCTCAACCATCTCGAAGTTAGACAAAAGGCATTTCTTGCGCAGTCACCGCGAGTTTTAAAGTTCAGCAGTGGCTCCTTGCGATCGTTGGTTTGTTTAAGACGATGGCCTGTTGTTAATCCCGTGATATCGATTTTTTGGTGCCATTCATCTGTCGGAAAACAAATCGCGAGGTGAGGAGAAACCATCAGAAGATAAGTCTTATTTGAATTAAAGGCCCTATCGTAGGAGTGCCAAGGAAAGGAAACAAGAGAAAGCAAGAAGGTCAAGATTGAAACCTGGGTGAGAATCACTGAAATCAATTCAGCTAAGTACTTGGTTATGTGCCTGTTGGGATTTAGGGAGCAGATGGAAATTTATAATATCAGAATAGTAGCATGCATATCAGCCAAGAAACTCCAGTCTTGATTGGCATTGCACGACCAAAGCAGTCAATCTGCCTCTAGCCCAAATAACCAACTAATTTCAGCCTTGGCCGGTCCACAACCAGTAGGTTATTCGTGGTTGGCAAGACTGTGCAGTTAAATGTGTGGTAAAAGTACCTCAGGTAGTGATAAGTTATTTATGAAAAAGAGCTTATTAAGCTCTTTTTCATAAATAACTAAAAAGGCATGACAACCTTTTAAGCTCGGCTTAAAAGGTTGTCATGCCTTAAGATGTAGTTCAATTTTGTATAGTTTTGGCTGTTATAGTGGACATCTTAAAACCATGTATGGGGTGCTCACATTGCACATTGTACCAATTCTGAATGCATAACCTGCTTGCCTTTTGTTGCCCTTAAAGAAGGTATGATACTGAAATGCTAGGCATTGTAATAATGTTCTCATCTTAACATTAAGAAAACTAATATGGTTAAAGGTCATCATATGATTATTTTGAATTCCTGTGTTAGCATATATACTCGTAGCATTAATATGTAACCCATATTTTGTCCTGTTCATCTACCTGATATGTAACTGCCCCTACTGTTCTGAAAATGTTGGTAGAGCCTCACAAAACATTGATAATATTAGATGATCTATGGAACCACTTAGTGACACACTATGAGAACTACTAAACTAAACTAGAATATAAAGAAATGAGTGCTGGATAGGATCTTGAGACTCTTGAGACTATATATTGAAAATGGACCCATGTGTGGAGAATGCAGTTCTGCAAGTATGACAGTTACAACACCAGCTTGGACTACTGCAATACCAACTTTAGGTGACTTTTTTCAATTTGAATATGGAATGCAAGCATTTTTGTTTTGTTTCACAAGATCAATTTCAAAATTTGGAACATCAACTTTGCTGGTGGCCTTCCATCCATGACTACCTATGCATGTAATATGTTGATTTATTTATGTTAGTATGCTTAAATAATTGAATTCAGTTGCCCAGTACTTTGGTTGTTGGGTGTGTTTGGTTCTCTTATACCAATTGGGGTCCAACTGGTTGGCCAAGAATGAAGAAAACATGCCATAGTCATAAGAAAAACTAAATTGTGCCCAGCACAACTTATGAAGATAACCCTTGCTCATCTGGGATGGGGAATTATGCTGCCTCCTCCTCCCCCTCCTCTGGTAGTTTTTCAGCCAGAGCAGACAAAAAACTATTAGCACCAATGTGTCCAAAATGGTACCTCTTTTTATGTGTCAATTATGCATATCTTGAAACAAAATTGGCTGAGGCAATTAAATCACTAACCTCCAGGAAGTTAAACAGATGTCTCAAATTCTTGCTCTTGAAAATTAACACCAAACAGTGTTTTCTTGCATCGCCTCTGATATTTATTGTACATTCTTATGCCAAGCTACTCATCTGTTGTGTACATGTTAGAAAATAGGATTATGCAGCATGCATCCAGGGTTTCTTAGCTGTAGATATTACATCAGTGAAATGCTTGCTTATGTTTTTTTTAATACACATGAAAATAGTTCATTCATTCAGTCAAATTGAAGAGATCTGGTTGGGATTCAAGACTTCAGGCATCCGAAAATGCATTCCTGGGTACCTACTTTTTATGCTTTTCCTGATCCTGGGCATTTTTTTCTTACAACTGGTACACATTAAAATGAATTTAAAGACACTCAGGTTAAGTAGCATAATGTCCACAACTTTCCAGGTGTCATACACCCCTCAATACAGATATTTGCATGAAATTGTAAAGGGTTGCTTATGAGTATGAAATCTGCTGTTTCACTTTTCTGTTTTATAGGATTTTTCACCAACACATTGTGGAGCCCATCACAATTTTTGGCCAAGCCATGCACTGTTCCACATGACTGTGCTCAATTGAAGTTTCATTTATAGATCTACCTACACCATATGAAAAGAAATATTAAAAATATATCTATGAAAGATAAGCTCACGAAAAAATAATACTGGCTATCAAAGCTTTGGAGCTACCACTACATTTGGCATGGCATAGTGGCAAACACTATCAAA
The DNA here is from genome assembly GCA_034440575.1 of Imbricaverruca yamaguchii. Lineage (NCBI taxonomy): Eukaryota > Metazoa > Arthropoda > Thecostraca > Neoverrucidae > Imbricaverruca > Imbricaverruca yamaguchii. Next base: position 1,229,397 of record JAOTOL010001490.1, read on the forward strand.
AACTCCTACAAAGTCAGCTCTTAACCCATGTCGATGTCCTGCTGGGAATGAAAAGTGTCCCTGTTGTCTGGCTGGACCTAAAGGCAAATGTCACATGTGGAGCAGTCTACCTCATCATCATCGTCTACCTGGTATCTCAGTCTACCAGTTATGCCGACCATTGAACATCATGTATCGCATCACAGGAAGCAAAGTGTATGGATAGAGATATATTTGGTGGGCACTTAAGAGATGCCCAAAACAAAACCACTAACACTTCATTTGGCGAGCACCTAAAAATCACTCATTTGAGCAATGTGAGCTTTGGCACACTCAGCATATCCACTCTGCAAGTCCCCAAAAATGTTGCAGAACTCGAAATGAGTGAATTAGTGGAGATTCGGAACAGCAAGTCATGAAACACAATGATGGCATCCTGGACTATGGTGAAACCTGTTCCTTATGCCACTGAAGGCAATCACATATGCAGCACATAACCGCATCCACACACACACCTGTGTCTCAAGTTGATACAGACATACACAACCCACGGATCATAAGTCCATCTTGATGTGGGCTGATGTTTTGTGTGTGTATGTATTTTACAGGTATATAGATAGTGTGAGATGTGAAAATGCTGGCGAATCATTGCGTTGTGTCAGGTGTAAATTACACCGAAGAAGAATAAACTCTAAATATGTGGCTAAATATATGCAGTGTTAATTCGGATCGATTTCGTGCTGTTCTTTACGCGTTCTTATTTGACTTGACGTTTTTTGTGGTTTTTGCAGCAAAATGTTTACTGTTTGCGAAGGCCGTGGCTAAATATATGCAGTGTTAATTCGGACCGATTTCGTGCTGTTCTTTACACGTTCTTTACGAGGTTATTTACGCGTTATTCCGGTTCATATTGGTTGCCTTATCATCGCTCGTTCATATTACTCACCTTTTGTCCTCGCCAGTTCATATTACTCACCTTTTGTCCTCGCCGGTTCATATTACTCACCGTCACCGATGTTTCGGCAGCGCTGCGACCCTGTTACCCATCTGTTCCGCCCAACTAAGCTGGGGAGTGACGGCCGGTGTTCCGGCAGCCATGAGCCAGCCCGGTGACGAGGAGGCGTCGTTCCGACATCCGGACACACCGAAGCGGTCTGGCGGGCCCGAGTCGTGGCGCCGTGGCGCGGCCGGCGTCAGCTGGACGGCCGACCCGCCGCCGCTGAGGGCCGACGGGCCGCACCGGCTCACGCCCGGCCCGCTCACGCCGCGACAGCCAACACACAACCCGTTCGAGGGCGACGATGTGACCGCCTCGCTTTCGCTGCCCACCTCCAGCCCATCGCTGTTTGAGTGCGTGACCAGTCCCAGCGACAAGGAGGTACGTGTTGCCTGCTGGGAGGTCACCCTCGCTGTTCCAGTGTGAGATCAGTCCCGACGACAGGGAGGTATGTGTTGCCTGCTTGGAGGTGACCCTCGCTGTTGGAGTGCGGTGTGGGCCTCTACCCAAGTTTCATGGTTTCAGGACACAGCATTGGACTTGCGGTGGGCAGGAGCCCGGCTGGGCGACAGAGCAGTGTGGCGGTGGTCGGCTGGTGTGTTGACATTGGTACCGGTGGCCGACAGGAGCCCGGCTGGGCGACAGAGCAGCGTGGCGGTGGTCGGCTGGTGTGTTGACATTGGTACCGGTGGCCGACAGGAGCCCGGCTGGGCGACAGAGCAGCGTGGCGGTGGTCGGCTGGTGTGTTGACACTGGTACCGGTGGCCGACAGGAGCCCGGCTGGGCGACAGAGCAGCGTGGCGGTGGTCGGCTGGTGTGTTGACACTGGTACCGGTGGCCGACAGGAGCCCGGCTGGGCGATAGAGCAGCTGGCCGAGCTGCACCCTGCCCACATCGATGTATCGCCCTACCACAGACAGCTGCTGTGTCAGAAGTACGATGCCCACACAGAGATGCAGGTGCAGACGGCCATAGACCGGTACGTAGCCGCTGAATTGTGCCCACCAGCGCCAGCGTGACTACATTTCCCCGTGTCCGTCGCGCGGTGGTGCGATGAGGTGTAAAATCGCGCTCATCGTGCGAACCTCATGAATGTCATCTTCCCCCTCCCTCCTCATTCCAACCCGAGACGTGTGCTCCTCGATGTGGCCGAATTAATGCATGCATCGTTGCGACAACTGCATGCCCGCCGTAAGCTAGTCATCGCTAATCGGCTGGCTGTAGAATGCGCTGCTTGGGTTCTCACAATCTCCCCGATAAGAGGTGTAGAAACGCGGGTGTTCCCGGAAGGTGTTCGTAGTTCCAGTCCATCCCTGTTCCCGTCCCATACCAGCGTCTCTGTCCAGGTACCGCTGCGTCGGCTGCGTTTTGGATGCGCATACGCAACACCGTTATCGTCCGTGTGGTTATGTGCAGCTATTGTACCCCAGGTTCCCCTGCACACATATCAGTCCGACATATATACGTGTCTTGTTCTCGACTTGCTCGGGAAATGAGGCGTCTCCTTTGACGTGCTTCTGTTTAGTCTTCAGAAATATTGGGCTACGAGTCGACCATTTCTTTTTCGCTCGGGACTACTTTTCCGATTCTTCTTTGAGTAATAAGAACGTGGAGAGAGGGAACGGTTAGCAATACTGGCCATCTTATAATCGCTGATGAATGAACACATTAGAACGAAAAATCAGAAAACGTCTGGTTTTCTGATTTGAGTTTTCTGTTTCGGTTTGAGTTTATTCCTCTTCGGTGTAATTTACACCTGACATTAACTTGCGGACATGTATGAGGTAATATCATGGTGATCCGAAGGCATTTCATCACACATGAATGGCTCGATATAGGGGCATGTGGCTCGTCTCGACTGACGTTCACTTGCTGCTATGTTTCAGTGACGATGTTATGGGTATTGTAGGCCATATGACGTCGCTGCACCTCTAACCTGCAGTAACTGACTGAGTGCTATGTCTTATGTCCTGTCTCTGTTTGTCTTTGCCGTAGACCATTGTGGGTGGCACATCGTCCCACAACTAGGATGTACGAACACTGACGCTAACTGACACTGGGGTACACTGATGCCAGGTACCGGCATTGGCTCAAAAGTAGTGTCTCGCTCCTTGCACATTGCTTAAGCTAAGCTTAATTCCCACTCTGAGAACGTCCTGATACCCACGAACTGTGCCCTTGTCTATACTATCAGTTTTCTGATCTTTGTTTTAGTTTGTTCATTCCTCAGTGTTTGTAAGATGGGCAGTATTGCTAACCGTTCCCTCTTTCCATGTCTGCTCCGTTGTCCACCGTCCTGATTACTTGTCCTGATGTCATCTGGTCTCCTGTGTTCATCGTCTTCATATTCTTTACCCGCATCTTCTGGAGCTGAAGAACTGATTTCGTGTTTTTCCTTTGCTTGTGATACTTGTTATTGATGCTATTTTCTGGTGTTATACCAGTCTGTTTCATAATCGTTGGCTGTTATTTTGTGGTATTATGCTAGTCTGTTTCATAGTCATTGGGTGCTGTTTTCTGGTGTTATATCAGTCTGTTCCACAATCGTTCGTTGTTATTTTCTGGTGTTATGCTAGTCTGTTTCATAGTCTTCGGTTGCTATGTTATGGTGTTATGCCAGTCTTTCATATTGCTGCATGACCACTGCAGTCGATGCGCCCCTAACGCCCCCCGGTCTGTTTCATAATCGTTCGTATATATGTTCTGGTGTTATGCTAAACTGTTTCATAATCGTTGGTTGCTATTTTCTGGTGTTATGCTGGTCTGTTTTGATAATCATTGGTTATGCCTCTTGCATGCTGTCGCAGTGGGATATACCGGGTATGACTAGATTCTCGCTCCGGAGAGAAAAAGTAGCCGGATAATCTCTTCCTGCACGGCTCTACACCTGACCTGTCTGTCGACTCACGCGACGAGCGAGTCGAGTGACTACCGGTCAATGTCATTCAGTAGACCAAGCTACAACACATAGGAAGGGATCACGTGCCCACACTTCTCCGAAGCTCAAATCCAGGTTGGTCCGTCCGGCATTTGCAACACTTGTCACTGGCGAATGCTTACGTGGTGGTGGTTTACACTGTGCAGCTTCTTCAACTCTGAGAAGATCGTGCCTTCACCGTGGGGTGCGCCAGCCGTGCTGCGGCGTACTCCGCAGCTGGGTGATTGTCAGCAGAGTCCGCTGGTGGCCTGCCCGCCTCCCGCCGCACGAGACGCCTCCACACAAACGCTGCTCACTCTACCCGCTGAGCTGCCGGCCGAACTGGAGCGTGCTCTGGCGCCTTACCTCTCTCATTCAACCGAGGTAGGTCACCCCTTCCTCTGCCAGCCGACTGTGGTACGTCACCCCTGCCTCTGCCATTCAACTGAGGTACGTCACCCCTACCTATGCCAGTCTGAGGTACGTCCATGGTTAAAATATTTGTTTTTCGTTAGGTGTGAGATGTCGAGACGAACATAACAGGTTGTCGAAATTAGACATGTAGTTAGTGTAATTCATCATGCTTTTGATGTCTTTCAGACTAAAATCTGAGTTGATGGTGTTAGTAATTATGACTGGACCTTTATCATTGCTTTGAGATTCATAATTTAAGAGGAGCTATATTCGGGATAGAGATAATTATAACTATGATAAACTGGTAGTGCTTACCATATTGTATACCATTCCACTATAAGTCATCTCTTTACCTGAAACTGCATTGCAAGATGTTCACACCATTCCTTATTGAGGGCATGCACATCCTATTTATAAACGAGATAGTGTTAAAAAGGAGACACAAATACTCCATATCAAGGAGCAGGATGCTCATACTTATTGGAGAAGGATGTTGATTGAGTGTTCAGAAAGTGGTATATTCCACCCTATTTCACGAATAATTTATCACTGGGTACGTCACCCCTACTTCTGCCAGTCAGCCGGTGTATGTCACCCCTACCTCTGCCAGCCGACTGTGGTACATCACCCCTACCTTTGCCAGTCTGAGGTACATCACCCCTACCTCTGCCAGCCTGAGGTACGTCACCCCTACCTCTGCCAGTCTGAGGTACGTCACACCTACCTCTGCCAGTCAACCAAGGTAGGTCACCCCTTCCTCTGCCAGCCGACTGTGGTACGTCATCTCTACCTCTGTCAGTCAACTGAGGTACGTCACCCCTACCTCAGCCAGTCTGAGGTACGTCACCCCCACCTCTGCCATTCTGAGGTACGTCACCCCTACCTCTGCCAGCCTGAGATACGTCACCCCTACCTCTGCCAGTCAATCGGTGTAGGTCATCCCTTCCTCTGCCAGCCGACTGTGGTACGTCACCTCTACCCCTGTCAGTCAACCGAGGTAGGTCACCCCTTCCTCTGCCAGTCAACTGAGGTGCATCGCCCCTACCTCTGCCAGTCTGAGGTACGTAACTCCTACCTCTCCCAGCTGACTGAGGTATGTCACACATACCTCTGTCAGGCAACTGAGATGCGCCACCCCTACATCTGTCATGCAACTCAGATACGCCACCCCTTCCTCTACCAGTCAACTGAGATACGTAACTCCTACCTCTGCCAGTCAACTGAGGTACGTCACCTCTACCTCTGCCAAATTGATCTAAGTCATCCCCACTCCGGCCAGCCGACTGAGATACTTCACCCTTACCTCCTGACAACTGATAGTAGAGTAAATGAGTAAAGATAGGGAAGAACAGATTGGTCGGTGTAGGAAGGGGTGATGAAGTTGGAAAATGACAACTCTGTCTTTGCCAACTGAGACTCTGTTGTCAGGACCGGAGCCAGAGTCGCGTGATTCTGTTGTCAGGTGAGGAGTCAAAGTCGTGTGTCTGCGTTGTCAGGACCGGAGCCAGAGCCGCGTGATTCTGTTGTTAGGTGAGGAGTCAAAGTCGTGTGTCTGCGTTGTCAGGACCGGAGCCAGAACCGGGACGACGATGACTCGATGTTGAGTACATCTACGCTGCGCCGGAAGCTGTTGTTCCACGGCGCCGCCAGTGGCGAGCCGGCCAGCAACGACGTGTCAATGGCTGACGCCGACGGCAGCGTCTACCACTTCCCGGAAACTCCTGACCAGGTGCGGTGTTCCACTACAGAGGCATGGTGGTCCCCATCCTGGGGTGCACCCGTCCTTCGGCCGTCTCTAAGTCATGTATCGTGGGCGCTTTATGACGAACGCAGCGCGCCCAAATTAGGGGCAACTTTTCCCACGTCAGTTTGGCATGTTGTGTGAAAAAATTAGGTTCTGTGCTATTCACTGTACCTAAAAATGGTCCAGAGTGACAGGTGAGTGAGCCTCACCTGTCACTACTCTTCGCCCTCAACCAATCGGCGTGGGAGATTGGCGACGCTACATGACTCGACGGTCGACGTGTCGTAAAGCCAATAACCGCCGCTACCACTCTACCCATTATCAAAATACAAATTAAAGAAAATGGAAAATTCAACAAAAAATTCACAATTGTGATTTTTGGGTGGGCAACAATTTTACGTCCGTGGTAGATTTCGATCTCCCAAAACGAACACCCCAGAGTCAAAAACATCAGTTACTATCTCGTAGGCCCCCCATAGTGACGTCATTTTTCGGGGGGAAACTTTTAGCGGTGGTTTCAGGCCCTACTCGTCGGGCGCTTTCCAATGACACCACTTTCATTCTCGTGTAACGCTTTGTTTGAAAATTAGAGGGGATTTAAAACAATCCCCATCCCCCGAAATGGAACATGAGAACCTGACCTGAAATACGACGCGGGTTAACAATCGTTTGCCAGTGCGACATATCCGGATCAACAGCTGGCCTCGGAACCAGGGTAGTCATCTCAGGCCCAGTACGATGATCTGCGATGATGATGAGGTTGTATTTTGTGACAATAGAGTTGGAGAACGTAATTTTTGTTCATGAAATTCAAGATTATAATTTTTAACGTCAATGTTTTTCTTCAGAATTTCTGATTTTATATGCAGTATGCGAATATTTGAATTTGGAGGCAACAAGTTAATGTGTGGCGTAAACATGCCTTTAGTACGGGGACGAGTAGCCTAGGGGTAAGTCCTCGTCTCACAATCGAGAGGTTGTGGGTTCGAATCTCACCTGTCGCTGCTCTTCGCTGGCGACCAGTCTGCGTGAGAGATTGGCGACGCTGCATTACTCAACGGTTGATGTGTCGTAAAACCAAAAACCAACCAGCATGCCTGTAGTACTGTTGCGCGAGTGGTGTTTGGGCTTATGAGCTTGCAGGTTCTGTTAATGAAATATAAATGCAATAAATGTACAACCATGCAATCGTGGAACGTCTTTGAACCATCTTGCGAGAAAACGGCGTCCATAATTTTCCAGAGAGAATAATGTTCCGGATGACCAAATGCCAAGACAAGCATGTTTTTAACCTTAGCCCCCCCTCACTGCCCAGGGCAAGTACCCAGGCGAGTGAGACAACCTTGCACGTGTCATGCCGTGGATTTGATACGGTGCCGAACTATGTGGAGTTGTTGTCTCAGGGCTGTCTGATCCGTCCTTGGTGCACGGGTCAATATTTGAGTAGCAATGCAGGTCACAAGCGGCAGACGTGGCCTGGGCCGGGACAGGTCAGATGATTCCCCACGGAGCAGTACCTGGATTGGCCAAGCTGCATGGGGAAGTACTGGGACGAGTCGGATATCCCCTCACCGATGCGTATCTGGAATGGAAGGATATCCACAAGTCAGAGCCGCGAAACGCCAGGAACCCCTGCGCCGGTCGATGCCGGGACAGATGGCAGACATGGTCAGACAGCCCTGCACTGGTCGTCCTTGGGACAGCCCTGCATTGGCCGGCACCAGGACGGGTCAGACACTCCTGTGCTGGTCGTCCTTGGGACAGCCCTGCATTGGCCGGCACCAGGACGGGTCAGACACTCCTGTGCTGGTCGTCCTTGGGACAGCCCTGCATTGGCTGGCACCAGGACGGGTCAGACACTCCTGTGCTGGTCGTCCTTGGGACAGCCCTGCATTGGCTGGCACCAGGACGGGTCAGACACTCCTGTGCTGGTCGTCCTTGGGACAGCCCTGCATTGGCCGGCACCAGGACGGGTCAGACACTCCTGTGCTGGTCGTCCTTGGGACAGCCCTGCATTGGCCGGCACCAGGACGGGTCAGACACTCCTGTGCTGGTCGTCCTTGGGACAGCCCTGCATTGGCTGGCACCAGGACGGGTCAGACACTCCTGTGCTGGTCGTCCTTGGGACAGCCCTGCATTGGCCGGCACCAGGACGGGTCAGACAGCCCTGCACTGGTCGTCCTTGGGACAGCCCTGCATTGGCCGGCACCAGGACGGGTCAGACAGCCCTGCACTGGTCGTCCTTGGGACAGCCCTGCATTGGCTGGCACCAGGACGGGTCAGACACTCCTGTGCTGGTTGGTACCGCAACGGGCCCGGCACTCTTGCGCCGACCAGTATTTTTGAGTATTGGATTTGAAGAGCATATTGCATCAGATTTGGGGTATAATTTTGTTAAAATAGCAAATTATCCTCGGTTTTCACACATTCAGGACTTTGGAGCTCACAATTTTGGTTTGTAATTAAGAAAGGCAATTTTGAGTAATTAGTGGAGCCGACCAAAAAATTCAGGAAGTTGAGTTTAATCAAAGTTGAAATCCATAGCTACAGTATACTGTCGCGCCAGCCAAGTCCTTGTTTAATATCCTATGGGTGTTAGTACTGTTATCAAACACTAATAATTTCATACAATTGCATCGTCAAGCAACATTATTTGGTATTTCCCCAGGTATAAATAAGCTTTTTTTCAGATACAGTAGTGCTCTGAATGACAAAAGTTCAGGATAAACCCACTGCTTCGCTCCTTCATCTGTGCAAGGTTTTTGAAAACTGCAGATATGTCGTCCCATTTCTGGCAACTGTACTACATGCAAGGTAGTTGTGAGGTCATTGAACTGGGCTGTAATTTACAGCCTGGCTTTTTATAGGTTTAAAAGGTAAGTCGCTCCCGTTTTCGCGAGGGGTCGCGATAGATTAATCAAGGCATTCGACTCTTGATTGTTATATCGTGGGTTCGTATCACACAGCCGACGCTTACCCTTCGATTATCCAGTTAACTTGTGATTAAACTGTGTGTATGGCTGGTGAAGCTATCTGGCATCCAGGCCAATACGCCGTAAGAGTTTAGGGCTGTTTCTCTCCTTTCCCATTGGGGAAACTGCGCTACATGTGAGGAAATTGTGAGATTCCTGAACAGGACTGCAGTCGGCGACGTCCCGCGTTCCATGTGCTGGTTAGGCCGCGCTGTGCACCAGTCTGTCCGATGTGGGTAGTGCTGTGCACCAGTCTGGCGTAGGTGGTGCTGTGTACCGGCCTGTTCAGTGTAAGTGATGCTGTGTACTAGTCTGGTGTAGGTACCGCCGTGTACCAGTCTGTCTGGTGTAGGTGTCGCTGTGTACCATTCTGTCTGGCGTAGATGGCGATGTGTACCAGTCTGTCTGGCGTAGGTGGTGCTGTGTACCGGCCTGTTCAGTGTAAGTGACGCTGTGTACTAGTCTGGTGTAGGTAGCGCTGTGTACCGGTCTGTCTGGTGTAGGCTGTGCTGTGTACCAGTCTGTCTGGTGGACCTGGCGCTGAGTAGCAGCCTCTCTGATGTAAGTGACATGGCTGCATCTCCATATAGATGGCCTTTGACGTCTGGCGTGGACTCGTCAGCTTAGGGCGTCCGTGTTTCTTAATATTGGGTGGCATTCAGCACACAACTTTTGTTGGGAGCAGCCTGTCTCACACTCGGGTAACCTCTCTACAGCTTTGTATACATAGTGAGCTAGGACCAGTATCATGTGTACAATATCTTTCATTCAGGCATAACGTAGTGCAAACATTTCCTGGCTTATTTCTACCGGGGACCTGTAGGCTGCTGATAAATGTTCGGTTCGCTAGCGCTTATGTGCGAGCAGAGCCCACGTGTTCATTGCCAACATGTTCCTATCCGATCATGGGCCTTAAATCAGTGCTTCCCTTGAGCCAAAGGAGAGCAGTTAATGGAATGCGTTCTCCATGTAATCGTCTCAATTCACTTTCAAGAGGAATCAAAATCGTATTATTGTTCCGACGTTTCTGCCTCACAGCTGACGGCACAGTTTCTTTCACATCTTTTGTGCTTTCTTCCATGCAATACCTAATTGAAAGTTAATTAGAAATCATTGCTGTACACCATGGTTGTTTTTCAACTGCATCCTTCGTACATGGTGGGTAGTGTCTGCGCCTGCATCAATCCGTTCCTGGGAAGGACATGTGGTGCCATCTGCGGCAGCGTGGATTTGGCCCTTGGCAGGACATGTGGTGCCATCTGTGACAGCTTGGATGTGGTGCCACCTTTGACCTGGGCAGGACATGTGGTGCCACCTTTTTGACCACATCGATCCGTCCCTGGGCAGGACTTGTGCCATATGTGACAGCTTGGATCTATCCCTAGGCAGGACATGTGGTGCACAGGACATGTGGTGCCACCTGTGACAGCGTGGATCCGTCCCTGGACAGGACATGTGCCACATGTGACAGCGTGGATCCGTCCCTGGGCAGAACATGTGGTGCCACATGTGACAGCGTGGATCCATCCCTGGGCAGACATGTTGGGCCACCTGGGACTGCGCCAGTTGCGTCAGGTTAAGGAGCGCCATGAGCGGCCATGCCGTTATTGATGAGTTGTGCGCACTTCCGTGCTTGGGACAATCACTCATTCGCGATCAGCGTGGATGAGTATGTTGGTGTGGGCACAGTATGAGGCGTCCCTGTGGCCAGCGAGGAAGCACAGTACCGACGTAGGACGCGGGTCCCTGCGGCCAGCGAGGAAGCACAGTACCGACGTAGGACGCGGGTCCCTACGGCCAGCGAGGAGGCACAGTACCGACGTAGGACGCGGGTCCCTGCGGCCAGCGAGGAGGCACAGTACCGACGTAGGACGCGGGTCCCTGCGGCCAGCGAGGAGACACAGTACCGACGTAGGACGCGGGTCCCTGCGGCCAGCGAGGAGGCACAGTACCGACGTGAGGACGCGGGTCCCTGCGGCCAGCGAGGAGGCACAGTACCGACGTAGGACGCGGGTCCCTGCGGCCAGCGAGGAGACACAGTACCGACGTAGGACGCGGGTCCCTGCGGCCAGCGAGGAGGCACAGTACCGACGTGAGGACGCGGGTCCCTGTAGCCGGCGAGGAGGCACGGTACCGAGGTGAGGACGCGGGTCCATGTGTACAATGATGAGGCACAGTACCGACGTGAGGACGCGGGTCCCTGTAGCCGGCGAGTAGGCTCGGTTCCGACGTGAGGACGCGGATCCCTGTGGCCGGCGAGGAGGCACAGTACCGACGTCAGGACGCGGGTCCATGTGTACAATGATGAGGCACTGCACCGACGTAAGGGTCGGTCAGAGATGAAATATCCCGCATGTATCTCGGTAGCCAATTCATGACTGCCTACCCTGCCCCGTAGTCATGCACCTAAATAATCTCCAATCGCACAACTGTGTTTGACGCTGACCACCTGAAACCGGTTAGATTATCTAAATTTTATCAATATTGAAACGAAAGGTGGGAAAAGTTGCGATGATGATTGTTCTGGTTGTTTGATCGGTTATTTCGCTGACCGGCTGGCCGCTGTATCTCCATCCGTCCAGACCCAACCGTCACCTGTTGTTTAGTTCTGAGTGGTCACCTGTTGGTACCTGCTGTGCAGGGTCACCTGCTGTCGAGGTCTCCGCCATCCGGCAGCCACCGCACCTCGGTACCCCACCGCTCCGACGTCGACTCGCCCGCTGTGTCGCCCATCTGCAAATCTATGATGGCCTCGCCCAGCACGAGCAGCATCAAGTCGCAGGGATTGGCCAAAATCCGCTACCCCAGCTCAGGTGAGACGTTCAAGCTGCACCATCTCGGCTTCGGTGATGTGGTCTGGCCCAGGTAAGCTACTCCAGCTCAGGCCAGATGTCCTGGCCAAGATCGGCCACTCCAGATCAGGTGATGTGGTACGGGCAGGGGCCAGTATCCTTGCTCAGGTGATGCGGTCTAGCCGAGGTCGACTAATTTAGCACAGGTGATGTGGCCTAGCCAAGGTCGGCTACCTCGACAAAAGTAATGTGGTCTAACCAGGGTCGGCTACCGCAGCAGAGATGATGTCGTTTAGCGAAGGTCAGCTACCTCAGTAGAGGTGTTGTGATCTGGTGAAGGTCGGTTACCGCAGCAGAGGTGATTTGGTCGAACGAAGGTTCTAGGCGACATTCCAGTCCTAGATTTTCATTTCGGCCTCCTTTCCCTAAGTCAGGAGTGTAATCTATTCAGGTCTGTGTCAAGCGGGGAAGGGGCGGACAAGATACTAAATCAACTAAATATGGTTAATGGTGTGATCGTTTTAAAGCCCTGTGGTGCAGATGTCACGGATCGGCAGCCGGGGACATGGAAATTTTCGAGATTGGATTTTCCAATTTCGAGCCTAAATGTTTATGTTTGAATCTTCTCGTAGAGAAACGACGTCCATGCTGTAGTTTCAGCTGATCTGAAGAACGCATCTTCGCTGTGAAGTGAAGATGCCTTCTCGATATCTTTAGATTCAAAATAGTGCACATTTTCAGAACTAGCTAGTTCATTGTCTTCATATCCAAGTGTACCGTGGCACGGGAAGTTGAAGACGTGCACGCTCCCTACCAGATCCGTAGGTGGTGAAAGTTGCCCGATCACCGTCTCGAGACTGCGACGGCAGTGCGTTACCCTCCACAATATGCGTGTTCATGAGCCCTCCCCGATCCACTGGCTGGTGACGCGTTCTGTGTGACGTCACTCCATTGGGTCCATGTCGGTGCGAGTCGGCCTTACGTCGCGCCGCGCCGCCGACGGCCTGCTCGGCCGGTCGGATACTTCGCACACAGCACACCATGCAGGTCTGGCACTGTACTATGAATCCGCCGGCGCCGCCAGGCGTTTTGCTGTTGCACCATGGCGTCCGCCGAGCCAGTGATCGGTCACGTCTGTCTGAGCTCACATGGCCTGGGTGAACTACTGTGGAAAACACACGGGCGGCTCAGTTTTGGACGGCTACGAGGGTTCAAGGGTTCAGTTCCCATTGTGTCTTGAAGACTTGCAAAGGCATTGCTGGTCTTGTTGGATGGGACGACAGTCAATCGACTTGAAGTCGGCGGTCGATATCGATGCTGATTATACTGATTTTGTGTTCTTCTTCACGAGCATCCTGGAGGAAAGAATTGACTGGCTAATTATGGATATGATGTCTTGACATGTTGCATCGTAACGTGTTGTTCCAGCGGGTGAAGAAAATCTGGTTGGAAAATAATACCAAATGGCTCCTTCCCGTCTGGAATATCAGTGTAAAACTTCACAATCGTAGAATCGCAACTTATCAAGTGACGAATATATTCAGCCTGATGAAAAATGTACGGATGGCGGTCGATTCAGAATATATTTTGGGCTGAAATTTGTTTTCTTGTTTCGTGTGACATAACCGTAGGATGCTCAAGGGCGGCAACGGTTTTTTTTGGATAAAGGTTTTGTTTCACTTTGCCATCTTAAGTACTAGTCACTTTACTGGGTGTTTGTCGGAACGCAAGTGCAATCCCGTCCAGATATCAGTCTGCCCATGAAGAAAATTATGAGCAATAATGTGCTCCTCAGGGAAGGTTCCAATTCTCATCGGGAGCACTCATCCGAGCATGTGACATTTCCGAGAGGGAGGGGTAAAACTGGCCAATATGCAATTCAAGAAGTTGCACTTTCCGGTCAGGGAATGCAACAGTGCTTTCCGGTCAGGGAATCGAGGGTGGGCTGGCAGTTCTTCAATCGGGAAGCGAATATATGTCACAGTATCTCCCATTCCTTCCGGATCCGCCAGTGCCCCTTAAAGCCATCATTTGTTGAAGGTGGCTCGGCCGTCTGCGTTGCAGCACGCTAGACCGGACTGAAAGGGCATGTTCGGTCGGTCGTGGCGGTACTTGTGCTGTTCGTTGATTGCTCTTTTTTTATATAATTTTTCGCCTTTTCTCGTGCTATTGGGAACTACCTTTTACTTTCTAAGTTCTTCATAGGCGATGAGATAGTTGTAGTAGACCGGGTGTGCGCTGTATTCTGGTAATATTGTACCACCTTTGTTACGTAAACATTGTTATGGATTGTGTCAGTGTTGAGCTCAGACGGCATATTTTGTGTAAGTATTGTGAGACTATTCAAATCTGGCCTTACTTTTGCGGTGACACAAGTATGTCATGGGGAGTTAGTGTGCTTTTACCCCGCATGCGTCAAGGTATTCTGCCCTCCATGTTTGATCCGGACTATTTCGCGACTTCGGCCCTTGAAGCGCCCCCCCCCCCTTCCGATGCGTTCAATGATATGTCCCCAGTCATTTCAGTCACACTGATGCTTATCCCGTTGAAAATATGCAACTAATTTAGCTGATTATCAAAGATATTCCAAGTACCATAAGGTCCATTTATCCGTGATACAACTTCAGTGGGAGCAACCCATGTATATTTTGTGTATCAATATTTCTTCCAAGGAAAATCGACGTGTATCACACGTTTGACATGACATACTTGACATACTTGTGTGTATCGTACGTTTGATAGCGATAAATACGCTTGTGGTTTTCTGTCTTATTCGGTTAGCTTTGCGGTTCGTCCAGGTCGAAAAGAACCATAAAAGTAAAAAGAAGCTGTTTATCTACTTATTAATGTATTCATCTCTCGTCGGTTGCACGCATATTTATCCGGCGTCTTCGTTCCCTTCACTTTCTCAGTGGCTACCAATTACCCCACCTTTTGCACCTGCGTTGTTTGGTGATGTGACTAGAACGCCTTTGGCAGGGATCGACTTGCAAGGAGTTTTTGCAACACTCGTGCGGCATTTGTCTATATGGGGACGGGTGTGGTGGTTAATGGAGAAAGCTGTTTAAGGCTAGTGCCAATTGCATCAAAATATAAAGGGCCTTTTTCCTGATGTCTGAATATTGTAATTCAGTTGCATATGTTGCCTTTTTTGGCGTGACGATGTCGAACACGAATCTTTCCACCAAGATTAGTCCACACAAACTTTCAATCCCCTCAATTAATTGGGAAACTCCACATTTACGCCCGCCGTCTGTGAAGCTGTGACCACTGACGTCTTGCTGTGAACATCTGCTGATCCCCGACCGTGCGTCTCGTTTCCACGTCAGCAGACCGATCTGAGCCGAGCGGCTCCGAGTCTGACTCGGACAACAATGTCGGTGGCGGAGGCGGAGCGCTGGCAGCAGCGGCGGCACCGGAAGCGGCGGCGGCAGCGGCGGCAGGAGCGGCGGCAGCGGAGGTGGCTGCGGCGGCGGCGCCCGGGCTGGTCGCAGAACTGAGCTCGCCTGGCGACCAGTCGGCTCCGCACGACACGGGCTACCACTCGACGCTGGCGTCGCTGCCGTCGCTGTCGTCGCGTCACCTGGCCGCGGCCGAGAGCAGTCAGCTGGCGCGCCTGCTCGGCTCCCACTCCGCCTCGATGTTGGCCTCAACACGCCGCGAGTCTGTCGAGCCGGCCGTGCCGGTGCCGCTTGAGGCGACGCTGGACACGCTGCACGAGGCCAGTCGGCAGCCGCCCGTGCCCATCGGCTCGTCCACGCCGAGCCGCGCCCACGTGCAATAACGTCGTCTGTGCCATGCTGCTGCCTCTGCTCTGGTCCACGTCGAGCCGCGCCCACGTGCGGTAACGTCACCTGTACCCTGCTGCTGCCTCTGCTTGGTCCACGCCGAGCCGGGTGCCACTTGAGATACTTCACCTCACACTGCCACTACCTCTCAGGCCATCGCCGTCCGAACGGACTGGCCACGATGACGGCTGTACTGCTCTGCAAATACCAGTCTCTTCTTGGCTCTGTAATGCACTCCGCTCAACTGTACACCGTCGTCTTCCAGCTTTGATGCAGTTCTGAGCTCTGTGCCGTTCAGCACAGGTAGCTGTCTGCTGAGCTGTATAGGGCTGAATAGGTCGGATTGGTGCTGGACAAGGATGCTGAGTACGACTGCATGGCATGAAAATGTAGCCGTTGTTCACTTATTTGATTGTTAATTTGCCGGGACCTTCTCAATAAGAATGCAGTGCTTTCTGTATGTGTTCCAGGTTATCGATGTGTCCAATTCGTATCAATTGTGTACCCTTGGTGGACTTCCTTTTTCTGTGAAATCTACACTGCCGAGATGGATGCGGTTTGTCTCAAAATGAAATAACTGAAGGAGGTCTTATATACAGAAAATGTCAGTCTGATCTCTGGTTTTCTAAATCTGCATGGCGGTCATGCCGTCTATTATATAAATATGTCCAAAATATTGATATCCAAGGGCAGAAGTACTTATCGTGTTTGAAGCTTCGGGCACAGTGCCAAACATTTCCACAAATTGCGCGGAAACATTTGCTTGCGGTTTGCAAGGCATGTTAACACCAGTTGATAGTGGGGCCGTCTGCCCTTGATCGCCGTCGATCCGCGTAGATTTCGGCAATTGATCGCCCGTGCATCCGGGACTGGCATTGCTCACTGCTCTGTGCCTCTCAGCTCAACGTGAAGTGGAACTGCAGGTGCCACGAGGCACACTTCGGACGATACCTCTGAGCACCCTCTAAGGCGGCCAACTCGGCTGGCTGTCTGAAAGTAACACTTCATGCTGGGTGACCTTTATAATGGTAAATGTAGTGGCAGTTGTATTATATTCGGGTTGCCAATGCACTGTATTGGAGAACTGCGTGAACTAGTGGTAGAATATCTGCGCCTAGCCTGATAGCAGTGTGCCGAGAAGTTTTTTGATTGGCTTGTATGTAATTTGCGTGATTGCTGTAATGAGGCGTGCGCCATCATTTATTTCTGGCTAGGCAACAGGCACGCGCATGTCTGTAGATCCCTTGTGGACAGACGACAGACGTTATATGTTATATGCAGTCGATGCGCGCGTAAACTACTACAGGCGAAAGCCGTGCGCATGGTTGTAGACCTCTTGTGGACAGGCGACAGCCGCGCGCATGGTTGTCCTCTTGTGGACAGGCGACAGCCGTGCGCATGGTTGTAGACCTCTTGTGGACAGGCGACAGTCGTGCTCATGGTTGTAGACATCTTGTGGACGGGCGACAGCCGTGCGCATGATTGCTCGTGTACGGCGCCCTTAAGTCCAAATAGCCGATCGAGCATTTGTGGAAAGTGCAGACTATAAGTTTGTAAAATCTCCTTGTAGCAGGGCCCGTGGAGTTTGCGCGTGGTAGAGTCTGTGGAGTCTGCTCGCGTCAGGATCTCTGGAGTCTGCTGGCGGCAGGGTCTGTGGAGTCTGTCCATGAGAGGGTCTGTGGAGTCTGCTCGCGGCAGGATCTCTGGAGTCTGCTGGCGGCAGGGTCTGTGGAGTCTCTCTACGGCAGGGTCTGTGGAGTCTGCTGGCGGTAGGGTCTGTGGAGTCTGTTCGCAGTAGGATCTTTGGAGTCTACAGCAGGGTCTGTGGAGTCTGCTGGCGGTAGGGCTTGTGGAGTCTGTCTACGACATGGTCTGTAGAGTCTGATCGCGGCAGGGTCTGTGGAGTCTCTTTACGGCAGGGTCTGTGGAGTCTGCTCGCGGCAGGGTCTGCAGAGTCTGGTCATGCCAGGGTCCGTGGAGTCTGTCTACGTCAGGGTCTGTGGAGTCTGCTCGCAGCAGGGTCTGTGGAGTCGCCGGCGGTAGGGTCTGTGGAGTCTGCTCGCAGCAAGATCTGTGGAGCCTGCTTGCGGCAGGGTCTGTGTAGTCTGTCTACGGCAGTATCTGTGGAGTCTGCTTGCGGCAGGGACTATGGAGTCTGCTCGCAGCAGAGTCTGTGGAGTCTGCTGGCGGCAGGGTCTGTGGAGTCTGCTGGCAGCAGGGTCAGCGGGCTTGTGGACTCTCACGAAGCGGGCATGATGTCACATGGTCGAGTCGGTGAATGCTCAACGGTCTTGTTTGACTCTATTGCTTACATATCATATGGTGCCTGTGGTACATCGCTTGGGATCGCCAATGCTGGTGGGGAACATCGTATGGTGTCTGTGTGGTACACTGCTCGGGATCACCAAAACCAATACTGCTTTGAAGCATCGTATGGTGTATGTATGATTCAATACTTGGGATCGCCAATAACTATACTGATGGGCAATATCGTAAGGTATGATGTATGTGCATTACATTGCTTTGGATCACCAAGAACTATCCTGCTGGGAAACATCATCCAGGGTGGGCAGCGAAAACTGAATGGGACTGTTGGAAGCACTAGTCAGTGTATCCAAATTGTATTTGCTGGCCTGCGAATTGGTCGGTAATACTGTGAGGTTCGTGCTGACTGGGTATCCATCAACTGTCAATGTCCGACGTTCGTAGTCGTATGTGAGGTTCGGACTAACTGGGTATCCATCGAATGCTGCACATCCGTGAAGTAAGCGTATTCAGCACCGATTTCAGATTGTCTTAAAATGGCGTATGTGGTGTATATGGTAACAAAGTTCAAAAGACAACCCATCTAGATCAAGCTTGTCAAGATCAAGCTTCAGGGTAAAAATGAAGGTCAAAGGACGGGTGACCTCAAAGCTTCCTTAAAAGTATCGGCACGCCCTTTTCGTTCAGCACGCTAGAACGAAAATAGAGGTCGAGGTTCAGGTGCCCTTCCGCATTTCAAGCACGTATCACAAAGTATGGATGATGAGTGTGTTTTCCCAGTTCTTTGCCAACTTTAAAACACCCCATCGGCCTTGGTGTCTGCCTCCTGATCATTCAGCAGGTTATTTGGATATTTAAGTTGACGTATTTTGATGCCATACCGATTCCTTAATTACAAATAGGGATCATAAATATAATGATGTTAATCCATGGGCATGATCGATGCAACACGTGACCAAAAAAACTTTGGCATCTTCCATTAAATGTGTTGGAAATGGCACATAAATAAGTAGCAACATATATGCGTACATATTTTTTCCAACCGTTCACTCACCATAAACTTTCACCATGGTTAATTGTATCCATAACATACTACAAAGCCACACTCCTGTACACACATAGTGCCTCATACGTTATCCCGCAACACCGAAGCAATACGAGAAGCATACAGTGCAGTGGAGTCTGTTGCGTATTGTTTGGTGATGCAGTTACTAATTAGTGGCGCCTTTTCTGAGTATGCGTAATGCATCTGAAATATGTTACTTCATCTGTGATGCCTACGCCTTGGGTCTAGATAGCCCAGAAATGATCAGGTTTTTTGTTTGTTTCTGCGGCATTGCAGTTCCTCATCGTTTAACCTTTATTTCAATGTTTAAGGACACGTGTACTCATCAGAAAAACGGATCTTGCCGTCCTTTTTTTATATGCCCATTAGCTCTAAATCGTCGATAAATGGGTTCAGATATTTTTTCGGGTGATGATGGTTCCCGTCTTGCAACTGAGTTTAGGGTTTAAGGTTGCATGGTAAATGCTTGAAGTATAGCACGTCACCGGAATATAGGCCCGTTCTGGATTGTCTATAAATGTGTACTACGATGCAGTGGCAGCTTCGTATCTCCCAGTCCTGTGTCCCGAATTTTTGCCTTGCAGCTTGACCTTAGAAGCAAGATGAACTTTTTCTTTGCCTCAGTGTTATCAAATGCATTACGTATACTATTTTAAAGAATAATTTAATCGATGAATTCGGTGCTGAATCTGGTAACCTGGCGTCCGCCACTGTTTAGTACTGTTTCGCGATGTGTTCATCTGCGGGCTCGTCAATAAATACTGCCGATAGTGCCGTGTTTCTGGCGGTGTTCTCCAAGCCGGCGCAGCGTCGGCCGACGTCCGCTCGCCGGCTGCCAGCCAGAAGTGTCCACACGACAGGTACCTTGGTAGTTCATTGGTACCGACGTGAATGCGGTAGGTGTTTGCACGCGTTTCGTATGCAGGAATCACATTTCAAAGCAGCGACATGGACGAAGCTCACCCTGATTTTAAGTGGCGAGGTCTGTCTCCCTATCATGAACATTTGAGCACTGTTCCTCGAACCGTAGGTACGCTTAGCCAAATGCCGCTCAAGAGCGACGGTTAACCGGTCCAGGAAGCTTAGTATCTAGGCTTAACCAGCCAGGAAGTACACTAATATAACTTTTTGGTAGGGGTATAACTGGCGTCACAAATGGATTGGCAGTAAGGTAGAACGTCCTGGCATCTGAATATCCCATATAGGAATGCTGTTACGCACCACACAAAGTTGCCGTTGGCGTCGCAAATCACTTGGCAGCTGGGCTGGGCGTCCTGGCATCTATATTTCTTGCATAGATGTTTTCGAGCACACCTACGCTTAAGCAGTATATTCAAGTGCCAGGATGCCCGGACTAACTGCCAAGTTATTTGTGACGTCAATAGTACAAGTGGTACGAATCCCCCACAGCTAGCCCCTACATATCGTCCACCAAACCAGTCAAGGTCGCCTTTTGTGTTCCTGCCCCTCCGCGTCAAATTATTTTCCCAACTGTCGAAGTGACGAACGGAGTTGTTTGTGAGTATTAGATGTTTGTAAGAAAATACCGACCAGGTATGTATATTATGGTGGTCCTTATTTGTACGATTAAAAGTAGAAGCTGGAATTTCTAATGTCTCACCTCACAAAGGGATTCCATTGTGATCAAGCATACTCGCATTAAAATGTGGTGACCCTAGCTCAACAACTTCTGGTGCCGCAAGGTACTTCAAGTTTTCCCCTTATGACGCCATTGAGTCGGCTTATAAGAAAGACACTTTCGCTTCACGAATCAGTGCAGTGTCTGCTCTGACGACGAATACAGGTGTTCCATCGCTGCTATAGCCTTTCTTTCAGATATGGAGAAGTCGAAGAAGCCAACGACCAGAAAAGACACCGAAGTATGGTTGGCTGGGTAGCCCCTCACTGAATTGACTGGTGGGAAGCTGCCGTCGAACAAGGAAGTCTTGCAGCAGCTCTTTCACCTCCTCCGCCTCGACAAGACTACTCAAACTACTTAGACTACTTAGAAAGAGGGAAAGTTGAAAACTATAAGCCAGTAAGTCTCACATCCCTAGTCTGCAAGATACTCGAATCAATTATCAAGGATAGAATAGTTAGTTCTCTGGAAGGAAACAGATTGATTCAAGATACTCAACATGGGTTTAGGAAAGGGTGAGCATGCCTCACAAATCTCTTGGACTTTTTTAGCTTCGCCACAGAACAATTTGATCAGGGAAATCAGGTTTGACTTAGTGTAAGGCCTTTGACAAGGTACCGAATACACGGTTAATGATACAGCCTCGGGTATCATTACAGCCCATGGTATTGCATGTAGCATCTTAAAATGGATAGAGTTGTGGCTTTCAGATAGACAACAAGGAGTGATGCTAAATAGTACAAAGTCGTCATGGCAAAACGTTCTTAGTGGAGTTCCCCAGGGGTCAGTACTGGGGCCACTACTGTTCATTATATTTGTAAATAACATTAAAAGTGGCCTAAGCAGTAAGGTTTCGAAATTTGCGGATGATTTGAAAGTTGTTAGGGCAATAACAGGTCAAAATGAGCATATCTTGCCGCAAAAAGACGTAGAAGAACTTGTGAAGTGGTCCGAAGAATGGCAAATGAAATTTCATTTCAATAAGTGCAAAATCATGCACGTAGGTAAGCAGCATATGAAGGCTCTATACTTGATGGGTGGCCAAGTGCTATCAGTGACTCAACTGGAGAAGGATTTAGGTGTTATTCTAAACACAAAATGGGGGCATCAGAACAGACCAAGGAAGCCAGGAAGAAGGCACTGAGAATGCTTGGAGCAATAAATAGGAATGTATCATACAGAAGTGAGGAAGTCATCAGGAAACTTTACTGTGCATATGTTAGGCCACATTTGAAATACTGCATCCAAGCTTGGTCTCCTAGCTATGAAAAAGATTGTTGGCTTTTAGAGAGAGTACAAAAGAGGGCTACAAAAATGGCTAATGGTATAAGCAACCTGGCATATGAGGAAAGATTGAAGAAGTTGAATATGTTTTCACTTAGGTATAGAATGCTGAGAGGAGATCTCAACGAGGTCTTTAAATTTGTCCATGGTCTGGAGATGGGATATCTTGGGGAAATGTTTGAATTGAACAGAAATGCTGTCATTTGAGGTCATCAATTCAAAATTGAAGTTAACCACAGCAGAACAATGTTAAGACAGTCTTTCTTCACCAGCAGGGCGGCAGAACACTGGAACCAGCTGCCAGAAACCATTGTAAGTAGCAGCACATTGGACGTCTTTAAAAACAGCATAGACAATCATAAGAATAGAGGGCTTGTCTTTCAGTATGACAGGGAGGGCTGATCGACGGATTTGGTGGGCAACTGGTTCAGTGTACAGAGTGCAACCAATAAGGGCCCTCGTGGCTCATAGTTGCACTAATATTTTATGCCTTGATGTCTTTTTATGTCTTCACGGCGCTACTCTTCATCTCGCCAAAGAAGTTGCGGCATTCTGGGTCCGAGCTCGGATCCCCGTCATTGAACCTCAGCACCGCGTGGAGAAGATTGAGCAGCTGTACGAGAAATGGAGGCAGTTGGGTAAGGGCAAGAGCTGACGGTCTGCGACCGAACTGAAGAAGAGGGAAGATTTGACAGTCAAACTGTCCTTCCTCTTCGACATTGCTCACGCCGAGGCTTTGTCTTTATGAAGAACAAGGAGGATGTGGAATTGGATGTGGAACAAGGAGGTCGAGAGGCCGGCCGCCCCAGGAGCATGTTGGGGATGGGCAAAAAGTTGGTGAATCAGGAGAGGAAAGCGAAGAGGGACAAGGCGGAAGTGACCCGCCGAGACAAGGAGCGTAGAAGGAAGGAAGCTGCAAGGGAAGCCACGGCGGAAATCTCTGACGATGATGATGCTGAAGACCAACTTGGGCCATCATCAGCTGTTCTGGAGGAATCTCCTCCCAAGTGAGCTCGCGGCCGGGTATGCCATCACTACTGCTCTTTGTGGTGCCCTCGATCGAACCAAGACTACGGACCGGACGGTGATGCATATCTTGACTGCTGCTGCTTCAGCCTACAACCAAAACCCAGCTGAGATGGCCCTGAACCTACAGAGCACCAGGAGAGCCCGTATTGAAGCCAGAGCTATCGCCGCCTCGACCTCTCGCGCCTCCCTACCCGAGGGTGTTGCCCTGACCGTCCACTGGGACGGAAAGATGGTCGCTGATGGACATGGGCAAGAACTGGCAGAGCGCTGTCCAATTTTGGTGTCCGGCGAATGAGTGTCGAAGCTCCTGAATGCTCGAAAGCTCCCAACTAGCACGGGAGCAGCCACAGCGGATGCCGTATTCGCCACACTTCAGGACTGGGGACTCGCCGACCTTGTTGTTGGAATGGCCTTTGACACCACGGCTTCCAACACTGGACAACTGTCAGGGGCTTGTCTTCTTCTTCTTCAGCAAAAGTTGAACAAGCATCTCCTTCACTTCGCTTGCCGTCATCACATCCTGGAGCTCGTGGATAGAAAGGTCTTCGACCTCTGCACCTCCCTTGTTACGTCTGGACCCGACATACAACTATTCAAGCGTTTCAAGGAGAACTGGGGCGCCATCGACACTGCCAGGTTCCATACTCTGCTTCACGATCCTGTCGATCCGCCTCAAACGTTCGCTCAAGTGAGGGACTTGGCCTTGTAGCAGCTGAGCGTTCATCATCCACGCCACGACTATCGCGAGCTCCTAGAACTCACTGTCATTGTTCTGGGGGAGTTCCGCAGAGGGGGGTATGCTTTGCCAGGCCTGGGCCGTATCACCTTGCTCGATGGATGGCGAAGATCATCTACCCAATCAAGATCTTCCTCTTTCGCGAACAATTCCAGATTCGTCAACAAAATAACCAAGCCCTGAGGCGCTTCTTACTTTCTGCGTGACACTACGTGCCGATGTGGTTTCGAGCTTCCGTGGCTTCAACCGCCCCTGCCCTGGACCCGCAATTTCTACAAGACATATCTGCTTCTCCGGACTCCGAAGTCACCATCACCGTTATGATGGCTTTCGGGCCACACTTCTTACTTCTCCGAGCAGTTGGTCAGCCTTGCCTTCTTCGACGACCATGTCAACGTCGACACAAAGAGAAAGATGTTGGGCGCCTTGTCCAAGGAGGGATCGGAGTACCCTCCAAAGCGCGTGACGATTGACCTCAGTCCCAACATCATCAAGCAAAAACATATCTGGGACTTCGTCACGAGCACCACTCGCCACACTGTGTCAGCGCTTGGAACCAATGAAGGATTCCTGGACGCCGACCCTGAGACATGGAATGGCGGAGAAGACTTCCAGAAGGCTAAGTCAACTGTCACTGAATTGAAAGTCACCAACGACTTTGCCGAGAGAGACGTAGTCCTCATGCAAGACTACCTTCCCCACCTGACACGTGACGAAGAGTAGCGCCAGTTCCTCTTTCAGTCCGTCGAAGCCCACCGCCAGACATTCCCGGATTCCAAAAGGAAACCCGTTGTTGGCGGCCTACCTATTAGTCCGCCCGTCTCGGGGGGTTTTCAACCGCCCCCTCATGTTTTTTGCGGATAGTGGACGAACTGCGTGCGGCAGCGCGCCTAAATTTGGCACACCTTTTCCCACATCAATTTGGCATGCTGTTTGAAAATTTTGAAGTCAGGTCATCGGGGTCAACGAGTTAGTCAATGTCAAGCGAGGTCACGTCCAAAAAAGTTCAACCAGTCGTCAGGCTTTAACGGATACAGATATCTTAATGAAACTTTCAACGTTTGCTTATCTTTATTTTTTTCTTCCGTTTTTGACTACGTATGAATTTTGCGTATTTGCCACATTGCAGTTCAAATAATGGAAGCAAAATACCCTTGGAAGTCGGTGCGCCCCTAAACTCCAATTCACCATCACCGCAGTTCAAATAGAGGATTCTGGCTAAAGTAAGCGTTTATATTCGGGCAAGTTGACTTCCAACAACGTTTCTCGGTCTGCTCTACCCATTGGAGAAGACAAATTAAAGAAAACTTGAAAATTCAAAATTTGGAAATTTCAAAGAAATGTTTTTTTTTAGGGGGGGGGACAAATTAAAGACTTGGTCGATTTCGCTGTCCTTGTCCCATAACAAATAAATTTTGTATTTTATATATCCCCAAAATGAACTCCCAGAGCCAAAAACATAATGTAAGTTGTGAAAAGTCGTGAAAATCTAGCCCCCCTTGTGACGTCGCTTTTGTGGAAAATTGTTTTCGGGGTGGGCCCAGACCCTATTCGTCGAGCGCTTTCCGTTGACACCTCTTTCGTATTCGTGTGATGCTTAGTTTGGATTTTAAAGGGTGGTTACTAACCACTCCCCCCCCCTCCGAGACGGGGTGTGAGGATCTGCTCGGAAAGACTGCGCAGGTTAAGAACTAGGCAACAATCAGTGGGAGATAAGCACCCGTGGTCCCCCAAAGAGGGGATAATACTCATTTCATTTGAGGGGAACCTAGATATGCCCTTAGGTATGTACTGTGCAAAAACTCGGAGGCATTGCGACACCAGAAATAATTGAGCTATGTTCATAAAATTCGGCATTTGTATGTATTAGACCAAATGGAACAATTCTGCAGGGTGAGACCTAAAACTTTTCGAAAATAAAAAATAATGACCACCCTAATGTATATATATATATATGTATGTGTGTATATATAATATACATATATATACATCTATATATATATATATATGTACACATATATACATGTAGATATATGTATGTATACTGCTCACATTTTCTGTGTGGGAAACGGATGAAGTTTGAGGATGAGGCATTATATTGACCTAAAATGACCCCGCCCAGCCCTTTAACACGCGCCCTGGAGGGCCTCGGAAAATTACGTGCACTGGAGGGGGGAAGCGGATTCCGCCCCCCTAAGATCTCGGCTCCTACTAAGGCCAGAGCATCGAAATTCGCAGGGTGGATGGGCACGATAGTGAACTCTATTGTGCGCAAATTTCATGACGTTAGGTCAATATCTTCAAGGTCAAATGAGGTCAAAATAGTAAAATTTTCTGGTTTTGCGTGGATTGGCTTGTCAATGTTATGGATCGCTGTAATTGTGTTTAAATGCTTCACAATTGTCGTCAATGATGTTTTGGACATTACTAATGATGCAATACATATGCCAGATCAGCCATTTGACCTCAGGTCACCTATATAGGAGCACTTTAACAAGTCATTACCTGCTCCAGTTACCGGAACCGGGCTGCCCACCCGACTACTCCGTTGGGCGGTTCGGCACAATCGGCTTCGCAAAGAAAGGAGTGAAATACATGAATAAAGTATGGGAAACGCTCAGGGACACAATGACAAACAGTACCTAGATATCCGGATGTGTAGAGAGTAACATGCAAACTGGCATCAATCGCATGCCAGTCATTTGCATCTATGACAACATTCCAATCGACCAAGTTTGGTTCCATTAGCCCGTCATGAACTTGACCTGACTTGACCTTGGCGACCTAACATTACTTTTAAACTACGTAGCATAGCAATATGCATCAAACAAGTCGCTAGTGTTGTCAAGAACACTTCCCGTTTGCGAATATACTGGAAGCGAATCAGCGCCGACTTTTGTGGTCTGGCGCTGGGAATTATTTTTACTTGAACAGCCCATAACTTGAAAGGTTCTTGACCGATTTTCATTTTTCTTACTTTAAGCAATGCACCGATCATTTCCAAGTAGGTACGCACAAAAATGGCGTATATCGTCAGGTACAATATGGAGTTATGTGCGAAAATACGGAGGGGTGGGCGGATTTCGCCATCCCCCTCCAGGGCGTGTGTTAGCCAGTCATAACCTTGACCTGACTTGACCTCTGTGACCTGACATGACTTTGAAACAATATAGCATAACAATGTACACCAAACAAGTCGCTAGTTTTGCCAAGAACACTTCCTTTTTGCCAATTTACGGGAAGCGCATCAGCGCGGATATTTGTTGTTTGGCGCTGATAAAATTGTTTGACTTTGGTTACCCCTAACTCGAAAAAGGTTCGGTCGATTTTAATTTTTCTTACTTTAATGAACGCCCCGGTCATTTATAAGCAGGTACACGAGCAATGACGTATATCGACCGGTAAAATCTGGAGTCATCTACGAAAAGCCGGAGGGGTGGGCAGATTTCCCCCCCCCCCCTCCAGGGCGCGTGTTAACAAAAATACACCTTCAAAGAAAGCATATTGTTTTTTTTTCAGGACGCTAAATTAGACGTTATCGCCGCGCTTCACGCACGAAAAAGGTCTCGTTAAGACGATAATTTTCAGGGTTCGGGCTCTCCCTTGAAATCATGGCTGCGTCCCTGGTCACTGCCAGACCATTATTAATGCCGAATGCAGTTGCGGAGCCAGAGAGGCCATCAAGTAAAAACTCGTCACCTGGAAGATCCATGTTCTCGGCCCGCCGATTGTACTCTTCCGAAAGCTCAGAGCCATGTGCCCTACAATAAAAGTCAAGAGCGAATGATTGCATCCTGAGGCACAATGTATCAAGAGTCTTCCCAGTGTTTATGACCTCGCTGTTTAGCAACTCCATGATTCTTCCATGGATGGCTTGGTATCGTGTCAATGCGCTACGCCTGTACTCCGGCGCCACATTTGGATCGGAGAGCCACTCACGGTCGATGTGAACGCTTCGATCGCTTCGTGAATGCTGCGAACACTGGATGCAGGCGGTTACCTCCCGATGAAAGATTATCGACAAGGCCGGCGTACTAGACGCAACGGCTACGGCAAACTATGGTAGTGTTTGCACACAATGGTGCGGCGATTCCAGGGAGTGGACAACGTAGCACCGGTTTGTGTCTACTCGTTCCAGGTAGCCCCCGATGTTACCAGTTAGCCCGATGCAAAATATTACTGACACGGCTTCACTTATATTGGTGACCCAACCGTGGGGCGAGGCACATGAAGATGCTGTAGGAATATAATGAGAAACCGCCGCTTTTGATTGACGATTTCCAGTATGCTTAAAGCACACCAGCGCCCCTCCGTGCAAAGTTCGTCGTAGTTCTTGTCACGGATGAACGACTGCATGCTCTCGTGGCTGGCTGGGCACCAATAGTTATGCCAAAGCATTATGCAAAACATAATGATGAACACAGTAAGTGAACACCTTTAGCTATTTTGTCACAAAAACCAACCAGCAATAACAGGCTTTCTCTTTTCGAAGTTGAATTAACTTCTCTAGCTGACCTTGGCTAGGCCACTCGTTTGAAGCGCCAAAGCGCCTCAATCGATGTTTGCGACCTATGCCTGTGCCGCGAGGTTACAGCCCAGCTCAATTCATGGCTCCATGGGCCACCAAGTTGTCGCCAGCCATCGTGTACTGAGCGTGCGAGTCGTCCGTCCCGTTCGCTGCGGTGGTGGCGGCGGGGTGGGGGCCGTGCGGCAGGTGGCGGGGCACGGATTGGCACGTCCACATCGACCGTGTGTGTGTGTCAGTAGTGCGACGGCGGCGTCACCGTGGAAACCGGCCGTCACCGTGCTGTGTACCGGGCCGACAGCGACAGTGGCGGGCGGGCGCGGCGTGACTGAGACAGTGCGCCGCGGCGGTCCAGCAGCCGACGGAGACTGGTCCGGCTGTGGACCGCACCAGTGACTGTCACCAGGCCGACGGAGCCTGGTCCGGCTGTGGACCGCACCGGTGACTATCACCAGGCCGACGGAGCCTGGTCCGGCTGTGGACCGCACCGGTGACTGTCATCAGGCCGACGGAGCCTGGTCCGGCTGTGGACCGCGCTAGTGACTATCACCAGGCGGACGGAGCCTGGTCCGGCTGTGGACCGCACCGGTGACTGTCATCAGGCCGACGGAGCCTGGTCCGGCTGTGGACCGCACCGGTGACTGTCATCAGGCCGACGGAGCCTGGTCCGGCTGTGGACCGCACCGGTGACTGTCACCAGGCCGACAGAACTGTCCACACGGGGGACTCGGCGGAGCCCGGCCAGCGCCCTGCCGACGCCCGAGGGCACCGTCCGGCCACCCTACAGACGACAGGGAGGGAGGGGGCCGGTGCGATCACCGCCACCACAGAGCGCAGCGGCCAGGTCGGTACGTCGCTCGCCTGTGTTGAGATGGTCCACTGGAGTCCTGCGGTGACCGCCAGAGGTGGCCCGGCGCCGGCCGACACGGAGCGCACCGCCGCCGACGCCGCCGCTGGCCGCCGCGCGCCGGACATGATCAGCGGCGTGGCGTGGTCGGTGGTGCCGCGGTCTCGGCGGCCGCCCTCCTACCTGTCGCAGTACAACTGCCGGCCGCCGCCGCTGCTAGTGCCGCTGCTGTCGGCGCTGCAGCTGGCCGTGTTCGTGTACGACGGCGTCCGGCTGGGCGGCATCACCAGCCGCGGCCCGGTCGACGCCGACTCGCCGCTCATCTACAGCCCGCACCGGCGGCGCGAGGTGTGGCGCCTGCTCTCCTACATGCTGGTGCACGTCGGCTGGGTGCACATCACCACCAACCTGGTGGTGCAGCTGCTGCTGGGCGTGCCGCTCGAGCTGGTGCACAAGTGGTGGCGCGTGGGCGTGGTGTACCTGTCGGGCGTGCTGGCCGGCTCGCTGGCCACGACCGTGCTGGACCCGCGTGTGTTCCTGGCCGGCGCGTCCGGCGGAGTCTACGCGCTGTTGACCGCCCACCTGGCCGACCTGCTGCTCAACTGGGCCGAGATGGAGCTGGCGCTGGTGCGGCTGGCCGTGCTGCTGCTCCTGGCTGGCACAGACGTCGGCGTCGCCATCTACAACCGGTACGCGCCCGGCGCCGACCAGAAGGTGGCGTACACAGCTCACCTGGCCGGCGCGCTGGCCGGCCTGCTGATGGGCCACGTCGTGCTGCGCAACATCCGCCTGTTGCGCTGGGAGCGCGTGCTCTGGTGGCTATCGCTGGTCACATTCATCCTGCTGATGGTTATCATGGTCGTGTTCAACGCCGTGGCGCCGGCCGGTTATTTCCCAAAGCAGTTCGACTCGTGAGTGTGTATTGTGAGCTGCCGCAGAGAAGTGCTGTCGTCGGCAGCACCAACAACTCTGAATGGGGGGAGAAGATCGCTTTTGGCATATTCTCTCCCTTCAACGCCCACAGGCGTAATGCTAAGCCTCGCGACATTTGGAAAGACACGTCCTCCCCGGACGCTCCTGCCTTCGGCGCCGCCCATGTGTGTTGCATGTCGCGTGACGCCAGCTGTTCAGGGAGAGAGGGTGGCCGAATGGTTAAGGTGTTGAGCTCTGGATACCCAGGATTCAACACTCGCACCACTCAGGACATTTTCGAATTCCGCGGCTCACCGGCGAAACGGCGTGGGTGGCGCCATTTTCCGTGATCGTGCATAAAGTGCCTAGTAAACCACCCAATAAACAAGTAATAAATTGCTCGATACTGCTTAAGCGCCCACAGTGTGTGTAAAAGGCGAAATGCCACCCTAGTTACTGGGTTCCGAATAAATACTCACCGGCCTAAGTATGTGCGGAATCACCAGCATGCAAGCCAGCCTGTCACTATTACCGGCAGCCTATTTTTTTTATTGTTGCAAGTATTTACAATTGCAAGCGTCACACATACATTTGACACGATGTGAACAATAAAAGCGTGTAAAATAATCATGAATATTTGACATCCACCGTCACAGGAAGCATGCCTTCACCATGCAAAATATGGAGGATGCCTGCTGTAAACGGCCTCCTTGCTACCAACACCCCATCGTGTACCGTAAATGGACATCTGCAGCGTAAACGGCCTACACAACGGCTCTGCTACTGACACCCCACTTCTGTACACTGCAGTGCATTTCGTGAAGTATGACTTACAATGCTCGAGGAACCCATCGTTGAATTGTTTTCTAACCGCCCTTTCCCAGGGGACTATGGCAGCTCTAAACGGATAAATACCTACGTTCAAAAGGCGTCCTAATTTCCCCACAGCGCGCCATGCGAATTCGCCATGATGATGAATTCACATGGCGTGGCATGACATGACGCACGGCACCATTATCGCGCCATGCGGCGGCGTGACATGTGCATGGTGCCGCCTTCCAGAGAAGCTGCTTAACACGTGCCCTGGAG